>CM040993.1:16526681-16561681 GCA_022985145.1 Pangasius djambal
TGAGGTGTATAGGGCTCTACTCTCTGCTCACATTCAGCCAAATGCTACAAAACTGATAGGACGCCACTTCACAGTGCAGGTGGATAATGACCCTAAACATACTGCGAAAGCAACTCAAGACTTTTTGAAGGCAAAGAAATGGAATATTCTTCAATGGCCAAGTCAGTCGCCTGATCTCAACCCAATAGAGCTGCTTTTCTCTTATTGAAGACAAGACTGAAGGCAGAAAGACCCACAAACAAGCAGCAACTGAAGGTGGCTGCAGTGAAGGCCTGGCAAAGCTTCTCCAGGGAGGAAACTCAGAATTTGAGTTTTGAGAACATGGGCTCCAGACTTCAGGATTTTCATCCAAGTATTAAAATTATGGTTATATTTACAAATTTATAAATATTACAATTTCTATTACAATTTGTGGAACCTCTTAAAATAAAGCTGAAAGTCACTTCGATCACATCTTGATTGTTTTATTTCAAATCCATTGTGGTGGTGTATAAAGGCCAAATCACAAAAACTGTCACTGTCCAAATACTTCCAGACCTGACTGTATACATATACACTTCATTTTGACATTATTCCTTGAAAATGTCAACACAAAACATATCCTGAAGCTCAGTTTTTCCTGACTTTTTTTTTTTTTTTTTTTTTTTTTTTTTAAATTGGTCCTCCAATAAACTGACAAAGAACACAACAGTAACACAATTCATTTCACCAATGCCCTTAAATGTTGTACTTCTTTGAAACATGTTAATAGTGAAAATTGGAATTGTATGCATTTCATACATCAGTTCATTGAACTAAGGTCACCAAGAAAGCCTCTTCACACACATTCATTTGAACAGAGCTTACTTTATATCCATTTAGAAAAGTGATGGATTTAGTTTTTATCCAAAACATATTGGATATCCTTTTATCCAATTTGTTTTTTTAGGCTGTTTTATCTTACTCCTCTCTGAAAATCTGTGGAATACATTGTCCACCTTTCAGCCTGCAAAGTTTCCAAAGTCCTAGACAAATAAGATGAAACACAGAAAGGAGCAAACTAAAATGTCCACTTACACTTTTAGATGTCATAAGCTACCTGCAATCTACCACAAGTTTGGAAATAGTACTTAAGTCACTTGGACCGGTTTTAAATGTTGATCAGGTTGTAATAAATCCTTGAGGAATGTCCACTGAGGGTTTGGTAAGAAAGGTGCGAATGAATTGTTATTCAAAACTCGCAGGTGTGAGCAGACATGACTGCATGGTTTAGTGACAGTTCACCTGGATGTAACACGTTTGAAAGAATCAAAAGGCCTCCTGAATAAAAGTACTGAGCCGAGATACGCTTTTTTTGACAGTGGAACAAGCTCGAGACACACAGCTTTAAGTCAACATTTTATTCACATCTGAACTACAAGCTGGAGAGGGAAATTTTTCCAGACGAGACCCACATCCTGTGCTGTTCACGTCCCATGTTTCTGCGTCCTGTTAGACGGATGAAAGTCCAGTCAGTGATCGAGTAGATCGAGTTGTTATGACATGGGAGAAATTCAGTACACACCTCTTTTAATATTTTCAGAATTAGATAACGGACACTGCATATTACAGACACCGTCAGTCTGGTGGACGTCACACAGCACCGTTTCACAGCGGACAAGGATCTGAAAGGGGGGAAATAACAAATTTAACCTCAAATGGTGCTTCATACAGGCTTATAGCTAAACAATGATGAAGAATAAGTCACCTGATCCTGAAGAGGCACGTCATCTTTGACAAAAGTGAACATCTCGATTTTGAAGCGTCTCACGTGGGTGGGGTACCGAACCCGGTCGTTGGCCGCGACAGGAAAGAACGTGATTTGGTAACGGTCGGCCGGATTCGCACAGCTAATTGTAAAGCATCGAATCAAAATTAAGTGTGTGATGTGATATAGACAGGAGTTCATGTTTTTCACGTGTGTGAGAGATTACCCATTCACAATGAGATCCCAGCTCAGCATGGAGCCTCTGTGATTGGCCGAAGCCCAGCAGTTCTCCAGGACCAGCTCTATTTGCGGGTCAATGGACTGCATCAGCTCTATCTCAAAGTATAGAGGCTGCTTTAGATACCGTACCACTGGATAGTCCTCGTCTTTGTAGAAGGCATCATAAGAGGCGTCTGGAAAGAGAAGGCAGACAGGCGTTCCAGTTTACTCCCAACACTGCTTCGTAATTCTTTGACAGAGATTTACATTTGCTCATTTGGTTGACACTTCTTTTAAAAAAAAAATAATAATAATTAGCTTACAATTGAGACAGGATATAGTTAAGGATCTTGCTTGAGAATCAAAATAACGACAAGTTGATGGTGCTAGGATTTAAACTCTCAACTTTCTGATCTGTAGCCCAAAGCTTTAACCACCGAGCTGTACAGTTTTCCTGTTAAACTTTATACATCAGCTTGACTAGCCAGCATCCTTTTTAGTGATGTACACACCACTGCTGAGACTAAGGACAAATTTCCACAAGTATGCCTGTAGTGAAATGTCTATAACGAACAAGTCGACACTTTAAGCCGGCTCTTTGAGGTGAAGGTTAGGAGCCTGCTCGCATGTTTAAGTAAACTTGCGCTTAAAATTCACCGGTATTCTGTATCTCTAATGCCTTTAATCACATACAGTGCGACTGTGACCAGAGTGCATCTAGTGAATATGAATATCTGGCTCATACATAGAATTTATTTTAAACAGATAAAGCAGAAAAAAAAATGCATGGTGAAACCTGTAGGTGTATATTATAAGCTCATATAGGTGGTGCACTGCGAATCAAGGAAAATTGAGAGAGTGATTATACACTGAGCCTACTTTCACACAAGGTTCAAAGCCACCATTTTGAGTTCTGTGTAAATGAGAACCCTAGGAGCAGTATAGTGAAGCACCTGAAATATTGTGTTTAGCCCCATACGGCTCACACGGGTGTGAAACGTGAAAAAAATCCTAAAGTGTACACAGAAACCTACCTCTAGCAAGCCTCATCCTGACATTCAGTTCTCCTAAACCAGGATCTGCACGAAGTTCACTTGCTTGTGGCCCAGTGGAGAACGTCATAGTCAGTGTTTTGGTTAGCTTGTAGTTGCAGACCACCATCACACTGATTTTGATCATAATGAAATGTTAATATGCATGAAAAGGAGAAAAAGGGAGTCAGAATAAATGTAAGTACTGCACAGTACCGATATTCTGGACCCGTTTTTGTGCCATTTTGCAACGGCTGTGCAACAGCTGTCCTGTTGCCCATTGAGATTTTGTTCCGATACGTCATGATGCCATTGTGGAACTGGAGAAGAGAGAGATGCAAGAGGATTAACGGTTAACATTTCTTCCAACAAAAAAAAGGAGATATGTAGAGATTACGTACCGTTCTGGTGGTTTGACAACTGTTTGCATTAAAGGAGAAGTAGGCAAAGCGGCTGTTGCTGAAGGTGGGTTTACATGAGGGATCCCTCAGCGTTAACTGGCTTGGGATCATCCGCGTTGCTGCTTCCACCTTGACGGCAAGCGCAGTTATGGATCCATTTGCGAAACATTCTGAAGAGGATTTCACACCGAGTAAAACAGATTCTGAAAGCAGCCCCGTTTTTTTCCCCCCATCTTAGTCACGCTGCTGAAAAATCCAGCTTGGTCTGACCAACTACCAGCTGCTGCTCAAACAGGAAGTTATTCCCTAGCTTCCTTCTTACTCATTAAACTGATCAATAAATACATCTGACTGCCTTAAATATGGCTTTATACTTTAAAATTTTTGGCCTGATTTTGCTGTTGGAGACAGAAAATGCACATCATAAAAATTCTCTGGTCATGAGTTTAGATTGGTGGTCTTAAAACGCGTAATGTGATATGCTCACCAGCGGCTAGTTTAGTGCCAATGTGACCAGACACAGCTGATGACAAAATTCAGGCATTGTGAGGGATCTTTGATTCAAATGTCAGATTGTGAGTGCTGCTACAACGCTTGTCTAAAACCCATCAATAAGATGACTGCATGGTTTTACGCAAAACAGCTACAAATATGCTAACGGCAAAGGTGAAGCGCAACCAAATCAGACTAAAGTACTGAAAAACATTCTTCAAAAGTGAGCTTGAGGTAGTGAGGACGTGTGTTTATGCGAGTTATAGAATCTTCATCATATAATCTGACAGATAACACGCGTTATTGCTCAGTCCGTTATGAAATTCAGTCAAGATTTTATTGGGCTCTTGTGAGAAGTAATAATCGTAAAAGAGTAAAATCTTCTTAAGCTGAATTTTTCAGCAACAGACTTCAGCTTAGGGCGTTTTCACACTTTTTTCTGTACCCCCCGTAGATCGACCACAAACGTGGACTGCTCTAACTAGTACATCTCTTTAGCTTTCTTATTAAAATAAGCAATAATTCAAATTGGTTGCACCTTACTTTATATTGTCACTAGGTTACACACCTGGAGAAACACAATTTAGCATAAAACTGGAACAGTTTTTGGCTAGACTCTGAGGTGTGTGTTTTATAAAATGGATGGAAATGAGTGGCAAAAGAACAACCTCAAAACAGGTTGCTAAAATTTGAAGTGAAGTGTAGTGTAGCCAAGTATGGTGACCCATACTTGGAATTTGTGCTCTGCATTTAACCCATCCAAGTGTGCACGCACACCCGGAGCACTGGGCAGCTTTTTTTGCTGCGGCGCCCGGGGAGCAGTTGGGGGTTCGGTGCCTTGCTCGAGGGTCTCACCTCAGTCGTGGTATTGAGGGTGGAAGAGAGCGCTGGTCATTCACTCCCCCCACCTACAATCCCTGCCGGACCCGAGACTCGAACCCACGACCTTCAGGTTCACCTTCGGGTCACAAGTCCGAGACTCTAACCATTAGGCCACGACTGCCCCCACTGCCACTGTTGCTGGTGTGTCGCTACGTTTAACAAATCTATACAGAATAGTATACATTTGTACATGGCCAAAAACATACACTTTTAAGTCATGAAAGATGATGAATACCCATTCACATGCCATTAGACTGCTTTTGTAGTATCACAACTAATCATAACTTGGAGTAGGAAATATATACCAGTCATGATGAAGGGAAAGGTGCAAGCCATGGAGAAGTTTTTAAATTGCCAGTTGTTGTATGATATTACTACATCAATACGAGCCCTCACTGAAGACTGATCAGCCTTCTGCAATTCAGAGAGAGAGAGAGGTGTCACTTAATGTTCATAGATCACACATCGCAGCATGAGAGAAAGTAAATGCATGCTGTACCTCAAAAACAACATCTTGTGCCAGGAAAGGCACAGTCATATTTAGATGAGTGCCATTTTCCTTAACACTGTACTCCGGATAGAAGTCAGCCGAGAGGTCACGCATGCCGACCCTTACATGAAAGGGTATGATGTCTTGGTTCCCGTGTCCAATTGTGATGTAGAAGTTCTTATCATCACAGACTCCATCCATAAGCAACACTGTGCAGAAATACAAGAAATCAGCTTAAATTAAATCCATCCATCGATCCAGCCATTGATGCCTTTTACATCATCATACTTACCGATGTCCTCACGAGTAGCTTCCACTAAAGCAGAGTGAGAAAAGGGACTGTATTCAGGAAGCACTAACAAACCAAAGGTGAGGGAGAGACTATAGACGATGTTCACTGGGTTGACGTTCTGTAATAAAGTGTAGCATCCAGTCAGAATGAGCAAACGTTTAAATAAATAAATAAATAAATAAATAAATAAGCATCTCTCTAATTGTTACATTTGAGCCTTTGCAGCCCGGAACACACTTGTATATCATATCATTAATAACATAATCCCCAGCTGATGTGTGATTAAACATGAGCAAAAAGTGGGCCACCATGGAAATACTAGCCCTGGGGGTGGGGCAAGCAATGGACATCGATTTAGATCATTTCAAAATAAAATACATCTTTTCCCACACATTTAGGTGATAAAACACATTGGGGTGTGCTGTTATAGAGAAATAATCAACGATGGGGTGGTGTGATGAACTGGAGTTACTGTTTCCACCCTGGAGTTGATTATTTTCTTATAACAGCAAGTCCTGCAGTGTTTTATTCCTTTTACACCACAGCAATTTGCAATTTTTTGTTTTGCTATTGCATGTTGTTCATCTCTCGTGAAGTTAATAATACAAAAAGATTGCAACTTTTTCCAAAAAAACTGCAAAACAGAACTTTCCCTTGCTGGAAAACAAAAGTTACAGCTTTACCTCCGACTGTTACGATGCGCTGACACTGGAGACTCCTTCCATAAACGTTAAATAAACGTCTTACAGAAAACACACTCAACAATTACTCAATGTTTTTTTAAAATCCTTTTTCACTCTTTTTAATCATTGGTGAAATGCTGTTGTATAAGAGGAATAAAACACTACGGGACATGCGGCTATTGGATATTGATCAACTTCGGGATGGTGAGATTAACATTGCTTCGCACTGCTCTGCATCACACTACCCCAACTCTGATTAATTTCCTATAACAGCATGCGCCAAGAGTTTTATTCCTTATACACAGTATGAATCCTTCAAGATCAACACAGAAGCACATTTTAGCTAGCCTTGACTGGATCCCAGAACCTGGTGCAAAATCAGCACACTCGGCAAACTCCGATTTGTACGTTTAAGCAATCGAGACTTACCATTCTCCTCAGGACAGCGGGATCGGAGAAGGGGATCTCAATGCTGAAAGCCTTGGAGCCGTTAGTGAATAAGTGTTCCTGCACGTTAAATCCTTTTCCATTGGCCTCTTCCACGCTCATCACTCCAGTTGACAAGGTGACGTTCAACAGCTCCACATCAGGCAGGAAGGAACCCAGCATTATTTTAAAAACTTCCGAGTCTGCACCAGTATCTGTAAAAGGAATGAAATGAATTTAATCTGTGCAGTTATTATCTCCATGACAGTTTTCAATCATGATAATGATAGTCACTCACTGTCTATGATGTGGGGCAGCCGAGGTTCTGGTGGGGTGATGATGGGATAATGGACTTTGTACCTGGTGATTTCAGCCCTTCCTTCTCGCCACAGCATTTCAAGCATTGGTTCAATACTGTGAGTGATGTGGTACCCATAATCCAACACAATACTCTACAAAAGGGGGGGGGAAATGTCATCAGATAAATAAAAAAGCCATCAGAAAGCATGCGTTACAGTAATTTTATCACTGTAAAAAAGGATTTTTAAAAAATGTGTAGTTATTGATAGATATCAGTGAGGTTTTATGAGAGGAGACATTTGTTGCATTTATTGAAGGAGTCGCCAGTGTCAGTCGGTGAGTAAAATGGCAACAAAAACAATGTGATATTGACTATATCCAGTGTTCAAGAAATATTTTAATTTATTATTAACATTTGCTATAAGGGTCCCTTGAGAACTAGTGGTTAGCCTTGGCGCTCTCACCCCAGCAGCCCGGGTGAGATTCCCTGCCAGGGAACCAACCCCAGCCACTGGGGTTGCACATAACAGTGCACTCCCAGTGCCGGGCCCAAGCCCAGATAAAACTGGGGAGGTTTGCATCAGGAAGGGCATCTGGCATAAAAACTTTGCCAAATGAAATATGCGGACCAATGAACTGCTGTGGCGACCACTAATAAAAGCAGCTGAAAGATCATCATCATCATCATCAATATGTGCTATAAACAATTTTTTCACCACATAATGCAGTCTGTTAACAGTAAGCTTTGGTTGCTAAGCAACATGACAGGTAAAAAGTAAGCTATTCTATGGACAGAACAATGTCTTAAGTGTAAACTAAAGTGTAATCCTGGCAAATTAATACAGAATTCAATTACTGTGATATAGTCACACTATAGTCACAGGCCAATCAGATCTTAGAACCTAAAATAACTAACTATCCATTTCATAACTGATGACTCAAATGACAGAAATTGATCCATAGCAACCTGAGCAGTACTGACCAACCTTATAATAGCCATCTGGTCCACCGACAGGCAAGGAAATCTTAATTTGGCTCTCCGTCATCGTCATGGTGTAGCCCCTAGCTTTCATCTCTGTTTGATTGAGCCTCTTTCCGTCAATACCCATGTATATTTCGAGGATTTGATACTGAGGATCGGTCATCAGAGGTATGATGTATTGGGGCATGTACCATGTGATGAGTTCCTTGGTAAAATGGAGTCCACCTGTAAAATGATGAGAGATTATAGGAACAGTAGATCCCTCATCCAAAATCATAACCCATCTATAATTGCATACCAGTAGGACAGACAGCAGCACTGTCAATAATCATTACAGACCAAGCCTGCTTGAAGAAGGTGCTCACTTTAAAGACCTCCATTTGCACCCCATTCACCTGGTTGGAGGGGAGAAAAAACACCAAAGATAATCAGTATTATCATTAGCACAGAGTTTACACACCTGTACTTGCTCACTTACATCCTCAGTATAAGTTTCAGGCGTGTTATAGGGACTTCTCAGAACCAATCGCGTGGGAGTAATCGATACGCCATAACCCGCGTTCTGAACCTCCTCCAACATCATTGGCTTTTCTTTGGGTGTGTAAAAGACCATCCTCCAAATATTGCTCAGAGTGGCAGAGGCCTGAATTGAGGGGGAAAATAAAACAAAAAGATTTGAAGACTTGAATATTAGGTGTCATATGGGACACATTAAGAAACGTTTTGTATACTTCCTTGTCACAATCATATCAATGCAAACCTTCTGTGAAAAGCTGCATAAACAACTGTTGACTATGACTGAGGTAAGGACATCATGAGAATGGCCGAGCGAACATTAAAGCAGAGAGAACTCCAGCGGAGAGACAGGAATTTTCTTGTTCAATTACAAAAAAAAAAAAAAAAAAAAAAAAAAAAAAAAAAAAAAAAAAAAAAAGGTATACCCAAGAATTCTGACCAATCCTACTTGCTTATACACACACTCTTAACCAATCCTGCCCACTCCCGAAGGAACTCTGGCCAGCCCTGCCCACACACAGGTTTTCATTTAAGGACTATCTAATATCCTGTCCCAAATTTAAAAAAAAAAAAAGATTCTAGCTCAGTTTAAACTAAACATGGCACCATCCATTCTTGAAAGACAAGTACCTTTTAAAAAAGAAATACTGTACAGAATAATGGCAGGTATTATTTTGGGGGGCCACCTAAGACAAACACACATGATACCTGACTTCACCCTACATTTACCTGTTGATCAGCAGAGAATCCAGTGATTCCTGTGACTGCTTGTCCTGGCTGCTTATGCAGATTGAGATCATGGTGTCCTCTGTGAACAGAGACCTTGAAAAACAGATCTGGATTACAACTCCAACATGAATACTCTACAGAAAGACAAGGGTAAAAAAGCAGACCTGGGGTTAATAAGGGAAGCAATTTCGTATATACAGTCTTGGACTCGAGTCCGGTCTCAAACGATTCTCTGTATTGTCTTGGATTTGTCTCAAACTTGTGCTTGGGCATTTTTCTCGAAAATATGGTCAAAAGTTTGACAAGAAGTGATTCATTCTCCTAGAAAACAGCCTAATTATTGGCACAATGCACCTTCAACTAATGATTTAAGAACAAACATTGGCTGCTAAATTATCTTGCTTACCAATGGCAGAGTGAGAAACTATATTAGCTATGAACAAGCAATTGTTTGGCGTAACTGCATTTTCACAATTGCATACTGAAGTAAACAGAAGTAAAGGCTTGGCCTCGAAAGAAGCTGATGGTTTTTGATTTTGATCTTCACTCTTTCATATGGACTCAAATCTTAACTTGGCTTCGACCTGCTTAGGACTTGGTCTTGACTTGATTTCAGCTAGTCCTTGGGGCTCATGGGCTCATTTTAAAGAGACAGAAGACACAGGTCTGGCATTTCCCAACCAACTATGAGACAGATAATAGCACACAACCTACATGCATTCATATCACTCACACTGCTGTACACTGCATATTTCTGAAAAAGGCAGTGGAAGAGACAAATGTGTGGGATTTATCAACATCGTTTGCGTACAGCTGTGTGTCCGCACGTGTGACAAAGGTCAGTTTTCACTTCATGAGTACAAACTTAGAACTTGTTTTATGCAAACGAGTCCCCCAGTGGAGCTCTTGACTGCACCACGCACGTCATAATCAAAGGTGTAGCTACTGTATAGCTAAGGCAGGGCATGAGGAGTTTATATTCTGCAATCCTACTAAAATGTCCCTCTCTATTCTCTATGTGGATGGACTTTTCTTGCTGATGCTCTGATAACAGCCCACACTATACATATTGCTAATCTCCTGAAGCAGTTTAGCCCACCCAATCCTGAGGATCAGTCGATTGGTAGATGTTCTCCTTCTTATATCACCCTTAATCTCTGGAATAGTGTTTTAGAGAATATCAGGTACTAATAACAGTTTTGAAATCCAGATTAAAAGCATTTAAACTTGATTTAAATTGGTCTTTGTTAAAAACACTTTGATTTGCAGCAATTCTCCAATAGATACTTGGTTAATTAGTGATGTACATTGATTCTGCAAATTAATCCATTGATGTGATTCATAGTGAACACCTTGTTCGGACCATCTTTTATATTACAAGCTCTTTCAGAGGAAAGAATGTCAGGGAATGTAATTTATATAACATTGGTCATGCATTTCTTTCTTCCCCTGGCCCCTAGAGTTTTCTTCACACACACAAAATGCAAGCCTGTTAGATTTTAGAGTAGCAGATATTTACGGTCTAGTGCTGTGAGAAAAATTACCTCCATGAAGTTTCGTTCGCAGAGAATCTCACGTGACGCCCATTGATTGTATTCGCAAGTCTTTTCCACCTCATGTACATCATCGGACATCCGGTTGCCATACAGCTGCAGGCGCAGTCCAATATCAAACACAGCATCACCCTGAGACCAACAAGAAACAAAAGTGAATTCACCACAGAGGTTGAAATCAAAATTAATTATGAATTATGTTGAAATTTCCATAATACTACTGCACGTTGTGGTTTTTTTTTACTGTCTAAACATCAGTACATGGTTATGAGCAAAGCAGCTTAGCAGTGATGTGTAGATTTTCGTATTTCCCCAGGGATCAGACTCGATGCTGTAGCCACACTGAACCGCCAGGGCCGGCGTCAAAGTCACAATTTGTGAACCATCTGAACATTTAAAAGGGAAAATATTCAAAAGGGAAAATATTCTCATGTAATCACAGTCTATATTTTGGTAACGTCCAAGGCTTGAGCTCAGTTTTAAGAAATACTTACTGATGGCTTCAACTTCAAGCTGACGTCCATAAGACAGAGAGCTATCCAAGGTAAGCTTCATAACATTTCCAACACACTCCAAAGTCAAGCCAGCTCCTGCAAAGGACCAGAAAATTGTCACAATGTGCTAAAATCATCACAATGTCCTAGTCAAGGTTAAGTCTAAAAAAAAAAAAGACATTACTTACGTTGACTGAAAGCTTCGCCTGCAACAGCAATCACCAAAAGCCAGAAGGCACTAATGGAAACACAAAGTTCAATTAGTAACCTTGCCTTTGCTTAATTAATCTTACTTCAGAGAACTTACCAAAATTCACAGAAAGGTGCCATCGCAGTGAAAGGAAGGCCTGTGTGTTTTGTCAATGCTGCAACTTAAACAAGTTTAAAGGTGTGTTATGTTGAGGAAAACACCTACAGGCCTATAAACAGATCCTTTAACAAGCTGCTGAATATCATAAGTCCTGAGGTTATTTATGCTTAATGGGTCTGTAGATTTTCTTGCGTGGCCAGGATAAATGGAAATCACCACTAGATGTAAGAAAAGAAACCAAATCAAGCTCAACAGCTCAAACTTGATAACAGACGCGGTGTTCGGCAGATCCTCTCCAGCAAAGTAAAGCCACTCCTACACAGGTGATCCTAATGACACTGATGCTCGTCAGGATTGGTTAACACGCAAACTTCAGTCCTAAGCAGTCATGTTGACCAGGGGGGAAAAATCCAGTCATTTCAGACCAAGCTGTGACAAAGAGTCTTTCTTTAATGCAAATAATAATTATTCTGCTCTCCTTTTAAATACAGACACCTTTATTATAGACAGTGTATATTTTACAAAAATAAAGCAGTTATCAGTAATGAAAACCTTGAATTGTATCTGATTAATCTGAGATTACTTTACCTGTGTGATCTAAGTGGTGTACCTGGCTACAATTATTCATTCATCTTCAGTAATGGTTTATCCTGGTTAGAGTCAGTTGTTATCGGGATCTTATCCCGGGAATACCGGATGTGCGGCAGGAATGCACCCAGGATGGGACAGCAGTCCATCACAGACGACCGTGCACACACATTCACATTGGGCCAATGTAGCATAGCCAGTTAATCTATTGCCATGTTTTTGGACACTGGGAAGAAACCGGAGAACCCTGAGGAAACCCACACGGACACGAGGAGATGATGTGAAACTCCACACAGACAGGATCCCGAGCTCACGATCAAATTGTGGACCATGGAGCTGTGAGGCTTCATATTCTTTTTATATTCAAATTTTGCAATTAAAGAAAAGTACAACAAAAAGAAGGACATACAGCATATTGACTTTTTTTTTTATATGTATAAGTATTGGCATCTTTTGTGGGGCTGTTTCAAGCTGTAGGCCTTACTCTAACCCTCCGAGCCACCAGGGGACCCCGGAAGAACGCAGGATAACACAAAAAAGGAGCACGTAGGTTGTCACTTAGGGTCCCTAAAGTTCAGAAACAGGCACACAGTGATTTTTATACTCAAACAAATTGAGTGTACCAGGATATTTTAGGCTAAACATGATCTGCTTTCTACCAGAGGATTATGACTTGCTGTAGATGCAAGTCATAACATACAGCCAGATGGTTGTAGGATACAATAATTGTCGTGTACAGATTTCAGTCTGTATATTTGAACCTATTGAAAACCTGTGGTGTGAATTATAGTGGACGTCCACATGCACAAAACTAAAACTGTAAAAGAGCTTGAAACATATGGCAGAGTCCAAGATCCTCTAGAAGTGCCTCTAATCTTGTTAGACTTTACAAAGAGAGTCAGTGTTGTTATTCACATCAAGGAAGGCAGACAGTAAGTGTGGCTGTGGCAATAATTTTAAAACCAGTGTTTTGCAACAAAAAAAAAAAAAAAAGCACTTCATGTGGAGTTGAAATTGTAGTATCCATATAGGTTCAAGCTAAAATATCAGTTACTGCATGTGTTGTTTATTTAGTATATTTTCACAACATGTGCCAATAATTATGGACTAATCTGTACTGTATAAATACAGCATGAATGTTCTCTGCAGGGGATTAAAAACCAGAGAAGCCAACGTGTCCCTTTCCTGTTGGTCAGTCGTTTGGTGTCAAACTTTTGATGTGTCCTGATGACCAGCATTGAGTTTTTGAGGGGGAAAAACCTTGTTGATGGCGTTGTTCACGGATATTGAAATTATTCTGAGCAAATCTGTCAGCAAAGTGCAAATTCAGGGAATCTGTATCCATGAGACTGGTCTGTTTAAACATAGCTAGAGAAACATTCAGCCAGAGAAACACAGGGAATCTATGAGATGACAAAGTAGATTATTTTCTCCGATAATTTACAATATATTTCACTACAGACATTTTGTTTGAGGAAATGAGACCTGTTCAAAATAGACATTGCAATTTTTTCCCCCCAACAATTTTATAATCCTAAATAATTTACAAATTTACATCGAGATGAAATTACAAAAAGACTATAGCAAGAAAAAAGCTTCTGCTTTGAAGCAAATCCAAGCCGTTCACAACACACACTTAAAAAATCAGTTAGGAATCAAGTTCTTTCAGGCATAAACACGGCGATGAAAATCCACCATCAATAGCCTCTCCTTCTTTTCTCTTCAGAGTCGAGAACTGTCTGACGCAAACTTAGTCTGGCGTCTTCAAAGCTGGCGTTTATTTCCAGCGCTTTCTTAAAATCACTCTCAGCATCTTGGAAGAAACCTGCAGGAAAGAAAAACATGTCTTGTGTAAGGAATAAAACACAACAGGGCACGCTGTTATAGGAAGGTAGTGCGACGCAGCCTGATGTGAAACCGACTTACTGTTGTCATCCCGAAGTTGATTATTTTCCAATAACAGCACATCCTGAAGTGTTTTATTCCTCTTGTACCATAACAACTTGTCGAAGATTCATTTTTTTTTGTTAAAGAAAAGAACACATGCATTTATCCATTTATAGTCACATTTAATGTTGTGGAACAGATACCAAAAAAAAAAAAAAAAAGTTAGTTTCTGTTCCTGTTCCTGCTGTTCTGTGACCATCCTCTCTTTTTCCTCTTTCTTGAAGTTAACCTATGGAATTAAATTTGCATTAAAAGTGAAGAGAAAAAAAAACAGCTTGTCATGTTACTGAAAAACTGTAAAGTCCAAGGAAATAAAGACTTTCCCATGATGGAAAACTTACTGACTGTTAAAAAGACACTGGAGACTCCTTCCATAAATGTTAAATAAACATATCCAACACAAAATGATCAATGATTACACACAATTTTCTTTGTGAAATAACAACACGCTTGTTTATCCGTTCATTATGCGGACTGTCCACCATATACAGTAAGTCCCTGTGAAAGTCGTTACTATAGAAACTACATCATATAAACCTATCGTTTGAATTACTGCCAGAACCACTAAACTGTGCTATGCTATAATTCTAAATAATACAGAAATAATAGTATTCTAGTTATTCACAATATCTGATTTTAAGATAGTACATTGTAAGATAGTAAATTAGATGCAAACTGATTGTAGTGTCAGAATGCAAACCTCTTTACACCTCGTTCCAAACACCGTCGCTAAGAACAGTTCTGATGTCACTTAAATGTTGTTACACTATTAAACACACTTTCGCAAAACCTTTTCAGCACTATTTCTTTACACACCTGTACTCGCTGAGGAGACACCCGAGTACAAAGCCACTCAATGTTTTATTTTAAAAGAAAGAAGCAAAAAAAAAAAGGACTAGCTGTATCCCAAATGACTCTGTGGTTAGCATGTAGAGCAAGACACATAGGCCATGTCTAGCCAACACCATCAGGCTTCTTTCCCTGCACAGAGTCACAACTCATCACACACACACACACACACACACACACTGATGAAATACTTTGAGAACAGATTTCACAAGACTGCTCTTGGCCCACACCCACTGACATGTGACCAGAATCGTGACACTGTCTCCTCATACTGATACGACTCATATCAGTCTACATATTCATAAATCATATGGTACAGCCAATACACTCTTTTTTGGCACGTTAATCATACTGCACATACACACTGCATAATCCTTTTGCACATTGATCAATCTCTCTCTCTCTCTCTGTCTCTCTCTGTCTCTCTCTCTCAGCACGGCTCTGACAGTAGTCCCGGCTGTATGTAAATGACAGGATTATATCAATATGCTTGTTCTAAAAAGTTACTGTTTCTATAGTAACAGCTCACACATTGAGACTCGTATGGTAGACACTCCACATGACCTAAGGCTAATAATAGAAAAAGCAGATGCAATCATTTATACGGTGAAGCTTTCTGTTATGAGATGCTTATGTAACATTTATGCAAGGAGTCTTTAGTGTCTTCAGGACAGATGATTTTGTGCTTTCTGGTTTCGCAATAACATGACAAGCTAGGGTTTATTTTTTTTGTCTTAATTAACTTCAAATGAGAGAAAGAGAGAGGCTTTGAAGGAACAACTGTTCCACCCTTTTGTTACTCCTTACATTACCCCTTCCCCCCTCCATTTTTCTCCCCAAGTTGGTCATTTGCAAATTCAAACCCAGCAGCCAGATCTCCCGAATCAACGAACAGCTACCGCGTCTTTTCAGACTGGGTCAGGGTCAGAGGAAAAGGCTATCTACCCTCTTTCACATACATGTCGGCCATGATTGGCTACGTGTCGCTGTGACTGACATCCCTCGCACCCGGCGATCGCAAAACAATTCTGCTGTCTCTGTCTTGACTCTGGCCACGGACAGCTGTTTCAATATCATGATTCGAACGCGCGGTCTCCCAACAATACAGCGAACGCTTTTTTGTTGCTCCACTCAGGAGCCCATAATATACATTGTTTTTAATTCTTCTATAACGTTATTCCATTCTACGTGTCGGTCAACGTCGTTCTTCCTACTTGATATCCAAATAACGAATTCAGGACGAATCACTGAATATGCAAATTAGTCTGTGAGGTCATCTGGTGACTTCTAGAGAATTTATGAGCATGCACTACTTTCCCCTGAAGAGAGTATCAAGTGTCAACAAGTGTCTGTGTAACCTGGTATTTAAAAAAAAAAAAAAAAAAGACACTACTGTCATGGTAGGAGTTTAGTGACGCGGCAAGTGACGATGAAACGTACACGGAATATCTGATATCTGATATCCACAATGACACTAACAACCTCAATAAATAAAAACTGGAGGACTCCAGCTTAAGGGTTCACCAGGAAGTGGCACAGACAGTGAGGTAAAGAGAATATAAAAGGCAGAGATATCATGATAATGCATGGATAATAATAATAATAATAAAAAACAAAAACAAAAAACAAAGGCTGTACACCTACCCAGTCTATACCGTATTAATCCTCTGTTGTAATAAGGCACTTCAAACTGTCTGTTAGTTTTAATAGCTGCGCTGTAATCATCCATGGCTTCATAAAAATCAACCCGGAAGTACTTCACCTGGCCGCGGTTATTGTAGGCTATGGCGAGGTCATCACTGTCGCATTCTCTGTAATGGCAATAAAAACAGGAGATAGATAATAAACAAGGGATACAGGGATGGATACATACATACATACACACACACACACACACACACACACACACACACACACACACACACAGGTTAGCACCATTAGCTAGTTCCATTCTCCTAACACACTTATTTCTAAAGTTTATAAAGTTATCCAGCATGAATCACCCAGACGCCATGCAGATGTTGATGAACTCTGTGTACAAATCCTCTGCGCGTTTGAAACGTTTGCGGTTAAACTCATCATTAGCTCCATTCAGGAGAGTTTGTCTGTCCAACACCTCCGTCTGCTCCTCCATGTGTCTGTGTCTCAGCTGACAGCAACAAACAACAACAATAAATAACAATGGCGCCGTTTTCTTCGTTTGTGTTTCTGTGGTAGAGCTTTTCGTCTAATTAGCGCCACCTAGCGACCAGGAGGCACACGAACTGTGAAATATCATACAACACGAACATCTAAAACAACCTACCACATAACCATCCATCCTAGGAGCCTATCCCAGGGGACTTGGGGCACAAGACAGGGTGCCAACCCATCACAGGGTACAATCACACACACAATTTGGAAATGCCAGTCAGCCTACAATGCATGTTTTTGAACTGGGGAAGGAAACTGGAGTACCTGGAGGAAACCCCCGAAGCACCGGGAGAACATGCAAACTCCACGTGCACACAGGGCAGAGGCAGGACTCAATCCCCCAACCCTGGAAGTGCGAGGCAAACATGCTAATAACCACTAGGCCACCGTGCCCCCGACTACCACACAACCTTTTAATTAACTCAGAGTAAATGTTTTTTGTTTTTTTGTTTGTTTGTTTTTTTCAGTTTTCAGTCACTGAGCTTTCAAACTAACTGTACATAAGACCTAATAGCTACATGCTAGCCAGTTAAATTATTAACCGAGATTAACGCTGCTGAATGCTCAATTCTGATTGGTCAGAAGTTGTTGATTACTTTTCTATAACAGCAGCATCGACAATAGTGTTTTCTGTTAATGCACATTTTCTAATATGTTGTTTCTAATACGTATGACTTGCATATTTGTTTAGTCAAGTCTTTTGTGATTATATTTTTCTTATGTAAAGGAGCAGATCAAGAGGGTTCACGGGCAAAGAGTGTTGTGGTGATCTGGGATGTTTGGATGCTGTCGCCCCCTCACTCTCACACGTTCACTCAGGTTTGTTGACGGTAGAGTGGCTGGCCGCTTTATGTCACAGGGCGCCCTCATGTCTGTGTTACCTTCTGGCTCTCCCTTTTACTTATGCTGTCATAGCTAGTCTTGCTGGAGTCCCTACTTGCGCTCTGCACACAATGTACACTGTCCTTAACATTACACGACAATACGCATACCTAATAATCTGTGTTTCTCCCTCTCTCTCTCCCTCTCCCTGTTTCTCCCTCTCTCTCTCCCTCTCCATGTATCTCTCTCTCTCTCTCTCTGTTGAGCTACACATGCTATTCTGAAGATACCAGTGATCCTGACCCCTTCTGCTCTCCAGACCTACCTGATCCAGCCTGATGCCCTACTTCTGTTTAGAGCTCTCATCACTTGGAAATCACTCGCTGCTGCTGAGGATGGCCGCACACGGACAGCCTGAAGTTACATGAGATTACTGTTGATGATACCACTTAAAAACCATGAAGATAGCTGTAGGACTGCAATTGCCACGAACAGTTTTGCACTCAAGTCTCCATCAGTGAACAGTGAATAAGTTCAACAAAACAGACTTCATGTGGAAACTGTAATAAATTTACTGGTTACACAACTGCACTATTTGTCCATATAGCACACAGTTATAGAAGGGAATGATTTATAATCGCACTCTCTGGTGTCATTCAGATGAGGATCTGTTCCCTTTTGAGTCGGGTTCCTCTCAAGGTTTCTTCATCGTATCGTCTCAGGGAGTTTTTCCTCACCACCGTCGCCTCTGGCTTGCTCATTAGGGTTAAATTTATAATTTAAAAATTTATTTAATGAATTTATATATTTCTGTAAAGCTGCTTGGTGACAATGTCCATTGTGAAAAGTGCTATACAAATAAAATTGAATTGAATTGAATTGAATTGAATTGAATATGGCAACAGCTCAGTGTATTATATATGCAGGGACGTGTATTATATACACTCCACGATGACAGATTTAAAAAGTGTGTATTTGTTGATATAGTGAAGCTTTCTGTGAAGAGATATATGTAACATTTTTTTGGAAGGAGCCTTCAGTGTGAGTGTTCTGTAACAGTCAAAGGTAAAGCTGTAAATATGAAGTCTTTAGGATGGAGAGCTTTACGGTTTATGGCTTCTTGGTACCATGACAAGCTGCTTTTTTTGTCTTATTAACTTCACAGGCGAGATAAAGAGAGGCTGCTGAATGAACGACTGTTTATAGCTGCCATAACGTAAGTGCTAACATGAACTTGTTTTGTGGACATTCCAAAACATTAAATGTAATTATAAATGGATAACACATGTATCATGCCATTCTTTAATAAGAATTTGCTTGGCCAAAAAAATAAGACATCTTGTCAAATTGTCAAACTGTTTTTGTAACAAATGAGATAATACACTAATACGGTAATAATACGCAGTTTATCTCTTCATCCATTTGCTGATTTCTTTTCAATTTGCCACACAAATAAATATTTGCTTTTCAATTCCTGGATGAATGAGGTTGAAGTACTATACATCAATGATCTCAAAAATGATGTTTGGCGCTTGGGATTTTGAACTGGATTTGGTAAATCTGCTACTACTGTGAATTTTAACACCTTATGCAGTGTATCTTAACTTTTAAATGATTTCCTGTACTTCATTTAAACACTTTTTTCTACCTGACAATATTACATAAAGGATTCTCAAAGCTACAGAGGACATTTACAGTCAGAAAACGATCAGAATTTATACAGATATGATAAAAGATACATTTTACTGTGGTATTTATTGAGGTTTAAAACCTTTCAGGTGGTAAGAACTGATCATATATCACTTAGTATCCACCCCTGTAATATTTGGATTGGACAGGAATTTTACACGTTTTCATTTGAGCTCTTCAAATAGAATGTGGCCACAAGCACTTTGGTGTCAGTCGGCTATAGGGACAGAACAAGAAGTGTAAAGAGCACCTCGGCACAATGAAGCCCTTCATCGCGGTTTTACTCTCTTGCCTTTCATTTATCCATTTGGTGGATATCTCTGACTGCTATAATGTTATTTATCCATCACAGATTTTAACCCAGAGTTACGCACAAAGAAGAAACTATGCTAATCCATCCAACACCAGACTACCACTGAGGACGCTTAATCCAGCAGGTACAGTTTGATTTAACTAAAATAAATCTTAAATTTGACGTTCTAACCTGGTTTAATGTCAGTTTCTTTGCTAATTAAGCACCACTTATTTGATGTTTATGATACATTTATGTTTTCCTGACTGGTTTTCAAGGCGAGGATCATTAAATTGTGTAAACTTGTCATGTTTGCATTTTGTCTCTGCGTGCA
This sequence comes from Pangasius djambal, assembly GCA_022985145.1. NCBI lineage: Eukaryota > Metazoa > Chordata > Actinopteri > Siluriformes > Pangasiidae > Pangasius > Pangasius djambal. Next base: position 16,546,922 of record CM040993.1, read on the forward strand.
TCAGCAAATGGAACATACAGTTTCATTATTTTTTTTTCTTCTTGATGCACTGCAATTAAAAACCACAAATATGACTTCTTCACCTTTCACATAAACACATTTGTGTGTAACGTTCATTTAATCTACAGTGGAATATATTAAAAATCGAAATATATATAGTAAAACCAAAATCTCATCTCTAAAGAAAACCTTTATGCAAACATTAAAGGAGAACTCCAGTGTTCTTCAACCTAATCTCTATCCACCGCAGATGTAGCATGTGTGTGTGTGTGTGTGTGTGTTGATCATGTTTCCCTGTTCGAGAAATGAATGGAAAAATCTCAGTGTAGTTGTTTTAAATGTGCGACTATTTAATGTGAATTCAAATCTTTCCAGACAAACAAGTGAGAAAGTCTTAGCAAAGCTGTTCCTATGGAGCTTTATTAAAACTTTGCGTCTTTGGAACAAAGCAGTGAACAGCAATAATTTTGATTATTTATGCCTTTTGTGTTTTCCACAAAAATACAATCTCCACACATAAATTCTTCTCTCTGAAAAAGTAGTCCCAGCTCTGTGATAGAAATTTAGATTCAAACTCAAATTCAGAATTTATTGGTCACACACACAAAACCATACACAGCACGACGTGCAGTGAAATTTTTACGACTGACCATGACATAAAAATAGAATTTACATAAACCATAAACCTTTTCTTTTTACAAGTATAAAAGAAAAATATAAAATATAATATAAATGATATAAAAGATAGACGGCTGCAACAGTATGGACTATGTTTTTATACTAGACTGTTATTCAGAAACATTTTTGAGTAAAGAATTAATAGGAAATATGTTCCGAATTGAACCCAGAATACAAAATTCAGCCCTTTGACTTCCAAGACGAGCTAGTTTCAAGTAAACAGGCTTTCCGTTATTTTCCTTGATACAAGGAAACCTGTTGAAATTATTAACTATATGGTAATCATGTATACATTACAGGTGTGGTGGATGAAGGGTAGGTTGGAGTAAAATGCTGGAATATTCCTTTAAAGGCATGTTTTGTAATATGCATGGATATTGTAATCCCATGTTCTTTTTAGTTGTGACTATAAGGCATGGATTTTTTTCTTTTAAACTAACAACTTTTGTCTTGTCTTTGTGTCGCTAATTTGAAATCCGACTTTTCCCTGTTGGTGGACCGTAGTAGACAGCAGTAAATATAGGTTAAATGGAGAGCAGTATCTTCACAAAGACCAGCCAAAGGTTTTGGCACAACTGGTAAACTATCCTGGGCCCAGGAGTCTTTCTCCAGCAAAGGTTTATGACTGGCAAAAAGACTTATCGACAGCAGAGAAAAGGCCGTCTCCGTCGCCGGAGAACCAGCAGATGAAGGGTGAATGGGCACCGGTAGTTTGTCTCAAAAAAGTAGCAGCTCCTGAAGGATCGCTTACAGGTTCAGACGGACGCATTACAGTCATGGAAGAATCGCTTGCAGGTCAGGAACGTTCGCGTGCAGCTCCGGAAGAAACACTTGTAGTTCCAGGACTTTCAACCACAGTTAAAGAACAATCACTTGTAATTCCAGATTTACCACCTGCAGGTCCAGACAGGTCACATGCAGGCCAGGGACAATCACGAGAAGTTCCAGAACAACCACTTATAGTTCCAGGACTTTCAACTTTAGCACCAGAAATTTCATTTACAGATCCAGAACAGTCACTTGTAATTCCAGAACCTTCACATGTAGGTCCAGAACAATCACTTGTAGTTCCAGAACTAACACCTGGAGGTCCAGAACAATCAGCAGCAAATCCAGAACGATCACAGATTCCAACAGGTGAACCAGGGATACCTTTCCAGCCAACATCTCCTCCTGTACACCAGTGGACCTGGATAGCCTCCTCACTGCGGCCAAATCTCTCACTGCCAAAGTCCACTCTGGAGCCACAACTATCCCGTGAATCCACCTCATCTCGGTCCGTGCCAGCGTCCACTCTGGCGCCACAACTATTCCATGAAGCCACCTCATCTCAATTCTTGCCAGCGTCCACTCTGGCGCCACAGCAGTATCCTAAAACAACCTCAGCTCAGCCTCAGGCTCCACTCAGTGCAGGGAGGACAGGTACAAAAAAAAATCAGCTGGTAGTGTCAAATCTCAGCCCCATGAAAGCAGAGCTTCCTTTGTGCTAAAGGTGGGTTCAGGTGTATGGCATCATGGACCATATTTTGTGATAATTTAGCAATAAATTTCATTTGACATAAAATTGGCTTATGAATTTGACCACTAATCAATTAAGCAGTGGTGGTACAAATAGTAAAATCCTTGAGCTCAAGAACAGATGCTTCTATTAAGTTGGAAGTCAATCTGGAAATGTTAACAGTTTACAGAGGTATAAATATTCACCAAACTCACAAAATTGACTTTGACCACTGGCACACCAGCCATGAAGAGCAAGCCGCACATTTCTGACCTTGATAAAAAAACTCCTCTGTCCTGAAGGCTTTCCCATGTCAGCAGCCTGGCACTGGAGACTCCTTCCAAAAATGTTAAATAAATAACAAAAAAACTTCGCCATATCGACTATTAAGCATTTTAAATCTGGTTATATGGAGTGTCTGCTGTGCAAGTTGTAAGTTGTTCCTACAAATTAATAACATTGGTGAATATAAACCTGTGGTTTGCCTTGTAGCCTTGTAGAACTACTCTCAGAGGTCTACAAAGTCAACACCTTCTGACCAATCAGAAGCTGAAAATAAATAAATAAATAAATAAATAAATAAATCCGCCCATTGTGTTATCATATTTTTCGGTTTTGGTTGTGATTTATGTTACATTACACTGTATGGTGATGTCATTTTACTGAATCACCTTTAAGACTTTTTTTTTTTTAAATGACCATGTTCATTTAAAAAAAAAAATGACTGCATTTTAACGTAACGAAAAGTAAGCACTGCTAAGAAAAAGATACTTAATCTTAAATACAACCCAATGCCGGGAACAACATATCAGCGTGTTGTGCTTTAGGTTTTTTTTTTTTTAAGTTATTTTAAATAACAGAATGAGACAAAGGAATTATACGTAACACCAGTGGATCTTGAGCCCAATGCCGCAGATCCAACAGGAGTGAAAGTGGGAGTGTTTTATCTTTTTGGAGACTCCTCTTTAGATTAAAGACCAAGAAAAACCTGCTTGTATGTTGTTCTCTACTTTCCCTTTTCATGGCATTGGGTCAGATTTAAGTCACCATCATACTAACCTCTGTGCTCAGCTCAAGCTTCTGCATCAGGAAGTAGTTGGTCCTGAGTGTCTTACTAAACCTCTAACCAATAAAATAATCCATCTTTAACACAAAATGTTAATAAAAGGTTTTTTTTGCTCTCAGCTACAGATTCTCACTGTAGGAGCCGCCCGTTGGACCTTGTCTTTATCATAGACAGCTCTCGCAGTGTGCGTCCAGGTGAGTTTGAGAAGGTTAAGGTCTTCCTTTCAGACATGGTGGACACTCTGGACATCGGCGCTGATGCCACCCGGGTCGCCGTGGTGAACTACGCCAGCACCGTCAAAATCGAGTTCCTCCTCAAAGACCATCTGAAAAAACAAAGCATGAAGCAAGCAATCAGTGTCATCGAACCCCTGGCTGCGGGGACCATGACCGGTCTGGCCATCAAGAAAGCCATGGAAGAGGCCTTCACCGAGCAGTCAGGGGCACGGCCGAAATCACAGAACATTGCAAAGGTGGCCATCATTGTCACGGATGGGCGTCCTCAGGATCAGGTGGAAGAGGTGTCTGCTGCAGCCCGAGCCTCAGGGATCGAGATCTACGCTGTGGGGGTGGACCGGGCCGACATGCGGTCGCTCAAGCTCATGGCCAGCAACCCACTGGAAGACCACGTGTTCTACGTGGAGACGTACGGCGTCATCGAGAAGCTCACCTCCAAGTTCAGGGAGACTCTCTGTGGTAGGAATACGGGTTGGGGGTTACTACTGGTTTAAAAATCTCTTTTAAACTTTTAATGGGCATTGACAACATGATTGGAGCATTTTTAGATTATAAAATATAATCCTTTCATTTCCCCATGAGGACTGTCTTTATCATATGTATAAAAAGTTCATATCTTTAAATAGACTTTAAATAGAACTCCTGAATAGCATCTAAGTTGAATTTAAGACATTTTTATGCATTTACATTTATATTAGCAGGTTTGTGTGCAAAATCAATATTCTGAAAAGTATTATTCAATATAACGTTGATTCTGCTTTTACAATATTTTGCAAAAATTGTGATTTCTATTCAGATAGCACTTTAAATATACACATACATGCATGCTATATGAATGCATTAACCATTTACGTTCTAGGACCAGTTCCCGCTCTTCTTCTCCCAGCTGCAGAAAACTTTCTTAATCTTTTTTCAGGAAAATGAAGTGAACTCGTGTTCTGATGCAATGTTTTAGTTTAATGTTTTAGTTTCGTTAATTTTAGTTTCTGAATTTCACAGTAGCAGGCCTGGCTAACTGCTTTGTTATTTTAGTTATTTATTTTTTTTCACTTAACAATGAAATTAAGTGTTGAGACGGATTTGAGGAGATAAACCTCCATTTGTCACACCCTGGTCTTATTTAACTGTGAAATCATATGTATCATGTATGATGAAAAAAAAAAAAAGCTTTTAAGATAAAGTGCATGTAAATACTGGCAGGAGAAAAGTGAATAGTCATCTCAGAGCTTCTGGCTCAAAAAAAAAAAGAGTAACCGAAAAAGAGCTTGTTCCAGGTATGGATGCCTGTGCCATGGGGAATGACTGCGAGCACATTTGTGTCAGCAGTGGCTCCTCCTTTTACTGCAAGTGTCAGAAGAGTTATATTTTGAACGAGGACCAGAGAACATGCTCCCTCAAACGTAAGAGTCTGCAGATGGTGCTAATTACTCTGATATATCATGATCAGAGTTATGCCTGGGCCACACTACAAGATTTATTTCTTGAGAATGTAAGAGATTCCAAAAGTAATGCTAGATTTTACAAGATCATCCGCCACTCATCAAACTACACCACAGTGCAAGGCTCGCGTAGAACAAAACAAATCGCAGTTTCTAATTATGCTGACGAATCAGTGACGGGAATCTGGGACCTTGCAGGATTTCTCGTGAACAAATGTGACTTCGGGTCAAAGCAAATATGGCGGACAACTGTGCAGTTCAGTGCGGTTGTACAATCATGTAGGGGAATGACTCAACAAAATAAATACAATATACAAACATACATTCATTGGCCACTTGATTAGGAACACATACACGTTCACATTCATGCAATTATCCAATCAGCCAATCATGTGGCATTGCTGCAGTATGTACATGTACATATCATCGTCATGCAGATACAGGTTCAGAATGGGGGGAAATCTGATCTCAGTGACTTCTGTGGCATGTTTGTTAGTGCCAGACAGGCTGGTTTGAGTATTTTGGAAACTGCTGGGATTTTCATGCACAAGTCTCTAGTGTTTAAATAGTCTAGTGCAAAAAACATCCAGTTAGCAGCAGTTCTGTGGGCAGGAACACCTCGTTCATGAGAGAGGTCAGTAGAGAATGATCAGACTGGTTCTAGCTGGCAGGAAAGCTACGGTAACCCAAATAACCACTCTTTACAGCAGTGGTGAGCAGAAAACATCTCAGAATGTACGAAATGTCAAACCTTGAGGAGGATGGGTTCCTCTCCTGCCAGCCAAGAACAGGAATTTGAGGCTACACTGGGCACAGGTTCACCAAAACTGGAGAGGTGAAGATTGTAAAACGACCAGGTAACATATCGGCGTGATTTTATACGTTGCACTGCTGCCACGTGATCGGCTGATTGGATGATGAGAAGCCCTTCCTATTAAAGTGGCATTAAATGACACATTACAATTAATTGATTGATAATTGACTAATAATTTAGTAATTAATGAATAATTAATACATTGTTAGTAGACAACTTGTGATCGTTGAGACTCAGAAAGGGCAAATTACCCTCAAAGTCTGTCCGATTTTTCTCTATTGTGGCCTAGGCATTAGTTATTTTTGGCAAATTGCTTTGCTTGCACACAGCAAGACATCATTAAAAATCCTTCATAACTAACCTACTTATTTAGTCATTAATTTAAAAAAAAAAAGAAAAAAAAATCAAAACTCCTGCTACACAGCTGCACTACCAAAGCTGCCTTTGTCATGACTCCGAAAGTCATACAAAATTATATATTACATGATACATATTATATTGTTCCAATCCAAGCACAACTATATATATTTTTGTGCTATGTTATAACAGAACAAATCCAACAGAGCAGTCAGCTGGATTAAAACTCTGATCCATCCCATGCTGTGGAATTTCGATGGATGGTCGTCCTGCATAGAACCTGCAACATTGTCATGATGTTGAACAACTCATGCAGGCAACGTCGTCTCCTGGTTTGCACTAATGTTACTGTTCCTTTCAGCTCAGTGAAGCGTCTTTCTCTCTCTGACTAGCGAGACAGATGACAAACGCGTGCCCTGCATCCTGGTGGTTCTGCATTATTTGGGTTCCATGACGTATATGTTGTTTTAAAAAAAAAAAGTAACAAAAGTATCAGACTTTACAAAGAATAGCAGCTCAGGTCTATGGGATGAAAGCGTCTCTTGGTTCTAACTTATTTATTTTTTAAAGAATATTTGGTTCCTAAAACATTCGGTCTGTCAGGTTTTCCAAGTGTTGTAGGAATTTTAACATAATAATTTCCATAAAACTAGCTTTTGCAAAGGTACCTCCTATACTTTTTTTTACATTACCTCTGGGTAAAAAATGTGTTCAGGAACTATGAATTTGGTTAAAATTAGACGTGAAACCTAACCAGCATTACTTTCCATTGTGCAGTCTAAACCAGACACGTTTGGGGATTTTTTTTTTCAGGAAAAGATCCCGAATTTCTCTTTCTCCACGAATTGTTATGGTGTATAAAATTGTCCATTCCAGGTGTATCCCCATGCAAAATTGGACACAGCTGTCAACACATCTGTGTTGGAAGTGGAATGTCCTATTACTGCAAGTGTCATCCTGGCTATGTCTTAAACGAAGACAAGAGAACATGTTCCATTGGCAGGGACGGTGGCCGTGATGGTCACACCGATGGTGCAGGCAATGGACGTAATGATGGCGACGAAGATGGTGAAAGTAGCGCCAGTGAGTTTTAAATGTCATGGCAGAAATGGTACTGAATGATTTTTTTTTCATGCCATTTCTTCCTGAGGAATTTGATAACAGTTAAGGCGAAAATATGTCATACCATTCCAATAAAATTTAAAATAGTCTTACTTTACATATTCGGCAGAATCCAATTACTGTGGCACATTTCAGAGATCATATATCCAAATTAAGAAATTTTTGTATAACACTCCTTTCCTTGTGTCCACCCAGTACCTAGCTTTGCTTATCAGGAGACAAGTACCAAGCAGGGAGGGTAATGGCTAGCATGTGCTTCCTCCGAGACATGTGAAGCCACTGCATGTTTTTGAACTGCTGCTCATGCTGTGTCACAGGGTAGCTGAATACATTTGGAGGAAAGTGCTAACTGCCCTCTTCTACATACATGAGCTCACGATTGGCTAGTGTCTCTGTGATTGACAGGGGAAAGAGAATTGTCATTGGACTCCCAGCCACAGATGGCTGTGGAATTGTCAGGATTTCAATTTGCGATCTCCCATGAATACTTTTCTATTGTGCCACCTGGGAGCCTTGATCTATTTCTTATCCACTTAATCCAGACATTGGTGAAAAAAGCAAACAAACCGAAATGTTCTAAGGTTCCCAAGTAAACAGAGGGAACCCAAGGAGACTTTGTGTAATGAAAACTTTCCAAAGCAATGAAGATTGTCCAGGGTGTTTGTACTGGTGCATACGGTTAACCCATAAACAGATTACAATTTATTAACCAATATTTTGAGCATGATAGTCTTAATGCAGAAGAGAAACATAATAGGGGAGCCTCAACACCCATAACATAACTATTAACTATGCTATTTCAAATAAAATTGCACAGTGTTCATGACTTGTTCCAGGTGTCGATGCTTGTGCACTGGGTCATGACTGCCAGCACACGTGTGTGAGCAGTGGCTCCTCCTATTACTGCACCTGTCCCCCAGGCTTTGTCTTGATGCAGGACAAGAAATCTTGTTTCAAGGCCGGTGTTGGTGGTGGTGATGATGATGATGACGGTAGTGCCAGTGAGTTACTTGGTGTAATGTGTCATAAATGGTAATGACTTGTTTCATGCCTATTTATGACCATTTGATATATGTATCCAGTTCCAACAGCTTAGCCTCATATTCCTGTAAAGATTTGACATCTGGATTTCTCCAGTACCTTCCTCATGACTCGTTGCAGGTCTGGACCAGTGTGGGATGGGACATGACTGTGAGCACATTTGTGTCAGCAGTGATGGCTCCTATCACTGTGAATGCTGGAGGGGCTTTGTTTTAAATGAAGACAAGAAAACTTGTTCACGTAAGACCTTGTAGACCAGGCTATTTATCTGGGGGCTCAAGCTCTGTGTGTTCGCTCCAACCAGGCACCCTACCTACTTAAAGATAATTTATTCCTTTTAATTCACAGTAACAATTTCCAACTCTCCAATATTTTATGTGTACTACCACCATCATTTTGAGAAGTCAGAGGCATCTGCTTCTTCTTGATTAGTTGTACATGGTGGCATTCTGTACATATCTTAAATAAAAAGTATGCATATGTCTTTAAAAGGCATCTACTTCTTCTTGATTGGATCACTGTACTTCATGAAATTCTAAACTTCATCCACTAGATCTACTTTTTAAATTCTAGCCCATCTATTCCAGACATTTGTGCAAAAATCAAAATAAACACTGAAATAAAGCTTAATAACCAGGTATGGTGCATTTCACTGGCATGCTGGTTGGAGAAACTACTCTTAGACATTGCAGCCCTCAAATCAAAACTGAATAGTCCTGTTGTAGACTGTAGAATCAAATCTGAAAGTCAGTTGCCAAGAAGAGTCTGTAGGGTTGTATAGAAAGAGTCAGCATTTTGGTCAGTGGTTAATCCATTGTTTATGGACTACCAGCACTGAGTAGAAAGCTAAATTTTCGTAACATTTGAGGCTGCTTCAATTTGAAAAATGATCTGGATCAGACTGGTTATTGGGCGAGACCTCATCTGTCCTGTTTGTGTCCAGAATCAATTTTAGCATTGATTCAGAAAAAAAAAAAAAAAAACACCATGTAGCACTCGCAATGTTGCGAAAGCCTGTTTGACAACATTGCATTAGCTGTTGCTAAGTGTTACATTTTCACTAACAAACTACAAAAAACACTGAAGACACTAGAACTTTTCTTAAGGAAAATAACTTCTGAGTTATTTACTTGTAACTAATAACTTTCAAAATGTTGGGATCAATATGAAAATCATAATTAACCTGTTTGATTATTCATTAAAAGATATTCAAATAAACATTGTATAGAAGGTAAGGTGTGTTGCAGTTTATAGCTTGTTGGAATGTAACAATACAAGTGGTGTTTTATAGGCTAGAACTCACAGAAAAGTAGCAGAGTTGCATCTGACTAACAAACTTTGCTTAATTCCGATATGAAGAGGTGAAGGTGGAGGTCGTTCAGGATCCGTGTCACTGTGAGGCCATACTGGCTTTCCAAAGGCAGACACAAAACTCCATCCAGGCCCTCAATGGCAGACATATCCTTTCCTTTCAATCTTATACATGGATGAATCTAAATATTTTTCACACCAAGACTTAACAAGTCAACTCCCTTTCAGTCAAAGTATGGTAAAGAAATTGAATCACTTTCACAATCCTGGTCCAATTAGAAAAAACTGGCGTCAACTGTTATTGGCGAACTGATCCAGATGATCCAACTGATCCAATTCCCATCACTACTTAACACTTAAACATATACATATCTTGGTCTGTATAATACTGTATATTGATATTGATAATTATGTAGTCTTTGGTTTGAAGATATTGATGCCCATACAGTAGAGTACATTCTGGAGTTATATTGAAGGTAGAGCTCTGGTATTGTAATTTGGTGGCACTTGTACCACTGTAGTTTGTACTACAGTTTCTTTGAGTTGTTGTTTGTTTTGACGGGTTTCTTCTTTTAGTTTAATCTTCAGGAGGTGAAATGCTGCTCGGTTTGGTTAAGGTCTGGTGACTGACTTGGCCAGTCGAAAACCTTCCACTGTTGAAGTCCTTTGTTGTGATGGCAGTGTGTTTTGGGTCTCGCTTCATGATGAAGTTCCTCCCAATTAGATTGGATGCATTTCTCTGTAACTTGGCAGACAGAATGTTTCTGTAGACATCTGAATTCAATTCTGCTGCTACCATCATGAGTTCCATCATCAATAAAGATTAGTAAGCCTGTTCCAGAAGCAGCCATACAAGCCCAAGCCATGACACTACCTCCTCCATGCTTCACCAATGAGCTCGTATGTTTTGGATCATGAGCAGATCCTTTCTTTCTCCACACTTTGGCTTTTCCATCTCTTTGGTAGAACTTCTGTGGCTCATCTCTGTATTTCTTTGCAAATTCCAACCTGGCCTTCTGATTTTCACTGCTGATGAGTGATTTGCATCTTGTGGTATGGCCTCTATATTTCTGCTCTCGAAATCTTCTTCAAATGGTGTTTTGTGATACCTTCACCCTGCCCTGTGGAATTTTGTTGGTGATGTCACTGACTGTTGTTTTTGGGTTTTGCTTCACAGCTCTCACAATGTTTCTGTCCTCAGCTGCTTTTGTTTTCCTTGGCCGACCTGTTCGATGTCTGGTTGTTAGTACACCAGTGTTTTTTTCTTTCTACGGCATTCCAAATTGTTGTATTGGCTATGCCCAATGCTTGTGCATCGCCTCTGATTGATTTTGCCTCTTTTTTCAGCTTCAAAATGGCTTGTTTTTCTCCCATAGACAGCTCCCTGGTCTTCATGTTGGTTTACCCTTTTTAACAAGAAGTGCAGTCTTCACAGGTGAAACCCAGGGCTCAAACCAAGAGTAGACATTCAGTGCTATTAACTGGTTAAACAATCAGTCTAATAGAGCACACCTGGGCAACAAGAAACACCTGCCATATATTATATTTTTGATCACTTGAAAAATGGGTAGGTTCAAACAGAAGGTGCCATGTTCTAAGTTGTTTAACACATCTAGATGTAAATATCAGGAAATGAAAGCTGAAATTCTGATCTTTCGTCTAATATTCGTCTTTTGATCTCACACCCAGATGTCTTCAGTGTATAGCAAAAACAAAAGAATTGGCCTTGCAGTTCCAATACTTTTGGAGGAGACTGTGTATGAGATGGAAAAAAAGAGAAACTGAAACATATATCAAAAAATTGCTTTAAATTCCATTATTCAATCTTACGAACTCCATATAATCACACACTGGAGTCTGAAATTTCAAGAGGTGTAAGAATATGAAGGATCAATAATGCAGTATCCTTAACCGCTGTTATACTAGCAGACATCACTAAGAAAGTGGAGCAAATGGAAAGGATGTTGTCCCACAAGTGATCGTTCCTTTGGTAAGTGAGAATTCTCTAAATCATAGACTGCAGTAGACATCTATAAACCATCACATTTGAACTACTTTATTATTGATTAAAAGGTCAACTGGATTTTGGGAAGCTTCAGATGCCTATTCTGATGTTTGGATCACTTTACATTCTAGTGAAGCTACAATATGGACCACACTGACCTCCAACACAACAACCTCCAGAACTTCAATACCTCAATACACCTGGAACATAACTGACAAAGACGGTGCTTATTTTACTGTTAACATTAAAATTAAACACTGACCTGATTACATTACATACAGTTTAGTGCAAAAGTTTGTGCACCTCTCATGGTTTCTAGGCAATAAAATGCATGACAATTTATCTTCCAAAAAAAAAAAAGAAGTAGAATTCCAAAAAGGTATACCAATTAACAAAAAGTGCAAAAAATATAATCTTATGATCATATGGCGAGTAAAAAATAGCTATTGGAGAAAGGGACATGCAAACTTCTGCACTAATATCATCTACTCTTTTTTAAACTGTTAAAATCTTACATAATTAATATCACACACAATTTGAGCATTTTTATTACTTGTGATAAGGGAACATCTGTGACTGAACGCACTACAGGCCTTCTATATTTCCGTTCTTAAGGTTGTGCAAACTTTTGCACTAACCGTACCTTGTATGATGGAAAAATCTGAATAGGTTTGCTATCTAGAAAATGATATATAATGTACGTATTTACATTTTTACCATTTAATGGTAGTTTATTTTCTGTTATTAAGGTAGTATTGACAGTGATATACCTATATGTTTTTATATATATATATTTTAACACTTTTTGCATGTTTTATACATTTATTATATTTATAGATATACTTTTAATAAAAGACTTTTAGCATGTATGGCACTATTACTCTCATTTTATTTGTTACTCAACGAATAAATAAAAGTATTCGTAGCATGACTGTATAATTGATCAACATCATACAAGAAAATAAATGAACGAACCCATTTCAAATTGTAAGTCTAAGCTGCCAAATGTTCCTTTCAGCTGTACGATCAGTGAAACACACTACATATAGGTCTGAGAGCTACAGAGACCTGTCTGATACTTTTGTGAGACATCTTGTGAGTCAACATTTCCAGACTTAGTACTGATGTTGACCTTTAAACAACGGTTGTACTGTCAGATTGTACCAGTTCGATGCAAAGGTTAAATGTGGTTGCCAGGAGTTGTCAGGAGGGTTTGTGCCATGTCTGCTTGCATACAGTCTCCCTCGTCACTCAAACTAGATTTCAGATCTCTATGTTAATTCTGACAGCAAACACCAATATTTATGACTTATAGAGGAGCAGAAATATCGTCCGGCTTTCGTGCCTTCTTTCATGTCAGTGCCAAGGCCAGGTTGCTCAGATGTCAGACGACCCTAAATCTCACCGTGATGGATTGAAGGTACACTCAGACACACTCCCCCTCTCTGTGCCCTCTCTTCGAATGTCTGCTACTTCATACAGTTTCACTGCTGCTTTCACGTTTCACACCAGAGGCTTGAACTGTGTCTACTGTACCGGGGAAAAAAAAAAAAACAAAAAAAAAAACACGTTCTTAGAAAAGGTTTTCGCATCCCGTGCTCAGAGGCGAACACGGAGATGAGAGATTCCCTGGATAATCCCGAGGGTTGAAAAGGTTATGAATGTCCAGCATACAATGGCAATGTGCTCTTTGTGATATAGATGTTTTTTAATATAATGTCATGGTGTATATATATATTTACACCACAGTGCTCAAATCTCCATTCTGATTGGTCAGAAGGTTGATTCATTTTCTATAACAGTAGCTCTGACTGATCACTAAAATACAAACCACTGGGGTCTACGTTGTCCCAAAAAAACATGCTGGTAGGTAGATTGTCTACTCTAAATTGCCCCTTGATATGAATGAGTGTGTTAATCTGTTCGGGTGACGTACTGCCGTCCCGTTCAGGGTGTCTCTCCCCACATCCAGGGATTGGCTCCAGACCAGGGTAAAAACTCTTACTAAAGATGACTGAACAAATATATAATAGTGAAACACAATATATTAGTAAGGTGAGAAGTTCATGCCACTCAAATGTAGTTAAATTTAAGCCCTAAAACTGAAACAGGTTTGTTCCAACCTAAACCTTTAGATCACGTGTGCATGATTCTAAACATTAAACATTACATGCAGCTACCTGATTTGCTGTTTGCTGGCATTTAAATCAGGAAGAAAACCCAAATTATGTGGACTTTTTTTTTTTTTTTTTAATGTTGTGGAACATCCACTAGAGATGTTAGCTCCTGTCATCACTTACATTATCACCAGCCTTTCTTTTTTTCTCTCAAAGTTAATAACACAAAAAACCACAGTATCCCGTTACCATGAAACCTGAAAGCGTAAACTCCTCCGTCTTGAAGGTGTCAGAAAACTTAAAAGTTACAGCTTTAACTCTTTAACAAAGCACTGACACTGGAGACTCCTTCCATGAATGTTAAACATCTCCTTACAGAAAACCTCTCCATCTCAACCAGTTCACGCAGAGGTCCCGCGATACCAGCTGCTGTGAATGAGTCGGTACTATAGAAACAATAACAACTACTACTTTTGGTAATGATATACAGACGTGGACAAAGTTGTTGGTACCCTTACAGTTCTTTGAAACAATGATTCATTGCCACTGAAAAGCGATTAAACCAAAAGCAATAGTATCATATATACCTGCCTGCCCATAGTATGTGACACATTAAACCAAATAAAATTGTGAAGAGAAATGACTTTGTCTTAAAACTGAATAAAATCGCGAAGAGAAATGTCTCTCCTTGTAAACTATCGCTTGTTGGCAGTGATTGCTTGCTAAATGTGGTGCAACAAAATATTAAGTTAAGGGTACCATCTTTTTTTTGTCCAGGTCATTTTCATTTGGTTCCTTATGTAAAATATTCAGTTTAATCGAAAACCAAAAGTAATGTCTGATTTGTGTTAAACATGGAATTAACAGTGATTGACGCCAAGGTCAGTTTCAAATGAGTTCAGAGATAGTTGTGGGTTCTTCTTTGTCATGGAAGAGTACCAACAAATTTGTCCACGTCTGTACCTGCGTTAAAAGAGGACAACGTGTGCATTTTCTGTTATTTTTCAACACTGTACTTGCATAGCTACTCATTATGGTAACACTATGTTCGAGACTAAATCCTGCTGCGTAACTTT
>CM040993.1:16566681-16575636 GCA_022985145.1 Pangasius djambal
TTTTCTTCTGCACAGACACCAGCAGAGAACACACACACACACACACACACACACACACACACGCGCACACGCGCACGCTCGCACGCACGCACAAACACGCACGCACAGAAACACAAACGCACACGCAAACAAACACACACACGCAAACAAACACACACACGCAAACAAACACACACACACAAACAAACACACACACACAAACAAACACACACACACAAACAAACACACACAAACAAACACACACAAACAAACACACACACACACACACACACCCCCCCACACACAAACGCACACGCACGCACACACGAGCGCCCGCACACACGCACACAAACGCACACACGAGCGCCCGCACACAAACGCACACGCTGTAGATTATTAAAGGAGGTCATACCTTCAGGATGATGAGGAGAGCGAAGAAGATGAGCACGAAGAGCAGAAGACAGCTGGAGTCCAGAGAGAGGAGGTTGTCTTTGTACGGGAAGTCCGGCTGCAAGCGAGAGAGAGACACAGAATGAAAAATGTGCATTTCTAAAATATCGTTCTCTCAACACCACAGGACAGAGAGATGGATAACAATGAGGGGAAGAAAAAAAGAAAAAAAAAGAAAAGAAAAACACAACACTGACCAGCTGATCCAGATAATCCTTGATCCTGGGCAGGTAGGTGAGGGAGCTGATGGCCACCAAGCAGCTCAGAGCAAAGTCAAACAGCTGATAGCAGAAGAACGGGATGAGCCAGCCGTCACGGTGCTGCGGGAGATGAACACACACACACACACACACGCACACGCACACGCACACGCACACGCACACGCACACACAGCATCATTTTCATGTGCCTGATTGTTCAGCACACTATTTCTACACTGTCTAATCAGGAATGTATTAACTGATGAATTCCTGACAAACAGACTTTCAATCCTGAAAGGTTCACATTTTAAAACGATATACACTGCCCTAGATTTTCTGACTCCCAAAGAACGTGCCACTCGAAGCTCGAGTCTAATGTGGAAAAGGTCAGGGTACTACAGGACGGCATCTATCTACATTATAAATGAATAAGGTTAATAAGTTATTAAGTAGACGTGAAATAAAGGGCAAAGGGTAATCTATTACAGCCATACAACTCGCAAGCCTCATTTACTAAGCAACAAAGCGACAAGGACATTACGTGCCCTTACACCGGGAACTATTGTAGAAAATGTTAAAGAAGAATCAAACCTGTTGTGGAGGACGAGCGTGCGAGACTGCAGAGCGTGGATTAACACGAAACAATGAAACATTACACAACTTCAACAGGACAGAAGTTTCACTCCTGAATTAATGATGGCAAGGAACAAAGCTGATGACCTGAAGGTGTTGTGTGATAAATACTTTTGCATATACGCCAGTTTTTTTTTTCTTCCCCCCCATGAGTTATCACGAGAAGGTTATGCAAACTGGTTTAATGCAAATACACCACTTTGTTTTCACAACAGGAACAACACCGCATTTCGTGCTATGACAAATATTACTCACCTTTGCGTGATACCTTCAGACATTAGATATTTATTAAATAGATTTTAACTACATCTACGAGCCACTTTATTAGGAACGCCTGTGTACTCGCGCAATTATATAAATCAGTCAGCCATGTAGCGGCGGCACAGCGCATAAAATCACGCAGATACACGTCCAGCGCTTCAATTAATGCTCGCCTCGAACATCAGAATCAGAAAAAGAAAAAAAAAACCGTGATCTCAGTGACGCTGACTGAGGTGCGGTGGTTGGTGCCAGTTTGAGTATTTCAGAAACTGCGATTTCCATAAATAAGAGTCTTTAGAGCGGCGGTGCTCACACTTCTATGACAAGAGATCTACTGTTTCATATTATTATTATTATTATTATTATTATTGTAAGATCCACCATGTAAAATATGCATGTACAGTCTAAATTTGGAGTCTGAGAAATTATTTTGAGAGATTTGTCCAATTTTCATGCAAAGAAATCGCAAAAGTGATATACAGCAGCGGGGGCGTGGTCGAGCGTCAGCGGTGGACGGAGAGAGGTGGCGGGTCGAACCGGCAGGTAACGCGTGATGATTGTCACCTGTGTCTTATTACCGCCAGTCTACTTATTTGTGTCTCTATGTGCTTTCATTAGCTGCTGTAATCACAGAGAGAGAGAGAGAGAGAGAGAGAGAGAGAGCGCGCGATACAGTTATAGTTATAGATATAGGTTGAGTCGTTTCGGGTTTGTTGAGTAGGGCTGCACAATATATCGAAATATCGCAAATGTAAACATCGCGATATACATATATCACAAGGGCTTGCGATAACTGAGTGATTTTAACGCTTCAAAAAGTTACGAAAAGTCAACGTTTTAGGGCGACGCAGACAGCAGAGGTTGCTTTCTTTTCCCCAGAAGAATATGTATGTGGTTATGTCATTTTCGGTTTTTAAATATATAAGTATATATATATTTTTAATGATTTCACACTCTTACAGCGTTATCGTATTGCATATCGTATTTTTCTTCAATATCGCACAGCCCTATTGTTGAGTATCTGAAAGTGCGCTGAAGAGCGTGGACTGAATAAACTCGAGCCCGGAGCTCGGAAAAATCCCGACTGTCTCCCGAGTCTCCCTCCAAACTCTCACACACCGGGGTTCTACACTGACCTATTAAGATCGGCCAGTGGTTGTCTTGTGATCGGCTGATCGATCGCGGCCGACGTACTGAGCACCCCTGCTCTAGAGTCTACACAGGATGATGCGGAAAACGGAAAAAAAAAATAATAATCCAGTGAGCTTGAGCTCTGCGGGCGGAATCGCCTCATTCATGAGAGAGGTCAGAGGAGAACGGTCAGATTAATTCAGGCTGACAGGAAGGCTACGGTAACTCAGATAGCCACTCTTTACACCTCTGGTGAGCAGAAAAGCATCTCAGAATGTACGACACGACAAATCTCGAGGCGGATCGGCTACAGCAGCGGAACACTACATCGGGTTTCGCTCCTGTCGGCCAAGAACACGAATCTGATGCTGTATAGCTGTGTGGTGCGTTTTGAGATGCTTTTCTGTTCACCACGTTTGTAAAGTCTTAAGCGCTGCTGCTGCATGTTTATCCGTTTGGATAATCGCATGAATGAGCAGGTGTACAGACTTCCCTATGTATATAAAAATGATGTCAGTCCCATCCCCAGATACCATTAGTTCCTGTTATATACCAAAAAAAAAAAAACATCCTACTGTAACATTTAACACTGGAACGATGACCAATGGTAAAACTTTTCTGGTGCCAAAAGTCCCACGTCCCAAAAGTCCCTAAGCTTTAACTTCCATATTTCAGTACAGAGACCACGCCTTAACATCAACACAGAGATGAGATACTCCGTGTTTAATAACAGGGTTAAACACTGACTCTGTAGTTTGCTCAGGTACACTTACGGTAATGGCTCCGTACACCATCATGGCACTGATGGTGAGCATCAGGAGGGAGATGGCGAATCCCACGCAGGCATTTTCTAAATCGGAGGACAGAAATAAAACTATTAGCCACTTTCAGTAAAAAAAAAAAAAAAAAAGTAAAAATCAGCAAGTCGATGACAAATTCAAAGGACAGCGTTTGGGGCGCGATTGTAAAACACCTGTACCTGACATTCGGTCTGAGGCGAAGTAGTGCTCGATGACCTCGTACTGCAGGTCAACCGAGGGCACGTTCTCGGGATGAGTGACTGCCACCGTCAGCAGGATTCCCATCAGCAGGTTCACAACCTGAGGGAACGAAACACACGGCTATGGAAATGACAGCATACTACAGAGAATACACAGGAGAGCGCTGGACACCGTGATGGTTTGGGACTACGGTTGCCACGAGCAGCTTTGTACTCAGGACAGTGGACAGATCCAACAAACCGGACTTCTTAGTGAAAACTGTGATGAATTTACTGGTTACCCAACTGCACTATTTGTCCATATAGCACACAGTTATAGAAGAGAAATGATTCATAATCGCACTCTCTGGTGTCACTCAGATGAGGATCTGTTCCCTTTTGAGCCGGGTTCCTCTCGAGGTTTCTTCCTCGTATCGTCTCAGGGAGTTTTTCCCTCAGCACCGTCGCCTCTGGCTCGCTCATTAGGGATAACGTCGCACATTTAATTTAATCTGAATCTATTTATTTCTGTAAAGCTACTTAGTGACAATGTCCATTGGTGTTAAAAGCGCTATACAAATAAAACCGAACTGAACTGAATTATCAGTACTCAGGACGAGATGTCTAACATGACACAAAGGAGCTGGATTAAATCGAACTTGTTCGACTCTTCTCGCTTTCGGAAATCCCGAATTATAATGGTTTACATATTAACTCTTTTTCTGGTGGCATCATTGAGCAGGTTTCTATTTAAATATTTAAGCCTGCGGTTAGATAAAGAAAAGTCTCATTTAAAAGGTATGTGGAAAAACTCGTGATTGGGTTGAAGGGCATCATAAGGTCATTTTTTTTTTTTAAGTATATAAACAATTCTGTTAAAGATAAATCTCATTTACACAACATTTTATGTTTATGGAAACTTATTTAAGGAGGAAAAAAAAAAATCACAGTATCAACATAAACATTTAAAGCGCTTTTGTGTTTTGCCGCTAGCGAGTACTTAATGATAAATAAACCCGTGCTGTAATTAGTTACGCTTCTTCCCCAGGTATCGCGTGGGCGGTGCTTGGACGTGTGGGCGGAGCCAACAAGAGTGCAGACGATTCATTGGTCAAGCGGTCGTCATAGTCGGCGCCACAGTTTCTCGTTCCTCTCAGAAGTCTTTTCCCGGTGGATTTAAAAGGCAAGAGCACAGTTTTAAACATGTCCATTTTCTTATCCCGTGATCGTACATTTCTTTCGCGTTATCCGTGCGATCTTCTATTTAGGGCAAAGTGGCTTCCTGTTCAGTTTTTTTTGCACTGTTTTCATCCTGTACAGGAATTTACACCCTACCTAGTGCTCTCACGTATGGCGTACAATGACTGCGTGGGTTTTTAACACTGCGTGGTACTCAGACTCCTCTGTGTTGTCGTTAAACGCCGTCCCTTGTGCATAAATGCGTGAGGTGCCTTTAAAACAAAATTGCTGTGTGTCGTTTTTTACAAGTTATAAGAAGGGAAAGAGCACAAGCAAACACACACACACACACACAGATAGTCCTGAGACTATGAGATTATGAGTCCTATAGTCAGGAGATTATAAACACTCAAATGACTCTACAGGTTTCGTCATGCAGCTTTTAGCCTTTTTTGCTTTTTCCTCCTTGTCAGTTAAATGAAACACAGAGCACGCATATGCTTCATTGCCCAGCACCGGTTAGTCGTTTCATGTTACTCCTGATCTGTTGAGAGGTGAACTGACTCTATGACTGTTACCGCTAGTGACGGACAAATTCGTCGAATAAATCACAAAGAGTGTGACGATGCAAATCCTGACTCACACAGTGACTCTGCGTTTGACTCGGCAGGAACTGAAGAACATGTTCTACTCACGGAATGGGGGGGAACATGATCCGAGTGCTGACTTTAACCTTCGTGACTGATATTAACTTCTCTACACAGTGAAAGGTGCGGACGATGTCATAGATTTAACCGGCGTATGTGTTGAATGTGCGTGTCGATTGCTCTACAGCGAAGAACCTCATCTGAAAGAAGAGAAGCGCCGTATCGTTTACTATCGGCGGCGTGAGCGGACATGTTGATACATCATCGCGTGCTGAGCTCGTGATTGAGGATAAGTTTCCAGGTTAAAAGGGCGTTTTCTTCGTTGGGAACACGTGAAACGTGAGTTTTGGGTTAGCGAAAGAGTAAAGTTAGCCAATGTTTCGCCGTCTAAAAGGTGTTTATCAAATTGCATATTCATGCATCTTTACATATCCTGGCTTTTTAACAAGAATAAAGGTGTAGCCCTGTTGCTAAGATGCTTTGGGAGTTATTTAGAGCGCACAAAAATTGGTTTTTGAGCTTTTTTTTTTTTTTTATAAACCCGTCCCTTAATGTTAAGGAGACCAATGAGACTGTGCATCTCACCATCTCACGTATCAAACACAAGGCCTGAGGGCCAAATCCGGTCCGCACCCTCGTTTCATTTGACCCGTGTGAACTTGAGAAAATAATAATAATAATAATAATAATAATAATAATACTGAAACCTACACTACTGCTCAACATTTTCACCCTATCTGGAAGTCACAGCAGATCCACAGTGTAGCGACCGCTATCGCACAGCGAGCATACACGTCTCACGGCGTCTAACTAAAACTGAGAAGCCTTCCCAAGGCAGCTACCGTAAACTGCTGAATATAAGTGCACTCCGGTTTCTGTCGCAGCTGGCTTGACCGTGGCCTGAAGCGCGGGCTAAAACCGACGCCTGTGTGCTGCGCTTGATGTAAGTCACACTCACACCGAAAGACGTGCGTTTGCGCTGCGTGCGTTTACAAAATGATTAAAAGAAGATTATTAAATCATACATCATTACACCATATATTATAAACCCTGATCTACTTTTCTTCTGCAAGCAAATTCCAGCAGCTACTGGAAAATATATTATTAATAAAGGAATGTATTCATACAGAACATTTTATTATAATCTGTATAATTTTATTACGTAATAGCGCATAAACTAATAGTTCTGTTAGCTCTTCTTTTTCCTATAGATATAAACTAGTCTGAGTTCAGAGCTACTGGTGTTAGTCAATAAATGCTGAGTTTGGTGAAAAGAATCGCAGCCCTATTCGGACAGGATTAAATGTACACGTGGTTCTGGGGGTAATTTCTTGTTTTTTTTTACAGCTGCGTCTCTGTGATTGTATTTCCGTCCGGATCGGTCACGTCCGTGTTTTCGTCCGTCCTCCTGTGAGAAAGTTACAGGTCTACTGTTTTCCGCCAAACTCAGCGCTCGTCTGATAATTTGAGTTCGGATACACGTTCGTGATTTTCTATGCTGCCTCGCGTTGGAAAAACGAAGTCTTTTATAAGTATTTAGTCTCGCAGCGTGCGTATCAGTGCCCCTCCCCCAGATATTAATCACGTCCCGAGTCACGAAAAACGAAAGCTTCTTGCATATCTTGCGATTACGGTTTTACTGCATTTATAAACTGCTGATGAAACTTCAGCTCTGCAAACTGAATTAAGAGCCAGCGTCTCTTCTCTACTCCGGCGTCTCTCCGACCGCTGTGTTGTGAACGGAGCGTGATCGTATGACCGCACGACTCGAATATCTGAGTCGTAGAAAGCGCGACGTGCTAGGAGCTCACCGCCGCTGCTGCGGTTATTATATTGCTGCCCGGATGCGAGACGTCCCGCCGACAAACTAATACGGTCCGGATAACGCGTACGTCTGTAATTTTCTCGCAGAAGGGCGGCGAACAACGCCGATTCGAAAGGAAATAAACTCCTAGAGGAGCTCCAGGAAAACGGGAAATGATCCCAGCACCCTACGTGCGTGTAACATAATCCCGTCCGAATAGGGCTTTAAAACGCCGTAAATATTCAGCTAGTTCTCTAAATTACGGACAAATTCGTCTGTCAAACACTTTAAACAGCTCGCCGTCACGCCGACTTCCTGTTTCAAAAGGAAATACACCAACACACAGCACGCAAACCATTACGTGATAAATTAAAATAAAACAATAACAATAATAAAAATAATTAGTTAGTTTTGCTTTCCTTATAATTACCTGAAATTTTACAATTTGTGCAATTACATATTCCGGACTCGGTGGAACGATGTGTCATTTTATGTCACATTCCTTACATTTTATCAGATTATAACATATTTATATTTATTTTTTTTATTTGAAATTGCTTATGTTTTAATCTCCTGATTTACATTTTTATTTAATTCTGCTAAAAACATCTATTTTATGATACTCTATAATCTTCTATTTTATGAATAATTCTAATCAAAGGATTTACTTAATCTTCTTGAATGTTGTCTGATGTTCTGCTGTCAGTTTTATATTTTTTTTTAAGTTTTATTTGATTGTTTAAAACACATAATTCACATAACACACACTGGTCTGGTCTCAGAAAGGTTTTTACTGTTTAATGATCTTTTATTTAACCTTAGCTGTGGAAGAAACACGTCTCAAGAAGCTACTTAATCAGATTTCAGGTATATATTGATAATAATGATGAGAATAATGATAATAAAGGATAAATATTTGCAGTGATATGTGGTCTCGTCGTCGAAAACTAGCAGGTTAGCAAAGCAAGCTCAGGCCTGTGTTAATGCTAAAGCGTATTATGTTTAGCTAGCGAGTTTAAGCACAATGCTAAGCCCATGATACCATGGTAACATCAAGAATAATTTCGTTAACTAACCTAAATTTAATGGAAATGGGCCTTTTGCGGTTTAGTTTGTTCGCTGTAGCAGCGAAATAGCGTTAAAGCTAACGGCTACGCCTCAAAAAGAAAAACAAAACAGCAGAATTAGCAAAGCGCTAAAAACGTACCATGTACCAAGTGCCGAGAATAATCGTCCCCGTCCTGACATGGCAGCATCCACAACATCTTGTTGTATAAAGTCTGTCTCGACTCGGTTTAAAATTCATATTGGTGCCCAGATTGTGGAGAAACATCAAGGAAAAATAAAAATCTTCCGCTGTAAACAGCAGCGCTCCAACAACCGCCGCCTCCGGCTAGCGCTATTCTCTCTCTCTCTCTCTCTCGCTCTCACCCACTCGCTCCTATTCTCACTAATCCCGCCCCCTTTTCATCGTGATTGGCTGCAAGTGTTCACATTTCGGACTTCGATTGGTCAACTTCCAGGTATGACGTAAACATGCTAAACATCCCAGCCAATCGTAGCGAACACTATGAATGCAGGTAGGGATAAGAATAAAGCTTCCACCTGATTTCAGGGGAAGAAATGGGGCGTGGTCAGGATAATGAAGGGACGCTGCGGTTGTTCCAGGAGAGAGAGAGAGAGAGAGAGAGA
>CM040993.1:16585968-16634192 GCA_022985145.1 Pangasius djambal
AATTCTGGGACATTGTATCTACAGCAACAACGCATTTACAGGGTCTTGTACAGAGCACATAATCTAAAATAAACAAATAAAAAATGTCAAATGCCATTTAATATAGAGAAATGTATGATTATTGATATGGAAGGAGTCTCCAGTGTCAGTGACAGTTTCCCACCATGGGAAAGTCTTCAGGAACGATGACCTAGCGCTTTCCAGTTTCTCTGTAACATGACAAGTTGTATTTTTTTTTTGTTTGTTTTATTCATTTCAAGGAAGAGAAATAGAGAGGCTGGTAAGGGAGTGACTTTATTCGCAGCTGAACAACAGAAACTATAACAGAAACCAGCTTCTTTTGTGGATGTTCCACAACACTAAATGTGACTATTAATGGAGAAACAGTCAACTGTTCATTTATACATTTGAAAATTGTGTCTCATTGGCGTACTCCTGTGGCATAAGAGGAATAAAACACACCAGGACATGCTGTTAAAGGAAAAATGGCACTGGTAGCTCCATTTCATCACACCACACTGTCACTGATTTTTTTTTTCCCTACAGCAGCCTGCTCCTAAGTGTTTCACAACTTACAATGTCGGAAGTGTTGGTACAAGGGTGTAAGAACACCACTAAGCTAGTACTCTTAGCTTGAGAGGAGTTAATGTAGGAGTTGAACATGTCAAGGTGTGTGTGGTTTTTTTTTTCCTTCCCTCCAGATTAGGTTTATTGCTCGCTTGTTAAGATTGTTTACTAAAGAGGTGGGTCTTCAGCCAGTGACTCAGCTGTTTGAGCGCTCTGGAGAAGTTCATTCCACCTCCTGCCTGTCAGAACAGAAAACCGACTTGATTCATGACTTCCCAGCGTCTTGAGGAATGGTGGGTTGGGTCGAGTCATACGTGTTGCTCTAAGGGAACAAGTACAGAGCGGGGTTTGATAAGCGTCTTGAGATAAGTGTGGATTGATCCGGTTTTGGCATGGACAGCTATAAACACAGCAGTGGGGTGATGTAGGAGAACTTGAGGCTTTTGAAAACAAGTTGTGCAGCCGCATTCTGTCGAAGGGAGACTTGCCAATTTTAAGTTGTACTCAAATCTCGACATAACAAGAGACTAAACAGATACCCGTGTGGCCTCGGTGAAGAGAAACAGCTGGATCCTCCCTGGATTTTGAAGGAGAAACCACCACGGCTAATCTGAGCTGCATGAAAGCTGGTTGTCTAGAACCAGACCAAAATTTCTTCGGATGCTATGAACCGGGAGGTGACATGGAACTGTATTTCTAGGGATAAACAGCAACTCAGTATCGATGGCATTTCATTTCAGGTGATGAGATTAAACCAACGCATAAATGCTCCCTTACACATACATGTTCAAGTATAGCCACCAACCTCTTTCATATTCTCTGAACAGGTTTTACACCCACATTTCGATTTCAACTTCTTGGAATTCCTTCTGTTTACATATAAATTATGAAACATATGTATGATTTCCGTTTTTCCATTCAGAAAATTATGTGGCAGGGACCGGGGTGGGGATTTGTTTAATACAACACACATTCAGCTCAGCTAAATGTGCTGTAATGATGTTCATAAATGGAGTCAAGAGTCAAATGAAAAACATCCCATTTGTTTAATCACATTTTACTGGGTAGCAGCCGATAAAGGATTAACCAATCAAGGTCATGGATTTTTCCTGTTTCTTACTGGTTGATGGTAGATCATGCCTTAAATAATGAAATGATTGAATAAATTTAAGTGCATGAAATATATAAATATATTTTCATTTTATTTTTGTGACCATAAATTAATTTTCTGGCTAAGCCACTGCCAACTAGGATGCAAACTTTTACACTATTGGTTTATTTATTATTTTTTTTTAAAAGATCATCAATACATTTTTGTTCACCATAACACTCAACTGACTTCATAGTACTCTACAGGTTAACACAAAAATTAAATAATCACTGAGTGGTGCAACAGAAAATAGGAGGGACTGGTTATTCTCTCTCTCTCTCTCTCTCTCTCTCTCTCTCTCTCTCTTTCTCTCTTTCTCTCATGTCAATCCTAGCAACACTAACCAATCATGGACGTCTGTGGAAGAGGGCGGAGAGCGCCCAAGAATGATCCGATTTCAATGCCAAGAGTTAGTCTCTCTCTCTCTCTCTCTCTCTCTCTCTCTCTCTCTCATAAACACACACAAACACACACACACACAAACACACACACACACACATACACACACACACACACATACACACACACACACACACACACACACACACACACACACACACACATTCCCCTCACCTGCTGCACTTCTTGCAGGGAAATACGCCCTCGGGTTCTCCCTGACTCTTAGGGGCATTTGACGGTGTGCTTCTCCTCCCTGCACTCTCACGTGGTTTTGGAGCAAAGAAAGGAGGAGTCCGTGTTTCCTGCCTCAGTGCGGTTACCTCATCCAAAGAGACGACCTTTGGGTTGCTCAGCACCAACACTTTCCCCTCCTGAAAAAGGGAAGGTTCACAGTCATTTAAACCAGATCCAATACAGCAATAAAAGCCAGCAGCTAAGGATATTAATCAAACTGTGTAAATAACATTATTAAATTAATTTAGAGTCAGGATTCCTCTATTCTTTAAAGGGAAAAACTACAAAGCAGCATACACATAGCATTGCATTGCAACTACGAGTGTGCACCGTGACACCGTCACAAAGGCTGGCTTTGCAAAAATGACATTTCTAGGAGTGCCACATCACTTACAAGATGTTATGCTAGGAGTAAAACACTTGGGGGCATGCTGTTATATGAAAATAATCAACGACGGTGTGATGTGATAAAGCGGAGTTACTGTCACCAACTAGATGTTGATTATTTTCCAATAACTGCACCTCTCAAAGTGTTTGATTCTTTTTATACGACAGCAATTCACCAACTATTACAAGTCCTTATTTATTAAACAATGACATGCTTTTTATCCGTTTATTGTTACATTTATTCTTATTGTATATATTCACAAAACAAATTAGCTCATGTCATCATGTACATCATTTCCTCACGTTCTTGAGAGAAAGTCTCCTCCTGCCTCCATCCTAAAGACTTCAGTTTACAAGTTTACATGTTACTTTAAGCTTTGCCTCTTTTACAAAGCGCTGACACTGGAGACTCCTTCCATAAATGTTAAATAAACCTTTTTTTTTTTTTTTTTTACAGAAAACTTCACTTTATCAACAATTTCTCATTTTTCTTCGCTAAATAACACATTTTTATAAATAATTGGTTTATTATTCGAAGATTATGCGGATCGTCCACCATACACGTCCTTGTGTAAGCTGTTACTATAGAAACGATAGCGTATTAGAAAGAGCAAATTAATATAAACCTGTGATTTCGAGCTGCACTACTGTCAGAGCTGCTGTTATAGAAAATTAATCAACACCTTCCAATCACTTCCAAGTCTGGTCTGAGAGTTTGGGGATGTCAGAGAAGCTCCCAAAATTCTAACCTGTAATTCCCATGAATGTATCTTCCCAGTTGGAAGCTGGGAATTATGATTTTTTTTTCCCATTTTCCAATTTTAAAGAGGATCTGCAAGATAACACTGCATTTATTTCCATCCTTTCAGCCCTTGGAAGTACATCATGCTATTGGTTTGGCACACTGTGATTTTTAATTATCATACTCTTCCTATTTGGAAGACATTTCTAGACGCGTGCAATCACTGTGACGTGCGCAGCAGCCAGAGTGATCATATACTTACATTCTCACTGACCTGAAGAGTCTTCGTCACGTTTCGGAGGTGGTCAGCGCCGGCGTCTTCGTGCTCTGCCTTGTGTTTGCTCTCCTCTCCTGCTTCCGGCTGCTCTTGTTTGATCTGTGGGATCTTCAGTGAAAGAGGGACGACATGCTCAGATAACAAACTTAAACCAGTTCATCAAGTCTGAGAACCGCGATGATCCGTGTTCCCTTGTGGTCACATGATACAGTCCAGTGCAAAAGTTTGCACACCCAAAAGACATTGAATGCAGATGCTCCTATTTTATCAACAAATAACACAAACTGATTTTTTTTTAAAAAGTGAATGTTTAGATGTTGGCCCATGTATGTTGCGTTATTCTGTTTTTCGTTTCAAAATTAAAAAAAAAAAAAAAAAAGACATATGCAAACAAGATGTTCAAACAGATTTTTACTTTAAAAAGATGACCAATCTTGGATGACTCAGATATGTATCAGAAGTTACTGAGGAGCTACCCTGTAATCTACCCTCTTCTTGCTACTAGCTATGCAGTAATTGCTGATACACATCCGGGTCATTCAATATCTTTCATTAATTTTATCCCCAAAAAGCCAAACACTTTTCCCGCCCATTCTTCTCCCCAATTTGGCCATGTGCCAATTCCCACCCATTAGCCAGATTTCCCCTGACATACTGACAATAACATGTTCTTTCACCGAGACATGTGAAGCCAGACAGCCACATCTTTTCAAACTGCTGCTCTTGCTGTGTCACAGGGCAGCGTAACATGCTCAGAGGAAAGCACTATCTACCCTCTTCCGCATACATGAGCTCACAGACGCACAGGATTACTTATTACTTTATAATAAGGATTATTTACAAGTGTAGCTGTGATTGACAGGAGAAAGAGAGTATATCTCCCACCCAAACAGCATGGCTAATTTTGCTCTCTAAACTCCCGGCCATAGACGGCTGTGACATTGTAAGGAGTTTGCAATTTCAAATCGTTAGCATGAGCGCTTTTCGGCTGCACCCCTTGGGAGCCTCAAAAACTGTTTTGGTAACTTCTCATTTGCATATAATAATAATATATAAAAAATGATGGCATAAGCACATCGTACACTGACCACATTTATTCCAACTCCCTCAAAAAAAAAAAAAAAAAAAAAAATCAGGTTTCCTTCTGCGTGTTTTAAGATTACTGCCAAATCACTGGCAGATTTTCTTTTTTTTGTTGTTGTTGTTAATTTTTCACTCTTTGGTCGTCTTTGTGGTTCGTCCATTTTTTGAATGATGGCTGTCACTGTCAGGAAACGTCTCCTTAAACGCTAGGATGTCTTTTTATCCTCCTTTCCAGCTCAGTGAAAAGCTCTAGCGCATGAGCCTCGTGGTTTTAAATATGACTAAACAAAATAAAAACGTGTTAAGTGTTTTAAGTCGTTAGGCACCTTAATGAAAAAACTAACGATAATTAACTAGCATGTCAGCAGGGGGGTGCAAACTTTTGAGCTCACTCATAAACAGAATTGCTGACTGAGACTGTAATCTTCTGGCAGTTTTAATGTTTTTTTTTTTTTTTTTTTAAATGAACAGGGAATTTGGTCTGTAGATAAATTGTAAATACAGGGACATTCAGCAATTCTGTTTAAGAGTGAGCTCAAAAGTTTACACCCCCTACTGACAGCTTTTCACACAGAAACAAAGGAGGGGGGTTCAAACTTTTGCATCTGATTCGAAATGTAAACGTATATAATGTATATGAGTGCATTACCTCAGGGGCGCACTCTTCCGGATGCGGAGGGCCGTAGATCAGCGTCCCACTGCGCCCGACCTTCACCTGTTTCTTATAGGTGTAATAAAATTCCACACACTGTGCCAGTGTTTTACTCTGCACCTACACACCCACACCCACACCCACACACCCACACCCACACACACACACAGATTAACACAACCCCAGAACAACAAAGCCTGGTCCACAAAATCAGTTTCAAAGAACACAGGACACAGTGTGCGCAGAGAAAACAGGAAGTAGATACTTCTAATAAACGAATAATCGTCCGTACCACTTTCTGCACTAAAAAGAAATCCTTCCTGTAAGCAGAGATCCCTTTATTGAAGTAGCGCTTTTCATCCACAGTCCAGCAGTCTGACCCTGATGGAAAACAAAGCGTTATATACTTTACTAATCTTTTCATTGCACCAAAACTGGAATGAAATAAAATCCTTAAATCCATAAGCACGCATGCCTAAAAGAATTAGCATATCTTTATTTAAACAGCTGTAACCGAGTTAGCCAGCTATTTAACTACAGCACTGCACTGATTTTAGCTAAGTAGTTAGCTTAGCTAATGTCACCTCGTAAGCAACAGTAGCTCGACTTTAGGAGGGAGGCGGGTTTATGAAACATGCTAGCTAATGGGAATTATAATATCATGCCAGCAGAAGCAAGCTAGCTAACCTTAGGCTAACTAATATATTGTGCAGACGAGCAGTTAATCTCGCTAGCAGGCTAGCTAACCTTGTGTTAACTATTATATTGTGTAAACCAGTCACTCAAGTCGCTAGCAAGCTAGCTAACCTTAGGTTAACTACTATATTGTGTAAACCAGTAGAATCTAAGCAAAGAAGACAAAGAAGTAGTCCTTAAATACAAAGATTTAGGTATTTGAAAGAATGTTTCCTTATGAAATTGAGTGAGTAACGTAAAATATAAATGTTAAAAAAATAAAATAAATAAAAAAAATCTTCTTACCTGCGTAGTGGTAGTTGGAGAGGTGGTGATCCTTGGGGAAAATAGGTTTCTTCAGCAACAAGACTTCCAGAGTTTTCTAGAGAAATAGACGGAATACATTTCAATCTCCAATAAGAATGTGTTGTGAATCGGTCAGAGAGCGCAATATGGCAAATATCTGATATAAAATAATTACATCATGATACTTAACATTTACACAATATGCAAAATATATTGCATTATTAAGGTTTTGATAATGTGCTGCATTTAAAAGACAGATAAAAGACATAGATGGACATAGACGAAGAGAGAGAGACAGACAGATAGAGCAGCATACAAGCCAACAGGCAGATGGATGGATAAACAGAAGGATGGATGGAGGGTTGGATGGATGGGTGGGTAAACAGACATACAAACAGACAGACAGGTGGATAGATGGATGGATGGATGGATGGATGGATGGATGGATGGATGGATGGATGGATGGATAAATAGACAGACATATAATTAGAGACAGATTGAGAATGAGAGAGACAGACAAATGGATGACCAGATGAATGGATAAATATGCAGACAGAAGGATGGATGCAAGGATGCAGGGACATATGTACAACTAGATAGACAGACTGACACACAGACAGACAGGTAGACAGAAAGATAGATGGATACATAGACATATAGGCAGACAGATATATAGATGAATAAGTAGGTAGACAGACAGGTACATGGATAGGAATACAGATGGGTAGACAGATAGAGAGAGATGGATGGGTAGACAGATAGACAGGTAGACAGATAGAGAGATGGATAGGCAGGTAGACAGATAGATTGATGGGTAGACAGACAGAGATAGATAGATAGATAGATAG
The DNA here is from genome assembly GCA_022985145.1 of Pangasius djambal. NCBI lineage: Eukaryota > Metazoa > Chordata > Actinopteri > Siluriformes > Pangasiidae > Pangasius > Pangasius djambal. The sequence goes on from CM040993.1 coordinate 16,593,289, forward strand.
ATAGATAGATAGATAGATAGACAGGTAGACAGATATATAGATGGATAGGTAGACAGACAGACGTGTAGACAGATAGACAGATGGATGGGTAGACAGACTGACAGGTAGACAGATAGATAGATGGATAGGTAGACAGACAGACGGGTAGACAGATGAACAGGCAGACAAATAGATAGATGGATAGGTAGACAAACAGACAGGTAGACAGAGAGATAGATAGATAGATAGACAGACAGACGTGTAGACAGATGGACAGATGGATGGGTAGACAGACAGACAGACAGGCAGATAGATAGATAGATAGATAGATAGATAGATAGATAGATAGATAGATAGATAGACAGACGGATGGACAGATTGTTAGTTAGCTTACCATGACATCACCTCCGTTCTCATGAAGGCAGTGGTGCATGAGCTCCACGTTGGTTCCTCCTCCATACAGCACACTGGAGCAGGCCAGGTTCATCAGATTATCCACTGCAAAATGAGACATGTGACAGAGTGAGTGTGGGAATGAATCAGGACACGTCAGGGAGAAGGAGTGAGCGAGGGATTAGACCACAGTTCATTAGAATCATTAGCTCTTCTGATTAGCCATCATGACTCACCTGTCTCATCCTGGGAAGGAGAAGTTTCCGCCTGTGGCAGCGGGAGCCACACCAGAGTAGCTTTGTGCTGATCCTGTTCGACCAGCGACGGCTCCTGGAGCTCAGGAATCTCTGCCTGGTACCGAGAGCCGATGTTTATTCGCCTGGAAGACACAATGTCATATCCATGTAACACAGAGCACTGACAGGAAAGGTCAAGGCGGATGTTTGCCAATGTGGTTTTAATCCTATGTGATGAACATTTCCGGAAAATAATTAAGAGATAATGATGATGTGGAAGAAATCAAATGAAATTAGAATGAACATTTATGCTATACTCACGGTTCTAAGCTGACGGGGGTGGCCTCTCCGATCAGAGGGAGCATCGGAGGAGTAATATCAGAACTGGCTGCAAAATCACAACATAAATATCTGTTCATCACAGAACGGCTTGAAGAACATACTGCTGTGGGTATGAGGCATGTGCCGACAATCTCTAATATAATATAACACACTGTAAATATAATGAACTTACAGTATATTTCTAATCCAATGTGGTACTGTTACTTCAAAACACAAAGAATATGCAGTAGAATAAAGATCTAGAAGATTTATCTGTATTCACATAGTATTTTTAATGTGCAATAAGATTAATGGAAAAGCAGACAGACATGCAACCAGACAGACCATCAAACAGATAGATAGATAGATAGATAGATAGATAGATAGATAGATATGCAGACAGACAGTTATACAAATATAGACCTACAGATAAGCAGATAAACAGACAGACGGATAGGCAGATACATAGATAGACAAATAGAAAAATATTAAGACAAAGAATCAGATACATGAGCAGTCGCAGATAGATAGATAGATAGATAGATAGATATGCAGACGGTCAGACAAATATACAGAAAGATAAGCAGATAAATAGATAGATCAGTAGATATTAAACAAACAGGTAGATAGACAGACAGACAAAGACAGACAGAAAGATAAATAGACAAATAGAAAAACAGAGAGACAAAGAGTCAGATACATGAACATTCAACGATAGATAGATAGACAGATCGATGGATAGATAAACAGACAGACATGCAGACAGACAGTTACACACACATACAAATATCCAGGCAGACAAGCAGCTAAATTGATTAGATAGAGAGAAAGACAGACAGACAGATAAATAGATAAACAGTTAGCCATGCAGATGGAAACAGGTACAGACAGACAGACAAATAAATAAATAGATAGACACACACAGGATAGATAGATAGATATGCACACAGACAGTTAGATATACAGATAGACGTGCATACAGGAAACAGGCAGACAGATAGACAGACAGACAGACAAACAGACAGACAGACAAAGAAGTCAATCAATCATTTAATTAACTGATAGACAGACAGACGGACACAATAGATAGACACAGAATATGTATCGCAATATTTTAGTTCTTGCTGAGTTTACATTTGGAATATACCATGTGCTTTTATTCAAAAAAGCATATTATGACACAATTTATCACAATAACAATATCATACGGTCATATCACTCAACCCTGCGTGATATATGAATTTTAAACTCATTGCTCACTTGAGCGCAGGAGGCTCCTGGAGGCGGTTTTGGGGGTTGGCGGTGGAGGCAAGCCCTGATTCCCGGCTGCTATTGAGGACAGGAATGTAGAGAAGTAAAGTCCCGAGCCCTCGCGCACAGGTGACAGGATGGGTGGAGGAGTGTACGGTGGCAGAGTCAGAGGGTTGTCCAGCAGGCGTATAGGGGAGCGCAGGTGGCTCTGGAAGGGCGAGATGCTGGAGTAGACGGAGGGGGCGATGAACGTGCACGGTCTGGGCGGAGGGATGACCAGAGGCTCGGGTCGCGGGCGACGCTTTATCTTGTCCGGGGATCTTCCGTCCTCCATCGCATCCTCCTTGAGCATAATAATGAATAATAAAATAAATACTACATATTGTTAACTGTTGCTAAATTGCTGTGGCATAAGCAAAATAAAACACATTGGGATTTGCTGTTATTAGAAAACGAATCAAATTTGGAAGGGGCAACTTTCTCAAAGCAAATGATTTACAAATTTAAATTATGCATTTGACTGATAATTTTTTTTCTCCAGAAGTGAATTAAATCTGTTAAGCACGAGATTTGAAGTCAGTGCTAGTACAGTACTAGGAGACTAACTTGCACTAGAACTTGCGCTAGAGTGTCTTGTAATAAGTAAGGAATAAAACACTTGAGGACATGCTGTTGTAAGTAAACAATCAACCACAAAGTGATGTGCTAAAAGAGTTACTGTTACCACCCTAAAAAAGTTGATTATTTTTCTATAACAGCACATCCTGAAGTGTTTTATTCCGTCATACAAGTCCCTGTGAAATAGCTGTTACTATAGAAACAATAACGTATTAGTTAGTTTGTTTGTTTGTTTGTAATTTAACGCCATGCCAGCTACCATGGCTATTTTTACGGCGAGAAGCAGGTTAAAATGTAGCAAAATATGAAGAATTTCCAAAAGTTTATCTCCGATAAAAAATCTAAATCTAAGTCTGTCCTAACTTCGTTAAAAATCTTTTCATATGAATCAACCTAATAAAAAAAAGAGTCCTATAGGAGTTGATACCATCACAGTCCATGAAAATATGCATAATGGAGGATCTTCACCTGTAGATGATAAGGTCCCAGCGATTATCCAAGTAGAAACGACGTTTTCTACCAACAACAAGGTTGATTTCATGAAGTTTATTTTTACTCCACTGGTCCTAATCGGTTCCGATAACGTATTAGAACGAGCGCATTGATACACAAACCTGTGATTTGCAGCTGCACTAAAACTAATCAAGAATTCAGCAGCACTGTAATATAAAGCGATTTAATATCTGTCTGTCTCTCTGTCACTAAACAACGCAACCCAAACACACGATTCGGTAAAATCGCTAGTGAAAAGTAACAGGTTGTTTTCTAAATATACACCTTAACATAAAATTATAAACAGATATTGTTTGAGCTGACCCAATGGGAAAGCTTTCATTGCCAGATTTAGTGTTTAATTGAGGCCTTTAGCATCTAAATCATACAGGTGATGAGTTTTAATCAGCAACTTACGTGTGCTTATACTCCTAGATCATTTTGCATTTGTTGTAAGTGTGATAAATGTCAGATGATGAGGGTGTTTTTATTTTTTGCTACAGCACTGCTGTGGTATTGAACCTCGTGATCGTGTAACAAGTCTAAATCATGGTATCGTGAGACTCTCAGCAGCTTTACGTGATACACAGTACATCGTACCTGGTTGAAACTGTCAGAGGCCCTTAGTGAGCGGCGACGTGTCACGATAACAGAGGGCTTGTGCTCGGACTGCTGCGTGCTCTCTGGAGGAAGCCTCTGCTCACGCGTCCAGCCGCCTGTCTGCTCTACCTGGACCTGATTCTTCCGAACAGGTACAGACACGGGGATCACTAGCGGAGGCATCCCTATCTGTCTGCTAGACGTGCTCTCATCACGCTGCCAAGACATGACGTAATAACAAAGACAGAAACAGAAAAATGAGTTAAAGGAATGATTGTGAGAGATGTCACATGTATACAGAACTTGACATTCAATTTATATGCATTATGTTCTGAACAAAATCATGGAACAAGAAATGAATCACTTAGCAGGATATAAACCTGAGAAGCTACTTTAAAAATGATAAAAATAATTGATTTACCGTTTAAGTGATAAGTTCCCCAAACACTAGTAAGGCTAGTCAAACCCACCAACTACAGTACATTACCGTAGATGAATATAATTTAATGAAAACATGAATGAGTCAATGACTCTGAGGTTGTCTTTTGAACACAGCAATCAAACTCCCACATTCTAGGACGACAGCTGTAGGGGCCACACAACGCGGGTGTGTGACCTGTTCGACAAACATAATGTCCATTGTTTAAAAAAAACTATACAAATATATAATGGAGCACTGGGACACACTGAGTGACCTGCAATATCACCAGCCTCAGGAGTCGTCCACTGGCCGATCGTGATCCCGATGCGGATCCATCAAAGAATTTCAGAGAACTGAACCTTATATGTGAAAATATACATGAAGTAGAGAGCATGAACTTATGAAAAACAACTGAAAGTAGTTTAGTAGCGCAGTTTAACTTTCTGTAGTGTGGCGTCTGTAGCAGATCTTGTAAATGATTTAACATGTAAATGATTTAGCTGAAGGCAGCTCATCAGACCAGCTACAGGGGTGGAGACATTAGCTCAGAAAAGGAAGAGTTTTCACAGACTTTTATAGATTTTTCATTTTATTTACCATCTCTGGTCTGATTAGCAAACTGACAAGATGGCTTTTTTTTTTTCAGCAAGAATTTTAAAGAATGTTAAATAGAATGTTTATTAATTGATCCATGGCTCTAGTCAAAATGTGAAACAAAATATATCCATTTCGAATTGTAATAGTTATAATGGTTAAGCATTACAAGGTAACTTTGTCGCCATTCGGTCATTTTAGTTACTTATCCAGACCTCAGATTTTTCTATAGATATTGTGCCACCAATAAATCTAGTCCATCCTGTTACTAATGTGTATTCCAGAAATATTTTCAAAGCATACTTCAAACAGGAAGAATAACTAGAAGAAGAAGCTATTGAAGCAAAACATTTTCAGACATTTGACCTTGACCCTGTTTGCTGAGCTACACTCCTGAGCTGCCGGTGATCCAGATACCCCCCCCCCCCCCCCCCCCCCCCCCCCCCCCCCCCCCCCCCCCCCCCCCCCCCCCCCCCCCCCCCCACCCCCACCCCCCCACTCTGGACCTGTCCACCGGCAATGCTTCACACTGCCATGAAGACGCTTCAGCGGTTTTCTATGGACTACACAAGCGCACATTGTACACACACACGTGCACTACAGTGTAAACCCATATGAGGATGGGTTCTCTGTTGAGTCTGGTTCCTCACAAGGTTTCTTCCTATCACCATCTCAGGGAGTTTTTCCTTGCCACCGTCGCCCTGCTTGCTCATCAGAGACGTCACACACTCTCATTTCACTTACTTTTGTTTGTGTAAAGCTGCTTTGAGACAATGACCTTTGTAAAAAAGTGCTATACAAATAAAAATGAATTGAATTGAATTGGATCAATTCCAAAATCTAATCAGTTCATCTGCTAGTTACAAAGATAATTCCACAGGAATCCTGCAAACCACTCGATCGTGAGATATCACACTAACGAGACTCTCAGACGGATAAACAGACGGAAGGACGGACGGACAACCCGAAAATACAAGGCATCCCCCCACTCAGTAGCATACAAATGACAGCATAGTCTAAATAAAACCAGCTGTGATGATTCCGCAACAGCACAGAGCACGGAGCGAGTGTGTGACTGAGGTACAGGGCGAGAGATAATTAACCGCGTCTCATCATACTTCTGCATTTATTTTATTTCAAAGAGAAAAATAATTGCTGACTCATATTCAAAACAGGTTTCCAGGCCAGATCCAAATGCTGTGTTGCTTTTTTTTTTTTTTTTTTTATAAATGGCAAACCACAAAAGCACCAGCCTCTAACACCTAAAACTATATTGTTCTGCCTTTTAAAAAAACTCAACGACTTTGTTTTGGGTTAATCTTTAGCACTGGATAAGTCGAAAAGAACCCAAAGAAAAAAAAAAACAAAAAAAACAGGAGAATGGATGAATAGCGCTTGTGCATGATATCTCTTAGCAAACATGGCGATGTTGGGTGCATCAGCTCCTCCCTAAAGCTCCCTAGTCTGTGTGTGTGTGTGTGTGTGTGTGTGTGTGTGTGTGTGTGTGTGTGTGTGTGTGTGTGTGGAGCATGTGTGGAATGTGTAGGTGTGTAGACATGCAGTGGCGCTCTTCAGAACAAGTCTCTCTCTCTCTCACTCACACACACACACACACACACACACACACACACACACACACACACACACAGAGCTTTTAGTCATGCATGATGTAAAAGACTTTAACAGCAGTTCCACCAGCTGCACTGCACATATGGAGTGCAAAATAGTCTTAAAATAGGTGCTTCGATTTCTTATTCTTTTGTTTCGAAGTCTGTTTTTTTCAATTACAAAGACAACATGGGAACTTTGCGGGTGTTAGTAAAGCTAGCTGAGGAGTTCATACATATTTAATATTCTTTCATACCTCTGTTTTATTACACCTCCCCCTTACCATACCTCTATATTATTTATCCTATTGATTTGACATTAATTATCGTATTAGTTACCGTTTTTTCCCCCCATACTTCTCTACATACTTGTAAATAGTCACCGTGTGTGTAACAGACCTGACAAACCCATGCTGATTCATATTAGTGCGAGCTTTTTACAATTATTGCTGATTCACGCAGGAGAGAATTTCAACCGCCAAGGTATTTAGGGAGTTTTTTTTCCCTCACCACTGCCACCTCTGGATTGTTCACCAGGGATCCTAATCAACATCTGGATTTCTCTAAGCTGCTTTGTGACAACGTTGTTAAAAGTGCTGCACAAATAAAACTGAATTTAATTATTTACCTTCATATTTGTGAAATGTGAAAAAAAGAAATCAAAAAAAAAAAAAAAAAAAAAAACATTCTCAATCATTTGTACCAGTTTGGTCGATGAGATATTGTTGCATTTGTGTACTATAGTGATATTGAATTCTGGATTCTGATTGGTTCAGAAGGTGTTGTTAATTTTCTTTACACTACGCCACGTTGAATGCTCGAATCTGATTGGTCAGAAGGTGTGCATTATTTTGTATAACAGCATGAGTAGTTCCTGCTGTAACATAAACAATAGGTTTACACTAATGCGCTCTTTCTAATACATTATTGTTTCTGTAGAAACAGCTCATACATAGGGACTTGTACGGCACATGTGAAAGGTTTTTTTTTTGTTGTTGGTTTTTTTTTTTTTTTAATACAGATATAGAGAAGGAAGACTATTGTGACCCTGTGACTCCCTGGCGTTCCATCCAGGGTGTGTTCCCACTTCCGGATTCACCATGACCCTGACCAGTATTAAGCAGTCAGTCAAGATGAATAAGTCTATTGTGGTCATATATAAACTCTCAAACCTAATACGTACCAAAAGACATTTATTTAGGAGCCAAGTCAAGGTCTGGCTGGAAATGACCAAGCATAGACCAATAATAATGTCTTTTAAGGCGCAATATAGGGCACTAATAGACTTTCATGGATGTCTTTGGTTCTATATTGAAATTTTTTTGTTGTTGTCTGTTTAACTACTTCTACAAAAATCACCTCAATCACATTATTCCAGCAATCGACCAATCATTAAATCACCATATATGAAACTACATCTGAACTCTAAATCACCATATATGAAACTACATCTGAACTCTGAAAAGGAAAGTGACCATTAACAAACCCATTCGACTGAACCACTCTCACCTTTGCAGGCAAAAATTCCATCTCTGAAGCCTTCTGCGCCAGAGTCTCGAGGTTGATCTCTTTGGACGTCCTTCTCCTTCTCTGTGTGCTATGGATCACCCCTATTGAGGGTCCTGGAACACCAGCGATGCCTCCATTACGGGCTAGTTCCTTCGCTGGTGGGTTGACTGGAGGGGAGATGCCGTCCTTTGAGAGCCTTCTGGAGCGCCGAGGGAGAGCTTCAGGTTTGCCTTCGGTTTCTTGCATCTCCTGAAGTGCTTGACCAAGACCTGGATCTTTGTTCATTGGTGACTGCGGACATGGATCCTGTCTTTGATGAGGCAATGTACAAGAACCTGCTTTGACTTGACTGTTGTCCGGTTGCTGTGGTGGTCTGGCCAGTCGCTGGTCTTGCTGAAGTGGTTGCGAGGGACATGATTCTGTTTGCAGCATGTTTTGCAGCTGGTGCAGTTGATGCTGCTGCTGCATCTGCTGCAGCTGTTCCTGCATTTTCTGCTGATGTTGGTACTGCTGTTGAATTTGGAGTAGTCGTTGTTGTTGCTGCTGCTGTTGCAACATTTGCTGCATTTGCTGCTGCTGCTGTTGTAACTGCAAGAGCTGCTGCTGTTGCTGCTGCTGCTGCTGCTGTGATTTTGGTGGTTCGCTGTAACCCAGATTCTGAGGTGCGTTGTTTCCTTGGAAAGCCTGAAAGAAACCCGAGGTCTGAAGTTGCTTGTTAGGTCCAAATGCCACCTGAAAGGGCTGTAGAGTAGAGTCGGGCATGGAGTGACGCATGGCGTGAGGCTGATACTGTGGGTCTCCTGGCTTGTGGCCATGCTGGTGAGCCTGGAACTGGGAATGATGCATGGCTGCCATAGTATGAGAGTCCCATTCCATTCCTGGTGCCAGAGCTTGTGTTGGTTCAGCGTAGGGCACAGAGGAGCCTGCAGACATTTTCTCTTGCTGCAAGGTGTCCAGGTCATGATTGGTCTTGGGTAAAGCTTGATGTCCTCGTGCATCCTCCATTCCAGTCAGAGAAGGTCCAAAGTTCTGGGGCAGTTTAGTTGAATTTGGTAGGCCTGGAAACCAAGTGGAGGAATGAACTGGTTCTTGAGACACCCATTTCACTGGACCTGATTGCTGAAAATGACCCCATACTTGATAGCCTTTGTCAGGTTTAAAAATAGCTGAGCTTTGGAGATCAAAACTGGGGTCTGTCCTTCCTCCGGCACTGCTGCTCGTTTGCTCTAACGACTGACCCCCGGTGTTGTAGAAGACCTCGCCTGAATGCTGCGCCAGTTCCTCGATGCCTTCAATATTCTGCTTGCCCAGATTACTAACGTTCCCTCTCTGATGAGGAGAGAGGCTCATGTTGAGATTGCAAAATTACAAAAGGGTGTGCAGAAATGATCATCAGTACACACCAACCGAAAAAAAACCCCACTGCTCTACAAGTCTGACTGCCTTCGTCAGAGCGCCTTAGTATGTAGACGCCACGCAGAAGAGGGAAGAGAACATGAATTGCACTTCCTCCCTTGCCTGTTCTCCTCTTCTCCAAACTAGTTATGCTGTAAACAGCTAAGCGGTTTGTCATCCCTCAGGCAAGATTCTGGAAAAGAGCAACTTATGATGAGTCTGAGAAAGGATGCAGAACATTTTTTCCACAGTTGTTAGTCTTGTTAAGCGTTTGAGCTTAAACTTCTTTCAACCTTTTTCACTAGAGCACAGGATCTCACCCCTGGTCCTGCACATTTTAGTGTTTTCTCTTCTCTAAGACACACACACTACAATTCATAAAGTGCTGTTAATTAGCTGATTAGTTGAATCAGTTGGTCTGGGAGCAGAGAAATCACAAAAATATGCAGGACAGGGTGTAGGCCAGATAGACCAGGGTTGGGAACGTGTGCGCTAGACAAATACACACAAATGATCCTTTCTCAATAACACTTCCCAGTTACACTCAGGTCAATGTATAATAGCTCATGAATGGCTTCCAAAGGACAACTACTTTCACTTTAGGTGTGTGTGTGTGTGTGTGTGTGTGTGTGTGTGTGTGTGTGTGTGTGTGTGTGTGAAACCACATACATGGATTCCATATTCAATTTATTTATGCGAAGTCAGTCCTGTGAGATGTTTATGGAATGAGATATGTGACTCCTTTAGAGAAGCTTGATTTTTTTTTTTTTAGTCCAGCACACAGAACAGTGGCAGAAAGCAAACTGCAGCAGGGGCGTGGACGGTGCAGTGCAAGACAACAAGAATTACAGGAAGTGAAGAGGGAAGGGGAAGAGAGAATATGGGAGAATGAGAGAGAGAGAGAGAGAGAGAGAGAGAGAGAGAGAACTTCTAACCATATTGCCTATACCAGACCCTTTTCAACCACTTTTTAGGTGATCACTAGGGTATAGAAATATTATTATTATCATCATCATCATCACTCACTACTGGTTCTGTGCAAGGCTTTAAGCACTGATTATGCAATTCACTTTTTTTTTTTTTTTTGCTTAGGCCTCTAAGGAATGCGCACAGACCGTTTTGAAATATAAACATATGCAAGCAATTGCAAATGCAAATGCAGACAACACACAGGAAGGCATATAACCAAACTATCTTAGGCTTCACGTGCTGGATTAAAGTGCACGGATCCACTTACTCTGTAAACGCCGCAATGTCGCCTTGCCTTCTGTTCGTGTTTATGTCTTCAGGTTCGGGTGACAGGGCTGAGTGACGCAGAAAACCGATCCAACCTGGAGTAAAGTCGACTCTCTTGCATGCACACGGCTGCACACTGCTCACTGCTCACTATTACAGCCCCACAGCCGGGTCACAATCGACCGCGACTCTATAGGAAGTCGTTAAGTCTCACGACGTCGATGTGTCAACATCTGAGCGGCGCGAGCTGGAAACAAAGTTGCACAAAGTCGCGCATTCCGCTGCGTCGCGCGGCATTTCTGCCTTGACGAGCTCGTGTGTTTTTACCTCAGGGGCACACTCGACTTCAAACAAACAAACAATCAAACAAACAAACTTACTAACTAACTACTGAAACCTAAAAGCTATTTCCCGTGTGTAAAGTTTCAGCTCATATTTGCATGTCTTCCGTGAGACTTAAGAGTCGGGTTGCACGGGTTTCAGATAGTGACGGGTGATTCACGAATCAACCGACTCTTTTGCACGAGGCTTTAATAGAGTCGATTCACAAGTATGAATGATTTTTTTTATTTATTTTTTTTTGGTAAAGGTTGCTACTGTTTTTCCATTATAAATTATGTACTTTTCACTGTGTTTTCAAGATGGTGTTTATTATTATTAGCAACTAAACTCACTCCCTTTCAGTAATCACTTCATCCAGAGCCTATCCCAGGAATGCTGGGTGTGAGGCAGGAATACACCCCAAATGGGCCACCTGTACCATGCACACACTCATTCACACCTAGGCGCAAGTTATTCAAGCCAATCCACCACACTAGCATGTTTTTTTTTTGGGGGGGGGGAGGAAACTAGAGAACCCTGAGGGAACCTACACAACCAGGGATCGAACCTGGGCTCCTGGAGCTGTGAAGCAGCAATGCTACCTCCTGCACCACCGTGCATGATAGTGGCTCAACTGGATTGTGGAAGTAGACAACTCATGCTCAAAAAGTTGCTAGAAATGCACCAGATGATGCCAAGGACTAATTTGCATATCCATGGAATCATCATGATAATCTGCATATCACAACATGTTATATAAAGAAAGAAGTTTTTCTGAAGATACAAAGGAACTATTTTATATATTAAAAAAAAAAAACAGTTGTGGTGAGGAGTCAGGAAATAGATATAGGGTGTCTAAAGACACCCCATAGACTTAAGGATGGCCAATATTATCCATAAAATAAAATTAGCCATGACAGGGGGAAGGGTGTAATAGCAGCTGGGGGGCCAAAATTTATATTGTTACAATGATTTGGGGTGAATTGGGGTGAATCAAACAATCTGAATTCATCTAGTTCAATTCTCTTAAACTGGTTTGTTCAAAAGAGTCGATTCAGTAAAGTGACTCATAATGCTCGTCACTAAGAACGACCTGTTCCTTCGGTTATTTATCAACACAAGCTCCATATGACCCTGTCACTATATCAGTGTATTTCAGATTTAGCTGAAGGCCAGTGAAACACAGATTGTGTGGACAGGATTAGTGAATTAACCAGTTTGGTGATAAAACCAGGATTAAAAATGGATATTTAGGAAATTTCAGTTGGATGCGGAAGAGAATTGTGCACGAATGAGGGTGACGGATTTTACTGGGTTCTTTCGGTTACGGTTTCTGGAGTTACAGTTTTCATCAGTGTCATCGGATTTTGGTTATTGGTCTGTTTTCCAAACCTGCAACTTTATACTATAAAGTTGAACAACACTAATTATGTTGAACGAATGTTCAGTACGGATGTAACTGACTACAAATACATTACAGATATGAGAAGGTGGTGAATTTTTTAGAAAGCTTGGCAGAAAGATTCACAGGACAGCTGGTTGAGACTAGAGTCGTGCTTCAAGACTGGGATTCTACAAGACACAGTATTTATTCATTCATCTTTAGTAACTGCCTGGTCAGGTTTGTGGTAAATTAGGCTACTAGTTTATTTATATTTTGGAAAATAAAACCAACAAAATTTGTTATTGTGGGCAGGTACAAACAAAAATAATAGCTGCGTGAGCAGGATTAAAAAAAACAGTCACACACACATTCCTTGTCGAACCCAGTTATGACTCGAATGATGTAGTTGAGATTGAGCAACTTGGATGAACATGTCTGTGGTGTTGGTGTGGCTTGGTTATTGTTAGGGGGTGTGGCTTGGTTATTGTTAGGGGGTGTGGCTTGGTTATTGTTAGATGGAAGCACAAAGTTACAGTAACTCACAATTGCAAGATAGAAAGTCACAACTGTGAGGTATTATCTTGCAATGACGAGATAAAACGTCACGATTATGAGATATATCTGTGTGATATTTTCTCATACGTGACAGAAACAAACTTCTATAGTGCTGTCGTTTCTACACCCGGGATGTGGGCAGGCGTTTTATGTTGGGAGTACTGGACTTTTAACCCCCATATATGTGGCGTGAACTATGGTGTCACACCCGAATGATAATAGGAACGTTTCTTCTAACAGAAATCATGTTATATTACAGTAACTATACCGCAGCACAGATCAATTCTCGAACCAAAATGATTTGTTTCATTTTTAATAGCAGCACCGATCTGAATATTTATGACTGTAACATAAATGTTTATATTAATGAACTCATCCTACTACATTATCATCTCTATAATAAACAGATTGAAAACATTTTGTTGAATATTAAAGAAAACATCGAAGTTTATTTAACATTTATGGAAGAAGTGCCAGTTTATAAGTTTTCTGACACAGAGGTTAGTTCCTGCAGATACAGTCATTCCCTCACCAGCCTCTCTTTTTTTCTCTCTTAAACACACACACACACACACAAAAAACACAGACGTTCTGCAACTTTAAACACAACTATGAACAGTTAAAAAGTGTGATGTGTTGTTCATTAATAAATTCAAAATTGTAATTGTTGGTAAATCACTGTGGTATTAGAGGAATACTATCTCTGACAAACTCAGAAACTACTCAAAGTACTACATTTTTCAGATTTTCTTTTGTCTATTTCTTTATTATTATTATTATTATTATTATTATTATTATTATATCAGTTGCAGCTGCGTTAAAGGAATTCTGAGAGTATTTGTATGTAGCAGTAGTAGTATTTATTAGTAGTATTTATTAGTATTATTTGTATGTAACAGTAGTAGTAGTATTTAGCAGTAGTATTTGTATGTAGCAGTAGAAGTAGTATTTAGCAGTAGTATTTGTATGTAGCAGTAGTAGTAGTATTTAGCAGTAGTATTTGTATGTAGCAGTAGAAGTAGTATTTAGCAGTAGTATTTGTATGTAGCAGTAGTAGTATTTATTAGTAGTATTTATTAGTATTATTTGTATGTAACAGTAGTAGTAGTATTTAGCAGTAGTATTTGTATGTAGCAGTAGAAGTAGTATTTAGCAGTAGTATTTGTATGTAGCAGTAGTAGTAGTATTTATTAGTAGTATTTAGCAGTAGTATTTGTATGTAGCAGCAGCAGTAGTATTTATTAGTAGTATTTGTATGTAGCAGTAGTAGTAGTATTTATCAGTAGTATTTATCAGTAGTATTTGTATGTAGCAGCAGTAGTAGTATTTATCAGTAGTATTTGTATGTAGCAGTAGTAGTAGTATTTAGCAGTAGTATTTGTATGTAGCAGTAGTAGTAGTATTTAGCAGTAGTATTTAGCAGTATTATTTGTATGTAGCAGCAGTAGTAGTATTTATTAGTAGTATTTAGCAGTAGTATTTGTATGTAGCAGTAGCAGTAGTAGTATTATTTATTAGTAGTATTTAGCAGTAGTATTTGTATGTAGCAGTAGTATTTAGCAGTAGTATTTGTATGTAGTAGTAGTATTTATTAGTAGTATTTAGCAGTAGTATTTGTATGTAGCAGTAGTATTTATTAGTAGTATTTAGCAGTAGTATTTGTATGTAGCAGTAGTATTTATTAGTAGTATTTAGCAGTAGTATTTGTATGTAGCAGTAGTATTTATTAGTAGTATTTAGCAGTAGTATTTGTATGTAGCAGTAGTATTTATTAGTAGTATTTAGCAGTAGTATTTGTATGTAGCAGTAGTAGTAGTATTTATTAGCAGCAGTATTTGTATGTAGCAGTAGCAGTAGTAGTATTATTTATTAGTAGTATTTAGCAGTAGTATTTGTATGTAGTAGTAGTAGTAGTAGTAGTAGTATTTATTAGTAGTATTTAGCAGTAGTATTTAGCAGTAGTATTTGTATGTAGCAGTAGTAGTAGTAGTATTTAGCAGTAGTAGTAGTAGTATTTATTAGTAGTATTTAGCAGTAGTATTTGTATGTAGCAGTAGTAGTAGTATTTATTAGCAGTAGTATTTGTATGTAGCAGTAGTAGTAGTATTTATTAGCAGTAGTATTTGTATGTAGCAGTAGTAGTAGTAGTATTTAGCAGTAGTATTTGTGGAAACCGCGCCGCTCTCAGACCTGAAACCCGACGCTAAGTCTGGTGACGCGTCACTCAGCTGACCGTGTGGTCATGTGACTGCTGGCTACATCGTTAGCTTCGTGAGGGAAGGAGTGGAAACGCGAGCAGCAGAAGCGCAGAGTTTAATGCTGGTTCTGCTCTTTGGGGTTCATCATGACCTGGACGAAGTACCAACTCTTTCTGGCCGGTTTAATGCTCACTACGGGCTCCATCAACACTCTGTCCGCGAAGTAAGTTGTTAATCACTTCGCCTTTCGGCTGCTTGCTGTTTACCAGCCGCTTTTAGTCATAGATTTAGTCGTGTATCTCAGGAGAGATCATGTTTGTGTTTTTATTCTTTTCAGCAAAATGCTAACTTATGACGAAAACAGTTATGGCAGTGAAGAAATTTCA
Source organism: Pangasius djambal (assembly GCA_022985145.1). NCBI lineage: Eukaryota > Metazoa > Chordata > Actinopteri > Siluriformes > Pangasiidae > Pangasius > Pangasius djambal. Next base: position 16,608,785 of record CM040993.1, read on the forward strand.
TTTAGTGTCTGTGTTTATCATAAACACAAACACTGATCACACAAATCCTTATCGGAGAAGGTGCGAATTGTTGTTGTGGGGGTTGTCACTCTAAAAATAAAAACGTAACAAATGATTTGGTTGATTTAAAAAAAAAAAATATGAGCGCTACATTGTAATAATAAGTAGTTAAAAGTGTACTAACTAGTAAAACAACAATACTTCTCAAGCTGTGTTGAAAAACACGTATATCACGGTTTTGGACACCCCTACAACGGGCCGTACCATTTCTTCACTGTTGACAGAGCACGAGCTGCTTATTCCATGTGCATTAACTGTGTAGTGAAGAGCCATTCAGTGTCTATGGGGGGGAAATGTTTTGTTAATAAGCTGTCTGGTTTAATTCAGTCTTTCAGAATGAATCCAAAAATATGTTATCATATCACAAATCACATGAAGGGCAAATGCTGACCCTTTACATGTCATTATATAATTCACACTGTACTGGATGCATGGTGCACTATGGAATGGATGTGAAATATGGAAATTAAAATGATTTACCCTGTGTATGGTGTAGGGCGTCATTTGGGATTGTTCTCTCTACGCTCTTGCTTAACGCTTGTCCAGCAGTCCTGCGTGCATGTGGGCGATGCTGAGTGTGCAGTCTGATCTCCTCTAAACATATGACATAATATCGCTGACATGGCTGGATCTGTTTTTTTATGACAGGAATTGCATCGTTGGTGGATTTTTTTTTCTTTTCTTTTCTTTTTTTTTTTTTTTTTTTTTTTTTTTTTTTTTTTTTTTTTCCATATTGACTAAACAGCATGAGAACATCTCGCAACACTGAAAAAGGAGCTGGCATTATCTCTAAACTAGCTCAGCAGACATTCTAGCTGAAGTTTCAGTGATCTGTTCAAACCTAAGTACCAGTTGGTTTGTTTAATTGTTGTAAAATATTTTTTAATTTCATGTCATTTTTTTTCTGATTTTTTTTTTTTTTTTTTTTTTTTTTTTTTTTTTTTTTTTTTTTTTTTTTTCTTTCCCCAGTCTGATGTCTATATTAGGTCGTGTCTTGTTCACACCGCTATTGAAAGCACATGGCAGTCACACTCCTTCTAATTGCCTGTCTATCAAAGGCAAACGAGATTCCCGTCATGGGATGAGAGGTCACGAGCACTTAACCTTAATCTAAGACTAACTGCTCTTCAGAGAAGGAAGATCACTCGCCTGAAGCGCTCGTCAGCAGGATTAAGGTGCCGATGAATGATTATTCGTGTGGCTTGAGTAAACGTTGTTATCTCTCTAGTCTAAAAGAGCCGTTATTGATCGATCTGAAAGGGTCTTGCTTCAGCTTAAGGCTCTGTACCATCAATACATCACTCGGAACCTGTAGACAAGTCCTGGACTGCTGTGGACGTCAGTACTGCGTGGTTTTCTTATCCCGATTTTTTTCCACCTAGTATCCTGTTTTTTTTGGGTTTTTTTTGTTTTTTTTCCGTTTTTTTTCCCTGTAACATCTGAAAGTCTATAGTGAACTTCAGACCCAGTGCAAAACCTTCCGAAATCGGTCGATAGGAGGGAACTTGCTGATCACAAGCAGCCTACGCATGGTGCTTATGAATCTCCAATAAACAAATCACATTAAACTGAAATGTCTAATAAAGAGGGAAACACATATCTACTGTTGACCGAATTTAGGAAAAATACCGCGGCTCAGTATTTTTCATGCCTCAGCATGAAATCATTGCATTTGATTTCCAATCACGACAGCAAAACAGTCTCTTTCCTGCAGTGAAAGCATTACTGTGAGTAAATAGATGACTGAAATGCCTGTATTAATTATATTAACAGATGGGCTGACATGTTTTCTGCTCCTGGTTGCTCTGGTGCCCCTGATCACAGCTTCTCCCATCCCTTCTTGCAGGTAATGTTCCTCGTTTAAACATTTTCAAATATTCTTTCTAACCTAATTTTTTTTCTTCTTCTTCTTTTTTTTTGTGGTAGCCAACTCACTAGCTGAATTTCTGCTAGTGCTAATTATCAGATTTTTATTTAATTTAGCCATGTCATCGATTAATTGCAGTCCATTGTACTGTTATATAAGGAATCAAACATTTGGCGGCATACCGTAATAGAAAAGAAATCAACGACAGGGCGGTGTGATGCATCGAGGTGTGAAGCGGCGTTACTATTACCACCCCGGAGTCGAGTATTTTCCTGTAACTGCTCACCCCGAAATGTGTTTAATTTCTCTGTACCACAGCAATTTGCCATCACCAACAATTTTATCTATTTAGGAAGGACAAATCATACTTTTTATCCAGTAATAGTTACTTTTAATGTTGTGAAATGCCCACGAAACAAGGTCTTCTTCTATTATGGCAGCTGTAAACAGTATTTCACTTCACTAGCCTCTCTTTATTTTCTCCCCTGAACTTAATGAGATGAAAAAAAAATATGATTTTGTTTCGGAGAAACTGTAAAGAGTAAACATTTTGTCCTGAAGATGTTGGAAACTCTTACAAAGTGCTGACACTGGAGACTCCTTCCGTAAATGTGAAATAAAACGTCTCCTCACAAAAAAAACCAAAAAAACACTTAGACTAAAAACATGTCATTTTTGATTTCATACAAGTTTCTGTGTTACGTTTCTACAGAAGCGATAATGTAGTAGTAAGTGCGCATTACTGTCATGGCTTTCAGATGGTGACGTTTTAAATCCCTTCGATAACAAACTCTTTTGTCAGTAGTGTCACTGATGAAAGGAGTGGAGGAGGAGAGAGCTAACCGCATTATGGTGAATATATGAGCTAACAGATCTCATCTTCTCATCTATCTTCACTCCGAACGTCAGGTGAAAGGAGGAAGGCAGATGGTTTCGAAATCATGCGGCCCGTGTCATTGTTGGGATTCAAACGTGTGATCTGATGATGACCGGGCAAAAATGTTGTCACTTGCAAACCTCGTAGCCATTTTTCTTGCCCAGCTTCCCTCTTCTTAACCTTTGTGTCATCAGTTTCCCATGAGCTGATGGCTCAGCATGCTATTACAAAGTGGCTCAGACTGACTTTGCTGACTCATCCTTTTCTCTACGTGTCTTCTGCTTTATGGTGTCCGTTATTTGGTCTGTTACCACATCTCTCCAGGCCGTGTGCATGTTTTTGGGCGAGCTGAGCTGTCTCGTTGTTTTCTACCTCCTCATCTGCCACGACCGGCGCAAACCGGCGCCCACGGTAGATCCAGGTCAGAGCTTCAACCCCCTCCTCTTCCTCCCGCCCGCTATCTGTGACATGGCAGGAACCTCCATCATGTATGTCGGTAAGCAGGAGCCGTCTTTACCTCCGAGTGGTGTGTGTGTGTGTGTGTGTGTGTGTGTGTGTATTCACACACATCCTGTCTTAATCCTTTCATTACCTGGTTCTCTGTTTTATTTACCATATCTCGTGAATGAATAAGGCACTGATGCATTGCCTTGGCTATGAATTTTACAAGATACGCTATTGTATCCATTTTAGATGACAGTCTAGACTTTGAATATGAACTGTTTAAAGTTCTGGCCTAAAAACTGAACTTTAATTTTATATATTGACAGTTTCTCCATTATGACCTGGAAGTTGAGGCAGCAAGTTTACATCTCCCATCTTATATCCCATCTTTGGTTTCCCTCTACCTCTGAATGTAAATACAGAAATCTCCAAAGGTCCAAGAGGGACATTTCGACATGACAGCCTTATTTATCGATCAAGTTACTGCCAATTCTTGGAGGTTGTCATCTACTTCCTAAATTATGGCTTTTGAAAAACCTGTGGTCGAGAATTTCTGTGTAATAAATTGAGTCAAGCTCATACTCATAGGTTGCTCATAAGCTCCTAAGTGCACATTTTGACTCTATAGCACAGTTATAGAAGAGTAATGATTTACAATCACGCAATCCGCTGTCGCCCAGATGAGGATGGGTTCCCTTTTGAGTCTGGTTCCTCTCAAGGTTTCTTCCTCATGTCATCTCAGGGACTTTTTCCTCGCTACCGTTGCCTCTAGCTTGTTTATTAGGGATACATTTATATGCTTAAAATTCATATCCGAAATCGATATATTATTTTTGTAAAGCTGCTTTGTGACAGTGTCCCCCCCCCATGCCTTTGTAAAAAAATAATAAAATATAATAATAATAATAATTTTCATGTTTTCCAATTTTTATATTAAGAATGGAAAATAGGGTTGGGGTGGGGGGGGGAGCAAAGAATTTAAATGCATGTTTTGCATGAAATATTTCTTTGTGTTTGTTTTAAGTGAATGAATTGTTTTTTTTCCCCTTTATTTGTTTTTGGCTTAAAAATGGATCTCGAATGAACAGAAGATACACAGGATGTCATTGATCTCGTTTGTTTGGTGGTTGTTTTGCGAAAAAAAAAAAATGGATCTACCCAGTTTCTGACCTTATCGTTTTCTTCTCTCTCTCTCTCTCTCTCTCTCTCTCTCTCACACACACTCACACACACTCACACTCACACACACACCCACCCACACACACTTTCTGCATCTAGCACTAAACATGACCAGTGCCTCCAGTTTCCAGATGTTACGGGGAGCGGTGATCATCTTCACCGGCCTGCTGTCGGTGGCTTTCCTGGGTCGTCGGCTGCTGGCCAGTCAGTGGATCGGGATTCTGATCACCATCCTGGGCCTGGTGGTGGTCGGACTCGCTGATTTCATGAGCGGCAACAGAGATGATGAGCACAAGCTCAGTGACGTCATTACAGGTGCATGCTAAGCTTAAAGTCACCCTAAACCTTATACAACATTTCCTTTTATTATTAAATTGTGTATAAATAAGAATTTTCTGTTATTATTCCCCTTGCAGGGGAATTATTTTTAATTGCACAGTGGTTGCAATTAAATATGCAATTGCACATCAGGTTCTAATATGAAAATGAAGCAACACTGGTTTTACCAGCAGAAGGGGCGGGGCATGTAGAGTTAGGACCGTTATAATTTGCATACTCATAAAATCTGTAGTGTACAAAAGTGTTTCTGCCTTTTTTAAATTTTTGTGTGCAGCAGCCATGTCAATAAACTAATTATTCAATACAGACAAAACAAATTAAACTTCTGAGTGGCTTTGAGATAAAAGCTAGACATCACTACGCATAATTTCAGACGTTAAAGTCAAGCTCTTTGTCAGAATTATGATATTTTTGCTTGCTTGCTTGTGGGATTTTTAAGATATCGTCTAAAAAAAATTCTTTTGCTCTTTGACCCACAGGTGACCTTTTGATCATCATGGCGCAGATCATCGTGTCCGTACAGATGGTCCTGGAGGAGAAGTTTATTTATAAGCACAACGTTCATCCTCTGAAGGCAGTCGGGACTGAAGGTAAAGCTTTGGAACAAAATAGAAATTGTCTGATGTTGGTTCTCTTGATATTACTTCCATCCATGCGCCGCATTAATACACCTAAAGTACTGCTCAGAAATGTGTGAAATAATGAACCAAATACGTCAAATTATCCAGGAGTAAAAACAAGTGTGGTATGAAATTATTTTACTTTAGTTTGCAATTCATTTATTTAGTTTAATTAATGTTAATCTAACGCAGTTTTCAACTGGCAGATTTCATAAGTAAGCCCGAATAGTGCGTCCCAGCATTCACATCCACTGACCTGAGTTCAGCTGCTTATTACCATTTAGTAAAGTGCCGTGTTTTAATTAAAATAATTCAGAAATGAATATGATCAGAATAAACATTAGTGCATTCGGCCGTATTTAGTTCCAACAAATATACATTAACATTATTTATGTTGATATCACTGCTGTTAAAGTCTCTGTTCTCGATTCTGATTGGTCAGAAGGTGTTGATTAATTTTCTATAATGCGCTAGGTATAATATGTTATTGTTTCTATAGTAACACACCCAGCCTTAATTAATGCTGACGTAAAAAGGTGTTTAATGTAGTCAGTAAAGATGATTAAAGGAACTGTAATGTAAAGCTTTGTCATTTTTGTAATTAAAAACTATTTAATACTGCAGATTTATTTCCATTTTCGAAGTATTTCTTTGTTTAACATCAAAATGATTACAGTTACATTTTTAATAGCTAATAAAACATCCGTTCTTTTGTCCCCTCTCTGTCCTAGGCTTTTTTGGTTTCGTCATCTTGACCATCCTCCTCGTCCCGATGTTCTACATCCCGGCTGGGGGCTTCGGCAGCAACCCGCGGCAGGTTCTGGAGGACGCGCTGGACGCTTTCTGCCAGATCGGCCACAAGCCGCTCATCGTACTGGCGCTGCTGGGCAACACGGTGAGCATCGCGTTCTTCAACTTCGCCGGCATCAGCGTCACCAAAGAGATCAGCGCCACCACGCGCATGGTGCTGGACAGCCTGCGCACGCTGGTCATCTGGGTGGTGAGTCTGGCGCTGGGCTGGGAGTCGTTCCACGGCCTGCAGATCCTCGGCTTCCTCATCCTGCTGCTGGGCACGGCGCTCTACAACGGACTCCACAAGCCCCTGATGGCCAGGCTGCCCTGCTGGTCTGGAGAGCGGGAGACAGAAACGGGAGACTCAGACGAGAGAGAGAGACTGGTGGGCGCGGGCAGAGCTGCACAGGAGAGCTAATGATGAACGGACAACGAAACGTGTTGCAGCCTCGGCATCAGCTCTCTCCTCTCCGTTTTCATTGAGCACTGAACTGACTCCATACATGTAGACTTCCAGGGAACATTTTTGACCTTCTTTTGAGCTTTGAATCTTCCAAATCACTTGACAAGTAGGGCTGACAGTAGAAGAGAGATCTGTGGGCTGCTGAGGGCTGATATCTGATGATCACTGACATAAGGGCACCGAGCAGTCAGTTTATTGAGTATTAATTTCTCATAATGCCATATCGGATTTACCAACGGTTTAAAAAGGGATGGTGGAAAAATGTTAGTTCTTTTAAAATAACATTTTTAAAAAAAATTTTAAATTAATTTTAGTGTCCTAGAGGGAAAAATTCTCATTTCATTTTAATAACACTGTGCTTATTTTTGGCCAGTAATGTGCCACCTTTTGAAAATGTGGGCATTTTTATTTTCTCTGTATCTCTTTTACCCGTAGGTGTGTTCTGTGTGTATTTTATAACAGACGGTCCTCAGTGTATCAGTCAGTGTTACACAGTATTCGATATAAAATAGAAGTCACACAGTGCAATTCAGTCGTTATCAACATCTCCTGTCCTTGAATACGAACATCCGTGTCTGTGTTCAGTCACTTGAATAATATTGATGGCTTTAACACGTTTTGGTGTGAATCCCTGTTTTAATTAAATCACCCCTTAATTTTTCCTGTGTGTGAGAATGCTTTATTTATTTAAGGGAGAGGGGAAAAACTTTTCGAGGTCATTTACATAGTGAGTTAAGTATATTTAACATTGTGTGATGGCATATTTAGTGTTTATAAAGTGCATATATTTAATATAATGTGATGGAGAATTTAGAACATAAATATATTTGGTGGAAGATTTCGAATATAAGTACAATATATGCAACATTGTGTGATGGCAAAATTAGAAAGTAGATATATTTAATATAACGTGATAATTCTAATTTCACTGAGTTGTCCTAATTAAGTACAGTGGATGTAAAAAGTCTACACACCCCTGTTAAAATTGCAGGTTTTTGTGATGAAATGAAACCAAGATGAATCGTATCAGATCTTTTTCCACCTTTAATGTGATGTGTAGCAACTAACACAATTCAAGCGATAGACAAATAGAACCGTTTTATGAAAAAGAGAAAAAACTTACAATAGCCAGGTTGCCTAAGCATTGCACACGCCTTAACTAATAACTAATAATAAATAATTCAAGTCTTTCCGCAGGGTTTCGACAGGATTCCAAACGTTGACCTTCGTCGTCTAAAGCCAGTCCTTTTGTTTTTTTTCATCGTGATAGAAGGTGACATTTTTCTTCATCTTCAGCTGGCCTGCAGGTTTTCTGCCAAAATAGATAGGTAGGTATTTTGAAATATCCATGATTCTCTCTGTATTTCCAAGAGCCACAGTCCCACCTGAAGAGAAGCGGCCCTATAAACACGATGCTGCCACCACCATGCTTCACCATGGGTATTGTGTTTTTTGGGTGATATGCTGTCTTGTTTCTGTGCCAAATATATCTTTTAGAATTGTACCCAATAAGTTCTACCTTGGGCTCATCAGACCATAACACGTTTTGCCACATAGTTTGGGGTGATTTAGGTGGGCTCGGATGTTTTTTTTGTGAGGAAAGCGCTTCCACCTTACCCCGTAACCCAGATGTAAAGAATACAAAAGATTATTGTCACATACAGGGTGTGACCGGTACTTCCTAAATAATCCTGCAGCTCCTTTAATGTTGCTGTAGGTCTCTTGGCCTCACTGATAATGTTTCTTCTTGTTCTTCTGTCCTTGTCCTTGTTCTTCATCCTGACCCCTTCTGCTCCACCTGCCTGATCCTTCCTGATGCCCTACCCATGGTTGGAGTTCTCATCGGTTGAGTTCGCTCGCTGCTGTTGGGGCCCCATATGGACAGCCTGAAGAACCGTTTGGATTGCTGGGGATGGTTCCACCTGGGGGCTGGGAGATGGTTTGGGGATCACATATGGGGAGCTGTACTGCGATGGCTTGGGACTGTGATTGCTGTAGTGGCTTTGGGGCTGCTGTTGCCACGAGCAGCTTCGTACTCAGGACTCCATCAGTGGACAGTGGATAGATTTTAACCAACCGGACTTCTTTTGCAAAAACTGTGATGAATTTACTGGTTGCACAATTGCACTATTTGTCCATATAGTACACAATAATAGAAGGGATTTATTTATAATCGCACTATCCGTTGCACCCAGATGAGGATGGGTTCCCTTTTGAGCCTGGTTCCTCTCAAGGTTTCTTCCTCATATCATCTCAGGGACTTTTTCCTCACCACCGTCGTCTCTGGCTCGCTCATTAGGGATAAATTCACATATTTACAATATATTTTTTGTGAATCCATTTATTTCTGTAAAGCTGCTTTGTGACAAGGTCCATTGTTAAAAGCGCTATACAAATAAAATTGAATTGAATTCTGTCAGTTTTGGAGGGCTGTCCGGCTTTTGGTGATGTCACTGTGATGCCACATTATTGGCTGATAAAGTGATACCTTTTCATCAATAAGATCCCGTACACGCTTCATAAGCTCTTTCAGGACCATGGTTTCAGGAATCGGATGAAACCAACAAAATCCTACAGAAACGGCTGATCTTTATTTATGGTGAATCAGAATCTAATTACTTTCGAACGTGAGTTTGAATGTGGTTAAATCTGAGCACAGTCACATGCACAATTAAAAATGCACACTTACGCAACCAGGTTATTGTATGCTTTTCTTTTCCTTACAACGTTTCTATTTGTTGTTCAGTTGAATTTTGTTCCTTTGCTCTGTTGCATTAAAGGTGATAAAAGATATGATATGACTTATCTTGGTTTCATTTTTTTAACATCACAAAAAAAAAAAAAAAAAATAGCTGTTTTAACAGGGGTGTGTAGACATTTTATAACCACACATTGTCTGGAATCTACTGTGTGTGGAATACAGGTAAGAGATGTACTTTTGATGGTACAACCCCAGTGACAAGAAGATGTGCAGTTTAATACTTTTGTTTGTGTGTGTGTGTGTGTGTGTGTAATTTTGCAGCATTTAATTTAGCAAAATATTTCTTTCCAGACAAGACAAAGGTTCAGTGAAATGCATGTGTAGGTATATGTATATATATATATATATATATATATTACAAGTAGATTAATATTTCATGCATGAATATGAAGCCCTGGTTAAAGGAGTCTCCGTGACGTCACAGGCTGGCAGCAGCGCGAGCTCTGATGATGCGACTCTAAACGCGCTGCGAAACGCCGACAATTCATTCAGCCGCGTTTATTATTCTTTTCTCACTGTATTTATTATTATTTTTTTTTACATTTTGTTACAGTATGAAATTAGCATGCCACCTTTATTCAATCTCCATGGCGTGTGGGCATCTTAATAATGATTTCCAGCGGCGCCTCGAGCTCGGATTGCGGCAGCTGCAGATGAAGGTAACTGTGCTTTTCAGATACGCTAGCCGTTATTTTTTTCCTTTCATACCCGCTTTCTGGCAAGCCCCGCCTTCTTCTCTAGGATTGGTTGGTAGCGAGCGGTTTCTGCGCTTCGATTGGCGCATAGTTCATATTTACAAGCAGACAACCAATGGGATGTGTCGGATCAGAATGTGGGTGGGGAAAATATCAAGCTAACTAAGTAATACAGCTTATTTTTTGCTAAATAATAATTAAAAGAGGCATATCGCTTGGGTTTTTATGAACATTTTGACGATGAGGTTTGACCAACAAATAATCTGAAGTCCAGTCTATACAGTAGTTAATGAAAATAAGAAAATAAAAATGTAACTAGCAAGCTAGCGAAAAAAAAACGTGATAGTTTGATTCAGTGCTAATTAAACGCCGTGTAGTGATATAGCTAACCAGCTAACTAGATATTTAAATTAAATAAAACTAGCCTCCTTTTAGTGTACTCGATATGGAATTAGTGCTCAATGTGCGTTGCCAAGGTTACGCTCATCTGAATGAACGCAGGTAAGTTAGCTAGCTGAACCTGAGCTAGCTGTAAACAATAAGACTTGCATGTGTGTGTTAGCTAGCTGCTCTGATTTTAGCCTGCGACTGCAAGTGTGACCTTTAAACTCTGTACATCAGCTAGAAAATGATAGAATATGCTCACAAATTGCTTCCTTGAGCATCTTCTCCACCCGCAGTAGGAAGTAACGCTCATCAGCAGTCAACAATCCTGTGTTTAAACTGATTTATTGTTCATATTTATAACCACAACTGGTTGAACATGACAGTCTTCATTAAATTCAGATCAGATCCAGTCATATTTCACTCCTGCTTCCTTTTTCCTAACAAAATGTTTCAGGAGTCTTGGAGAGACTTGATCTGCGTCTCCTGGAGGAAACACACAGTGCGTGAAAAGAGTTGAAAGGAAGTTTGAAAGATTTAAAAGTTTAAAAAAGGTTTAATAAAATTAACCAAAAAAATAGTGCTATGGTGTTGCCAGGTCGTTGCTAGGGGCTATTTAGGGGTCACGGGGTAGTTATTTTTGGGTTTTGGGGAAATTCGCAGAAAGGGTGGGATCTTTATTTCCACTTGGGGCAATTAAATGTCATGGGAGTATGTATGTTTATGTTTGGGGCATTTAGCAGTCAGTGGGTATTTATGTTTGGGTTTGGGGCAATCACAGTTCACAGGGGCATTTATTTTTAAGTTTGGGGCATTTAGTAGTCAGTGGGTATTTATATTTGGGTTTGGGGCAATCACAGTTCACAGGGCATTTATTTTTAAGTTTGGGGCATTTAGTAGTCAGTGGGTATTTATGTTTGGGTTTGGGGCAATCACAGTTCACAGGGGGCATTTATTTTTAAGTTTGGGGCATTTGGTAGTCAGTGGGTATTACAGTTTGGGTTTGGGGCACTTAAATTAGTTTTTAATTGTTGGTTTTGGAGGCAGTTGCAGTTCACAGGGGTTTTTATCATTGGTTTTGGGGCAAGTAGCAGTCAGAGGGGTATTTTGGTTTAAGGTTTGGGGAAATCAGAGGTCACAGGGTATTTTTTTTTGTTCTGAGGCAATTAGTCTCAGGAGGAGGATATTTCTATTTGGGTTTAGGGCAGTAAGAAAATCCCGGGGTATTTATTTGTGGGTTTTGGGGCAGTTAGCGACAGGGCGTTGTTTATGCATGTGAGTGAATTTGTGACGTCACGTAACTCGTAAGTGACAAACTTTGTACGTTTGTGTACTTTTAATGGGTGTCTATTACAAAACTCAGACTCTAAACATAAATGATTTAAAAACGGAGTCTGTTCGTGAAGCGGTTCGGGTCGCATCGATCGCAGAAACGTGCTTAAGGATAAGAAGTAGTATGAGGAAGCGCTTTAAATATAGCGCTGTAAATAAAGTTTCCCTCAGAATCACGATGCTACACCTAACATGAGACGAAATCAGAAAGGAGGATCAGTAACTCCGTGCGAAAGTCACCAGATTCGGACCATAGACTATAAAATCAGCTATAAACTGTTCACTAAGCTGTACCGTCTACACCAACACCACAAAACCCCAAACGCTATCGCACAGGAGTTGGAGACAGAAACGATTTAGGCTATATAACATTGACAAAAATGTTCATTTTTAAATATTTTTTTTGTTAATATTGAAACATATATTTAAAAAGTAACTGAACATTTTTAACATTTTACTTTTTAACATTTAAAAATTAAGTACAAAATTTTTTGACATCGACATAACATCAAGCTGCTTCCAGTCGGTCCTATTTATTAAAAAAATCAAATCAAATTATCAAAAAGATATAACGATATCTCAGAAAGTATAGATACTGAGATCAAGTCTACACTGAAGGCTCCCAGCTGTTTGTGCGCTTGACCTTTTAAGGAGTTTTGTGGGCGTCACCAATGCAAATGAGCTGTCGCGGTAACACGCTTTGCACTTTCCTGGCCACCAGCGTACGTAAGTGCGTACGAAGGAGATCAGCCTTTCGGAAATTTATGTAAATCTGCCTTAAATGTTTAGTTTTTTAGTAATTTTACACGACTTTACTAAAAGATTGCTAAATGAGTTTAGGAGTCAGTGGGTATTTGTGTTTGGGTTTGGGGCAATCACAGTTCACAGGGGCGTTTATTTTTAATTTTGGGGCAGTTAGTAGTCAGTGGGTTTTTATGTTTGGGTTTGGGGCAATCACAGTTCACGGGGCATTTATTTTTAAGTTTGGGGCATTTAGTAGTCAGTGGGTATTTATATTTGGGTTTGGGGCAGACAAAGTTCACGGGGGCATTTATTTTTAAGTTTGGGGCATTTAGTAGTCAGTGGGTATTACAGTTTGGGTTTGGGGAAATTAGAGTTCACAGGGGCATTTATTTTTAATTTTGGGGCAGTTAGTAATCAGTGGGTATTTATGTTTGGGTTTGGGGCAATCACAGTTCATGGGGCATTTATTTTTAAGTTTGGGGCATTTAGTAGTCAGTGGGTATTTATGTTCGGGTTTGGGGCAAACGCAGTTCACGGGGCATTTATTTTTAAGTTTGGGGCATTTAGTAATCAGTGGGTATTTATGTTTGGGTTTGGGGCAATCACAGTTCACAGGGGCATTTATTTTACACGACTTTACTAAAAGATTGCTAAATGAGTTTTTTTTTGTTTGTTTTTCTTTAAATGTGAACCGTAGCATAAAAGCAGCAGAGCACTCGATGTCGTGTTACTGTGAATGAATGAGGTTCTAATCTACGTAACACGATAGCGCCTTTGTGTTGTCGCTTAATTAACGAACATCGCGGCCATGATTACAGTCAGCGTTTCGTAAAACCCTGGTTCGCAGTTGAACCAGTGGATGAATTAAGTTCCAGTGTGTAGAGATTATCATATCAGCATTGATCACTGATTTATTTTGCGCCAACGCTGTAGCAGATCCTAGCTTGCGTCATAATTTATGACTAATCGTCAGTGGACGTGTCTCCGTTTGGCTTTAGCAGCTCTATTCTGTGCCCTGCCTTAGTCTTGGGACTAAAAATCAGGGCAGTGTCCTTAAAGAGGTCTTACTTTTTGCTTCTCAGAAGGGACGAAGTATTAATAGGTCCATCAGCTGGCAAAGTGAAGTTTCATTAAATCTTCTTCAATGAGCATGATCCTGTATGAGGAGCAATGAGCAGAACTCCTCCTTAAACCCCGGGTGTTCATTGATTCCTGTGCATTTCAGTGAGAAGCCTGCATCACTGATGCCGGATGCTGATCACCTCTGGCTGTGCTCAGTCTGTGCGTGAGCACTAAGATGAGTGGAGCAGGAGAGCAGGCCGACATACTGTCGGTGGGGAACGTGGTCCGGGACCGCTGGATGGTGGTGAGTAAGACCTACAGACTTCCTCCAAAAAAGACAAACAAACAAAAAAAAAAAGAAAGAAGAAGTCTTGCTGAGTTTTTAGGATCAGACTGAATCGACTGATTCTCATCAACTCACTGATCGATATGTAATGGGATAATTATGATAATGGGATAATTATGATAATTATATAATGATGATATCGTTTCTTCGAAAATTAAACAAATACAGATGTGGGCAAAAATATCAGTACCAAAAATCTAATAATAAATCTTATTAAAAATAATAATAATAATAATAATAATAATAATAATGTTGTTTGGTTTGCACTGAAACAAAACCAAAAAGTTTTGAAAATATCTGCATATATACCTATTCCACTAAGACATTCTAAAATAGCTCGGACAAAATTATTGGCACCCCTGGAAAGTTGTAAGACATGATTTGCATTGTGGTGAGAGTTTGAGCAGACTGTTCAGATTTAGTTAGTAGTGCAGTTAGTAGCAATCTTATACTCAGTCATGCAACCACTTTAAATGGACGTAGTTATTCATCCAGCTGTCTTATTCCACTGTGGGTATCACACTGAACATGGCAAACAGAATGGGCTAAGGAGATGAGGGGAAAAGGTCACGGCCAAGCATGCTCAACGTAAACGTTATAAGATCATAACTAAAGAGTCTGATGTTCCTGTGAACACGGCTGCCGATATTATAAAGACGTTTAAGGCCCGTGGGACTGTACTGTGCTCTGGACGAGGTCGCAAGAGCAAAATTAGTCCGCAGTCGAACAGACAGATTGTTCGAAGGGTTAAAAAAAAAAAAGAACCGAGAATAACTTCAAAACAGATCCAAGGGGACTTTCAAGCTCAAGGTACAGCACTTTCAAGTCCGTCAGTGTCTGAATGAAAATGCGCTTCGTGGCAGAAGACCCAGGAGGACCCCTTTTCCAAAAGCAACTCACAAAAAGGCCAGACTGGACTTGTTTACAAACTACAGTCCTTCTGGCAGAACGTGCTTTGGACAAAATTAGAGCTTTTTGGAAAATCCTACCAGCTGTATTTTTTTTTACCAGGGGAAAAAAAAAAACATAAAGCTTTCAAGGAAATGAACACTGTGCCTTCTGTGACACATGGAGGAGGCTCAGTGATGTTTCTGAGTTGCTTTGCTGCCTCATGCACCGGGTGCCTTGAATCTGTGCAGGGCACAATGAAGACCGTTGAACGGTTCTGAAGTGGCCTTCTCTGAGTCCTGATCTGAATCTTACTGAACATTTGTGGAAAGAGCCGAAACTTGCAGTCACACTACCAGCAGAGAAGTGTAGGAATCTTATTCAGACCTACAGAAAACATGTAATGGCAGTCATTGCCTCCAAAGGCTGTGCTACAAAATATTCGGTTAAGGGGACCAATAGTTTTTCTCCATGCCGTTTTCATTCATTTTTATTTTAAATAACATGTTAAATCATAAATCAAAAGTAACGTTTCTGTCCTATTCAATGCAAAATAAATAATATCGAATACCATGCAATTTTGTAAGTTTCTACTCAATTTAGAGAAAATAGAGTTGTTGTTTTTTTTAAAGGGTGGAAGGGGACCAATATTTTTGGCCATGCCTGTAAGCTGTTTATTGCATCCAGCTCACTGCAGATGTACAAAGCTGCACCGTCATCAGAGGTTGGAGACCCAGACTCTGCCAAACAGCTGTTTATTTATGATCTGGTGGCTCTAATATGAAGCTTGTTGAATTAAAGTACACATACACACACACACACACACACACACACACACACATATAAACCACGCTTTTCTGCCTCTTGAGCTGAAGCAGAGGTCAGACCAAACACAAATAAATTTCAGACCAAACCTGATCAAGCCAATTCTCTGAGCGAGAAAGGATGTGGGACGTGAATGACACATTTGTGGTTACTTTCGCTTTATGCAGACTTTATCTAGGTGAATCTTGACCTGTAAATTCACAAAGCCTCGGTCTCATGAGATAATAGGAAGCTAAACATTGAGTCATTTGCACTGCTGTGTTGATTAACATGTCGTGTAATACAGATTATAAGAGTGCAGGGTTAAACGTGCCGTGTGTCGTTGTTTAATGTTATTGTTCGGTAAGTACCAAGGTGCCATAGTGGCGATTTTTTAATAAGATGTGACCCTGAATAATTATATCAAGGCCACAAGTTAATTTTTCTGACGTGTCATCATGTGTCAGTCCCTAGACAAAAACTCAAATACAGTTTCTCCATTGTGAGGAAATATCTACACTTGAAACAAAACCTTTTTTTTAAAGAAGAACCCCTGCCTGCGCCTCTTCTCACACAGATTAAGAAGATCGGTGGCGGAGGCTTTGGAGAGATCTATGAAGTCCTGGACCAGCTGAACCAGTGCAATGTGGCTCTTAAAGTGGAATCGGCTCAGCAACCCAAACAGGTCTTAAAGATGGAGGTGGCTGTTCTAAAGAGGCTCCAGGGTAAGAGTGCCAGTCTGAAGTCCACTAGATGCTCATGGCTGAGCTATAAATGTTGCTTTATCTCCATCCACATGATTTATATGACCAGCATAATAAATAAAGCGATTAGCACAGAAACAGCTTGTGGGATATCGCATAGATCAGTTCAGAATTAACTCTGCTGGTGTCGAGCCTTACAAAGTCTGTTTTCTCAAATTTAGTAGCCAGCGTGTGTAATCATGTTGTCTGATGTTTGTGCACAGGTAAGGACCACGTCTGCCGCTTCGTCGGTTGCGGACGTAATGACCGATTCAACTACGTGGTGATGGAGCTTCAGGTATGTTACATTTTCACGGCGTAGGCTAAAAATATCACGGTGTCAACTGACCATTTAAAGGAGCACAAGCTGGTGGTAAAGAAAAAAATGTACAGGAAAAAAATTTATTAAAAACAGTCTCTTTGCACATCACATGTATGTGTGTGTGTGTTTGTGTGCGTGTCTTAGGCACATGCAAAGATGCCTTCAAATATAATGAAATTAAATGTTTCTCCATTAAAGAGCAGTAAACAGTAATAAATGAAACAAAGTCGATATCTGGTGTGACGATCCTTCGCTTTAATAAAGTAAAACAGTGTCTCAGGTGCAGTGTGTGCAGTTTGATAAGGAAATGAGCTGTAAGTGTTACTGAGCATCTTGCAGAAGCAGCCGCGGTTCTTCTGGAGACTTTGACCGTCGACTCGCTTCTTATTTCTGCAGCGAAACCCAGCAGCCTTCATTCTGTTTTTATCTGAAAAGCGTCTCTTATGTCATCTGCTGCTTTCTTTACTGACATACAAACATTTTTCTGTTTAACTTAATTTTGTGCTGGAAAACTAATGTTTAGAATCTAAAATGTTTTTGTACTGAATCAGTAATGTAGATAAAAATCTATAAAATAAAATCTATAACAAAGTTTGCACTAAAAAAAAAATAGGGTGCCTAAGACTTTTTTAATTTTTATTTATTTATTTTTACAGTACACTGTGTGTGTGCGCGTGTGTGTTTGTGTATATATATCACACACACACACACAAAAAAATTGTATGTTGTTTATAAGCTGAAGGAGAAATTGGGGAAAAGCTGTGTTGCATGCTGAGAAAAAAAACCAAAAACTAGCGTGTAGCCAAAACTAGAAGGTTGTTTGGTTTAGTTCTGGGCAGCAGTGTCCTGTTGTTCTGCACGTTTGATAGCCATCATGTATGATAACATTAGGGACATGTTCAGAGCGGATTAAACACAAAGGGTTTTCAGCGCACACCGATCCCTGCAGCGAGTCCTGAGGGAGGGGGTTGAGAAATTTTTTGGGAGTCGCTGCTGGACACAAAGATGAGAACAGCTGGAGTGTGGAACCTGAAACATGCATTTTAATCAGTATTTTGAAAAAGTCAACAGTGAGGTAACCCTGACACCGTGACTGTGAGACCGTAACAATCCTAAGCGTGATGGAAAGCCGCTGAAGAGAAAACAGACCCTGTTGTTTGTAGCTGGCTGGGTGACTAGCTGGTGACTAACCGATAACCGGCTGACTGATATGTGACCGCAGGGAAGGAACTTGGCCGACCTTCGGCGCACCATGAGCCACGGTACGTTCTCGGTGTCCACCACGCTCAGGCTTGGCCGGCAGATTCTGGAGGCTATCGAGAGCATCCACTCAGTGGGCTTCCTGCACAGAGACATCAAACCGGTGAGCAATGACAGCAGGCTTCAAATTCCAGTTTCATTTCACTATAACCTACAGACAACTTTTCACTCCTGCACAGTGAAGACTTTTGGTATCGTAACGTACAGTGATAACAGTTCTCCTACTGAAATAGTGCTTAGTGATGAAAACTCAGAGATTGCATTGCGTTAACAGTGCTGGAATTTTGAATGCATTAACAGTAGAGCATACCATCTCACGCCTTGTGGTTTACTAAACCTTCTGAGCTTTTATTTCTCCTTTTATAGTCCAACTTTGCCATGGGGCGACTGACGAGCACTTGCCGAACCTGCTACATGCTCGACTTCGGTTTGGCACGTCAGTTTACAAACTCCTGTCAAGAAGTCCGTCCGGTAAGTGATCATGATTTTTATTTCAAACCAACAGTATGTTTATCACCTTTTATACCACAGCACTGTTGAATTCTCAATTCTGATTGGCCAGAAGCAGTTCTGACAGTAATCGCAGGTTTGTTCTTATACGATATCGTCTCCATAGTAACGGCTCATTCGTGTGAGAGAGACGTGTATGGTGGACACTCTACATAATCGAAGACTAATAATAAACAGTTAAAAAGTGTGCAATTTTATCAAAAAAAAAAAAAAAAGTATATCATTGATGTGGTGAGGTTTTCTGTAAGGAGACTTATTTTTGTTTAACATTTATGGAAGGAGTCTCCAGTGTCGGCGCCTTGTAACAGTCAGTTTTGAGAAGCCGTGAATATATTTCAGCAAAATGCTGTGGAAAGATTTTTTTATTTACTTTTTAATCTCGCCTAAGCGCTCTTCCTGCAAACATAATGTTGGGTATAGAGTCGGTTTAACAAATGTGCTCAAGGACACGGAAATTAGGAGTTGATCAAACCATCTTACGCAAGTTGCTGTGGTGTAAGAGGAATAAAACACTCCGGGACATGCTGTTATAGGAAAATAATCAACCTCAGGATGGTAACATTAACTCCACTTCATCGCACCACTGATTATTTTCCTATACCAGCACACCACGGAGTGTTTTATTCACTCTGTAACATTTAAATAAGTAATATTAAACATCTAAAAAAATTATATCTGGTATATATTCTTATCTATCTTGTATTTTTTTTTGTCATCTAATCATCTAAAGCCTCGTCCAGTGGCAGGATTCAGGGGAACTGTACGCTATGCCTCAATCAATGCTCACAAGAACAAGGTACGTCATTTCCAGCTGTTTAACTCGTCCACGCACAGGTTTTTATATCCTATAGCCTCGTACCTTTTTTACTTCCTGAACACTGAGGTTCGCCTTCAAGTCATTTGAGCCTTTCAGTACAGATTGAGTGTGATTTTAGTTGAACAGGACAGTCAAATTAATTTTGGATTTATAAAAACTTTTTTTTTTAATAACGCCATTGCTGTACATGTTATGAGTGGTTAGATCTGAGATGGCCTTCAATAATGCATCACTCCTGCTGCAGTCATTTCCTCACTGAAACTGCACGTCCTGTCTTATTCCTTCGTGCAGGAAATGGGTCGGCACGACGACCTGTGGTCTCTCTTTTACATGCTTGTGGAGTTTATGGTGGGTCAGCTTCCCTGGAGAAAAGTCAAGGACAAAGTACGTGTCGTTTCATCAACGTGCGTTTGGCGCAACAGTCAGGCTTTGATATGAAACGTGTCTGGGTTCGAAGGCGAAAAGGGTTTTTAAAACGTAAAAAAAACAAATGGAGTCCTCTTTAAAAAGTGCCAGAGAGAACAATTCGATCATAATTAGATTTAGTGTTTACATTTAATGCAGACTTTTGTTTCTTTTTATTTAAGAATTTTACAGAACTTATTAATATGGATTTTAATACATTTCAGTAAAATGAGCAACTTAAGACGCAAAATATTTTTTTGATTATTTCTTTATATCTTGTAATCAGATTATTGTTGTAATTAATAAATAAACCAATAATTATTTGTAGTATACAGTGAATAAAGTCTGATAGATATTTTTTTTAAAATAAGGCTTTATTTATTCTATGGATAATAAGGCTGTATTTATTTTTTATTTCTGAGGTTATTCTCTTTTTTTTGTGTGTGTGTGTGTGTGTGTGTTCTCACTCATCTGATTTTCTTCTTTCTCGTTCAGGAGCAAGTAGGGAACCTGAAGGAGACCTACGACCATCGCCTCATGCTGAAACACCTTCCTGCAGAGTTCAGCATTTTTCTCGACCACATCTCAGGCCTCGACTATTACACTAAACCTGACTATCAGGTACTTTACCCGATTTCTGTGTCGCGTAAGGCCGAGGCGTTGTTTGCTTCACCCGTGTCAGAACAGTGAGTGTGTTAATAAATAAAAGTACCATGTTGTGTTCCAGCTCCTGATGTCCGTGTTTGAGAACAGTATGAAGACGTATAATGTTATGGAGAATGATGCGTATGACTGGGAGAGGAGCGACTCGGAGGACTCCCTCACAGTCGCAGCTCTAGCAACCACGGGCCAGCAGCTGACTCGTCTCACACCAGCGTACTTAGGGTATGTGTACTAACTACAAGGCACCAGTTAGGTTAACAACATGCCTTCTGACCTGAGATAAATATCTTTCCAGTTTAAAAAAAAAGTGATGCTGGGAATAAAGAAGATCCGATCCTGTTTTACTGGAACGCTCAGGAATGTTTTATAAATAAATGCTGAATGTTCACACAGCATGGCCAACGCCTCTGCGATACCGGGTGACCTGCAGCGTGAGAACACAGAGGACGTCCTTCAGGGCGAGCGGCTCAGTGAAGCAGACAACTGCCCGCCGATCCCACCTCAGCACGCTCAGGGAGCCGACGTATGGGAGGAGATGGAGCGTAGCCGAGACCGCAACCGCAATCACGTTCAACCACAGATTAGAAAGGTACTAAGAGCAAAAAAAAAAAGGACAGGTTCAAGGACCGGAAGAGAAAATAAATGCGTTAGCAGTATACAGAGGAGCCTGTCGCATACGAAGTAAACTCGCTGATCCTTTCGTAGATAAAAGTCTGACTGTTTCTACACCAGGTGGCCAGCGAAGATGAGAGGAGTAAAGAGGGCAATCAGAGCCCCAACAGTGGCTCTGCGCAGGGATCTCCGAGGCGGGTGCACTCCGAGACCTTACTCATCGACCGCGTGGCTCCGCTGTTGAGGAGGATGCGTCACAGCCACAGCATGGGCCTGGACAAGAGACTGACTCCCGAACCCAAACCTACTATTGAACGCTTCCTGGAAGCCTAGTCAGTATCACAGCAGCACACAATTACGAAGCTCTCAGTGATATGAGAATTAGATTTAACACGTCCGATTTAACACGTCCGATTTAACACGTCTTATTACAGCTTCCAAACTCACTAATGAAGCTCATCTCTCAATCGGTACTCTTGTAGCTTTACACAGTGGTCCGCTGTTATCGTTAAAGTTTGTACTATATAACGTGAGACGTTCTTTGTATTATCAGCACAAAAAAAATCACCCTGTGCAGAGGTTTTTTTTTTTTTTTTTTTTTTTTTTTTTTTTTTTTTTTTTTTTTTTTTTTTTTTTTTTTTTTTTTTTTTTTTTTTTTTTTTTTTTTTTTTTTTTTTTTTTTTTTTTTTTTTTTTTTTTTTTTTTTTTTTTTTTTTTTTTTTTTTTTTTTTTTTTTTTTTTTTTTCTTCTTCTTCTACTCAAAAAGTGCTAGGTGCTTAATTTAATAGTTATCTGACCATCCACAACACAAATGAGCCTGGAAGCAACATTCAGCTTCACTTGTCAATGCTGGATGCAAATGAATTTATTCATAAGTTCACTTGAGCGTTTACACAAGAAATGTGGTATCCATTAAAATTTTATAAGCATTAATATCCTCCGTGAGCTCCTGAATTTGTGTTTAAGGAGACTCACTAATGTGACCCTTGATCGATTGGCTTCAAATTCTATAAGTTGTGATGAATTACTGTGATTTTTATATACGGATTACGCTGTCAAAGTTTAAACCGCTCAATTACACGCAAATTTAATCAACATTTTTGTGTAACTCTGTCACTTCATATTAAAGTCCAAAACACATCCATGAATTAAGATGAAAGAGACTAGTCATTTACCTAGGACAAAAGTAATGGCGCCCTCTAAAAGAATGCTGTGGTAGCTGATCATCATTTTGTCAATTTAGCTTCTTTTTTTTTTTTTTTTTTTTTTAAATGTGGTCATCACTAAATGTAAGTCAGCTGTTCCCTGAGCATGCTTAGTAATTTATTGGTGATATCGGTGTCGTTTATCAAAATACGCATCAAAACGTTTGTAAATCCGGTGGGAGATTTTAGTTTGGTTTGGCCTACGAAAAACATTTACACACAGCTTCACAAAAAGATTGATAAACGAGGCTTGTTGATAGTAAATCATTTTTCCTCCTCCAGAGTGAGTGTCACGTGAGATTAATGGTGCCTTTCTTCATATTCCTTCATTTGTCTTATTTACAGCTTAGGAAAGCAGCGACCAGTCCTACCTCAGGAGAGGATTGGGTGTCGTCCCGAACAGGGTTCTCTGGAGGATGAAGAGGGGGCAGCCAGCAGCGGCTATGTAGCAGTGAACCTCAGCCCAGTCCCACAGGAGGGCGACTCTCAGGAGTGGGTGCTAGTGGAGCTGGAAGGAGGCAGCGGATCAGCGTGCTCTAAGCCCGAAGAGGAGGAGCGCTCCACCAGCCCCCTGGCTCTGCCTCGCACCTGGTCCGACCCCCTGCCCCAGCGGGCCAGCAGCCTCAGCGGCTCCGGGGAACTCCATACTGCCCTCTGTCACACCGGCCCTCCGTTTACCCGCCTTACCGGATTGCCAGGTCTAACGGGGCTTTCCGCCATCACAGGGCTGAGGAGGCTGCCTACTATACAGCCAGCATCGATTGTTCACATTAACAGAAGTCAGCTAGAGCAGGTTAGAGCTCAGAATGTGCTATTCATTGGGTCTTCATGTGAAAACAACAGGTTTTCAACTTTATTTTAAAATCTGCTTTCTTAAAATTCACATTTCTTTTATGTTTCTTAAACTTGCTTCTTATGTAAATAACAACATTTCTGCAGAAAATATAGGCAAGATTACAAAGTTAATGCAATATTTCTGCAGCATTTGGGGAATATATATTTATATGTTCTTAAAGCAGAGATGTCAAGGGATGTATGTTAGAGGTTTTTTTTGGTTGTTTGCCAGAATTAAGCCACAGCAACCCATTTCTTTTTTTTAGCCAGTTGGTCACCAAAGAAGATTTTTCTGTCAAATAAATACAAATCTGTTTTCCATGCATACTATTCCTCTTGTCTGTAGTTATCCAGCACTTTACCACAATCCATCCATCTTCAGCAAAAGGGTGAAAGCGATCCAGTTCAGGACTCTCCAACACTCGCTGCGGAAGACGACCCCAATCATCCTCCGGTGAAATCGCCACCCAGATCCTCCTCCCAGCCTCCTGCCCCAGCGAACGACCAGCTGAGCTTTGTCAAACCAACCGAGAAAGATGTGGAGAGTGACTCGGGTTGTCCCGACGTTGGTCCTTCTACGACTCCGAACCAGGGCGAGACCACTGTGGACACGGTTGACGCAGGCCCCTCCTCCCCAGTCCCGGCTTCTCCTCGGGAATTGTCCCCGCGGGCCAGCCGCATTCCCGTGCGCGACCCAGACTCCCCCACCAGGAAGAGTTTTGCCCCACTATCACCATCCCTCTCCTTATCCTGCGAGCACTTCCCATCAGCACTGCTTCGGGAAAAGTTCTCCTTCCCCTCCGATCGAGGTTCTCGCGCATCTGACTTCCAGGGAGATGATCTGCTCTCGCTCTCCTCCTCCTCGAGCCCACTGTCCAGCAGGAGCAAGATTCCGAGGCCCATAAGTCCCACACTAGCTCCAGACCAGTTCTCTGCTCGCTTCATGCCACGCCCACCTCCAGGAAAACCACCCCTCCGCCCAGGGGGAGAAAACAGGTTAGAAAATGCAACTGGTAATATGCTGTTTGAATTACGTTTGACTTGTGCAGAGCTTTTAACAATCTACAAAAGCCTTAATATCACTTTTAGGAAAAAGTATGTGAAAATCAATTATGCTGTAAATGTCATGCATTAAATGAAATAAGGGGCAATTAGTGTTTGTATGTATATAAAAAAGTACAAAAGAAATTTAAAGATTACAAGACTACAGTATTAGATTACATCATTTGTATTACATCACTGTTTGCATGTTATTTCTGTTTATACCACAGTGCTGTTGAATTCTCGATTCTGATTGGTCAGGAGGTGTTGATTAATTGTCTATAACGGCATGGCTCGGAAAGTAGTTCCAACCGCAGTGTTAAAATTAACGCACTTGTTCTAATACGCTATCGTTTCTATAGTAACGGCGTAAACAGTGACTTGTACGAGTCCCCAGTGTCCAGCGCATTGCGAAAGAGGTAAAGCTGCGACTGTAGCACGACTGTAGCACGACTGTAGTACTCGGTAGCACGACAAGCCGCATTTCTTTCGTCTTGTTAGCTTTAAGAGAGAAAGAAAATATGGAACGAAAGTTTACAGCTGCAATAACGTAAGTGCTAAATTGTTTCGTGGATATTCTACATCATTAAATGTAACTATGAACGGATAAAAAGTATGATATGTTCTTTAATAAATAAAAATGTTTGTGTTGACAAACTGCTGTGGTATAAGAGGAATAAAGCACTTCAGTACGTGCTGTTATAGGAAAATAATCAACTTCTGAGCGGTAACAGTAAGTCTAAAATATATTAAAAATCATTTTATATATATTTATATATGATAATGCTGTACTGTGTTTTTTTTTTCTGTCCTAGGCGCAGACGTTACCGTATCCGTGCCAGCAGCACCAGCGATACGGATCTCCTTGACAACCTCACCCAGCTGATGCAAGAGCGAGGAGGCGTGGCTGTATCCCGCTACCAACGTACCACTTCCTCCATACAGCGCTCGTTAAGCTCCTCCCCTTCTCGCTTCGAGGGATGTCACAGCCAAGTGCCGCTCAGCATTTTAGGCTCCCCGCCGCCACGCATGTGCGAGGTACGAGCTAAACGCGGGGCCGGTTATTGTGCCGGAGGCAGAGCAGGAAGCCCTGAGAGCAAATCCACTACCAAGGTGAACAAATAAAAGACGAAAGGTGAAGAAGTGACTGTTCTGATGGACCACTGATGACTTCATGGATTTTAAAGGATTCATTTGGTTACAAGCAGCTTTTAAAATGGTAATAATGAGGGTGTTGGGAAACACAAAAGAATGAATAGACTTTGTCTATTTCAGTAAAGTGAGAAGTAAAGTGTGGCGCGAAATGAAAATTAAAATGAAAAAAAAAAAAAAAAAAAAA
>CM040993.1:16647128-16682396 GCA_022985145.1 Pangasius djambal
TCTTATTCTACCCCCCATGACCCCGAATCTCCCACCGCTTTTAATTGAAGGTTGTGATTTCAAAGAAAGTCAACTTTCAAACAAAATGATTAGAAATGTATTTAACAACATTTCTTATCCTATAGTAGTTTACAAAAACTCAATCTCACATAATTTTTCAAACCATTTACAGACTTAGAATCAAATATTTAAAATTTCCTTTATCTCCCAAAATTAAAGAAATGCATTTTAAAATTTTAAGTGGGATATATATCGATCCAGTGAATACTTACGACTAAGATTTGGATTTGTGATGATATCGAAACCACGGAACATCTGTTTTTTCACTGTATGTATGCGGATGCTTTATGGTCTGATATTCATGACTGGCTTTACCCAAAGGTACCTCACCTTAAAAATTTCACTGTGAAGGACATTATCTTTGGACTGGTAATGAACAGTAACAAAGATGACTTCCTTGTTAATAATATACTTCTGCTGGGAAAATATTATATACACAAATATAAGTACTTGAAAGTTAAACCAACGATTTGTGCATTTTATTAGGAGTTTATTTCTTATACAAAAGCCCTCAACGTGATGAAAAAGAAAAATGCAATTAATCTTTTGTCCTTTACAGAAGAATATGATTTACAGGAAAAACCCTAGCTCCCTCCCCCCTTTTTTAATTTTTTATTTTTATTTATTTTTTTTTAAAAATATATATGTATATATATTTTTATTTCTTTATGCACCTGTTCTGTATATTCTAATGTAAAAATGTACTGATATTGCCACGTTGTTTGTACATGGCTAATTGGTTAATA
Organism: Pangasius djambal; assembly: GCA_022985145.1. Taxonomy (NCBI): domain Eukaryota; kingdom Metazoa; phylum Chordata; class Actinopteri; order Siluriformes; family Pangasiidae; genus Pangasius; species Pangasius djambal. Next base: position 16,647,935 of record CM040993.1, read on the forward strand.
AAAAAAAAAAAAATAAAAATATAAATAATAATTTTAAAAAAGCTTCCCCACTTCCGGCCACCTCTGATGACGACATTTTGCTTATCCATTCCAAATGCGCACAGTATTTTCTACACTTTTTATGTATTTTTCAAAATTTTATTTTTCAATTTTATTTACCATTATTGCTTTTTTAATATATTTTTTACATGTTGAAATGGCCCTTTTCCCTCTTTCACTTTCTTTGTAAGAATGGTTTATACGACTTCTACTCTGTTTTTGCCGATATTGGAATATTCAAGTCAAACTTTTACAGTATTTTGTAACTGGGTATTTTTTTACTTTTTTTTTTTGCTTTCTGAAAAGTAAAAATAGCTATAAGTGTCTTTCTACAATTAAAAAAAACAACCAAAAAAAAAAATCTTTACTCTTCCTGTTTATGTTTTTGAGAGAGCGCTGAGGTAATGTAGCCACCGGACGCTAGATGGAGATGTTGGCATAACAACCGCAAACCGTTACTAAACTCTATAACCAACGAAGAAGAAACAGGAGCCTCGGAGTGGCGAAGACGAGCTGTTAGACTTTAAACACTGATCTGAGATCAGCGACGCAGCTCGCTTTCAGTGATTATAAACAGGACTTAGTTCACACTCTCTGATCTCAGATCAGTGTAAAATCAGACTGTTATGGTTCACAAGAGTGAGTGTGTTCATGTTCATGTCCATGTGGAAAGTTAGTTTGCCCAGTTAGCCAGCTCGTTTATTATAAAACACGTATATTTTAAAAACAATTGTAGGCATCATAAAGGTTTTGCCTGTCATTTAATGCAGTGTGTGATCTGAGACCTGTTTATAAAGTGGCTAAGAAAAAGTCAATGTCTACTGGTGTGGTAGGAGGAGGTGAGAAAAAACTTCCATCACCAGCAGCAGCAGTGATGAAGAAGAAGAAGAAGAAGAAGAAGTACAACAATAACAAAGGAATGGTGAAGAAATGCAACATCTGTCTTCATCAGTACAAATCACAGGTGGGTTACACTAGATGCCTAAATACAGGTTATGATCACTGACATGCAGCTCAGAAGCTTATTATTCCTAGACATGCACCAATCCCATGCTGAGTTTTGGTATAGAGGTCCATATCTGAAGCTCTGAATCTCTGAATCAGATCAGAGTTGAGATGATTTCCTGATGACATGATATTTAGATATACATAGACATTTAGAGAATTGGACAGTGGTGCCCTCGTGTGTTAGGCGCGCTCCTTGCCGGTCTTCTCCTGTACACTAACTGATCCAGGAGTCTCAAAGTTCTCCAACATCATGCCATTGCTTGCAGCTTTGTGTAGCTGGCTGATCAAAATGGAAATACTCATGTTTGCCTACAAAGCCAGGAATGGACCCCCAACCTAAATCCTACTCTTCACCACGCTCCCTTCCCTAAAGACACAAGGAAGACATGCATCAAGACTTTCCAGTTGGTGGAATAAACTTTCTGGACAACCGAGTCACTGTCTGACTTCAAACGAAGCCTGAAAACTCTAATGAAACTTTAACGAACACTAAATACCCCAAAACCAGTCAGTACCACTTCATACCTGCACTTTACAAAGCTGCATCAGACACTTCTTATTTATGAGACTCTTTGCTGCCAGTATTGCTGCTACACTTATTGCTGCTTCACTACACAATAGTTTACAGTCCATGTCCTGTGTCCTTGTTGTCCTGTGTATTTATTGTTCTGTGTATTTATTGTCCTGCACTCGTCTTATGTAGTCTTTGTATTGTTATGTGTTGCAGCACAGTCCAGGAGAAAAGACATTTTGCTCCAATGTCTACAAGCTGTATAGAGGAATGACAATAAGAACCCACTTGACTTAACTAACTTCAACACAGCTTATTTAAAATGAAGAAATAAATCCCTGCTGTGTATGTTACTCCTGTGTAGCAGTTTTTTTTTTAGCTTTATGGTAAACCATGGCCTATTTGTACTAGCGCAAGGATGAGAGAAGAACATCTGCTTGTTCTCTGATCTCCATGTACAGCCTGTAGGATAAAAGCATACCTAATAATCAGTTCTCTCGCTCTCTGTTGAGCTTTACGTGTACTCCTTCTGCCTGATGTGATGCTGGTCCCTGGTCCTGATACACGTCTACTCCTCAGGCTCCTCTCATCCTCCGGACCTGCATGCTTCGTCCTTTACAGAAATCCGTAGATTTTGAACATTATTTCTTCTCTTTGGATTTAAAGCTCGCTTGAAGGAAGTCTCGAAGGGAATGGTGGTACGGTGTGGGGTTTGATCTCGTATGAGAACACAGGAGACAATTTGTCTCAAAGTATGTCGGCCGTCAAGCATCTGTTTCACAAATCCCGCTCTGTTACAGTGAAGACATCAGTTTCAGAACAGATCACCTTTATATTGATGATGTACAGCACTGTGCAAAAGTCTCAGGCACCCTATTTTTTTTTATTGCAAACTTTGTTACAGATTTGTATTTTCTGACTTCTACATTATTGATTCAGTACAAAAACATTTTAGATTCCAAACATTAGTTTTCCAGCACAAAATGAAATTAAACAGAAACATGTTTGTATGTCAGTAAAGAAAGCAGCAGATGACATAAGAGACACTTTTCAGATAAAAAAAAACAGAATGAAGGCTGCTGGGTTTCGCTGCAGAAATAAGAAGCGAGTCGACAGTCAAAGTCTCCAGAAGAACCGCAGCTGCTTCTGCAAGATGCTCAGTAACACTTACAGCTCATTTCCTTATCAAACTGCACACACTGCACCTGAGAGACTGTTTTTATTATTTAAACCGAAGGATCGTCACACCAAATATCGACTTTGTTTCATTTATTACTGTTTACTGCTCTTTATAGTATTTTAGTTTCATCATTTTTGAAGGCATCTCTTCTCTACAGCATTTCTTTGCATGTGCCTAAGACTTTTACACAGAACTGTATATAAAAAAAAATGGATTGGTGCATCATATTTATGGATCTTCTGCGTCAGCTACTGCAGAATAGGGTATTGAGTTTAAATCCTTTTTTTTTTTTTTTTAATTTTGTATCCACCTGAGCATCACCATATTCAACACATATAGATGTTTGAACCTAAACTTTCTTATTTCTCTCGTTTTCTGACTAGAACCTGGATAAACACATGCATAGCCGCACACATCATGAGGCGATCGAGAGACTTAAAGGAGGGTAGGTTTGCCATAACTGCTCAAACATGTATTTTCCTATTATTTTGATTAGTATAAATTGTAAATTGATGTGTTTGTGTAGAAGTGTAGACTTTCAAAAATCAATCAGATGTGTCTGATTGTCCTCGTTCTCTCAGGGAGCAGATGCACAAGTGTTGGGCGTGTGATGTGTCTGTGCCGGGCTTGGAGCAGTTCAGCAAACACATTGAAAGCAAAGAGCACATCAGCAAGCTGTTTTCCATGAAGCAGCGCAAACAGAGCGGCTGTACAGTGGATTACAATAACGACGAGCTGAACGCTCTCTGCGCTCAGAGAGATCAGAACCGCTCCCTGTTAAAGTAAGCCTTAATACAGTGTATACCAGGGGTGTCCAAAGTCCGGCCCCAGGGCCACATGCAGCCTGTGGACGGATCTTAATCAGCCCGTGACTTCTCTCTTAGATTTTATGATAGGCGGATATAATGATCAGAGCAAACAGGCCACAGAACATTGCTATAGAGCTAATAAGTGGAAAACCTTTCGTGAATTCTTGAGTCAAAGTGTTCGAATGTCATTTATCCAGAATTTCTGAATATCATCTACATCTGTCAGCTGATAGCCTGCTGCAGGTATTCCACTGAAATTAAATTCACTATACTGGAGCTTTAAAATAATATTTTGGTGACTGACCCTCAGGTATTTTGCTGTGGTCTAATCTGGCCCCCTTTGACAAAAGTTTGGACACCCTGATGTATACGGGACTTCGGTAGAGCCTGAGATAACCGAATGACACAGATGTCTTTCAGATCTCGCTCCGAGGGGTGTTACAGTCTGAAATATTCACCGTTAGTCTAAAAATAGCAAAGTATCAACCAACCACACATATTCCAAAGAGTAGGCGAAAGAGTACAGATAGATGAAATGAAATTAGGTATACAAACCAAAGCTCTTATTTGAGTTGAATTTTAAAGTTAAAATTCTGTGCCATCTCTCCTTACTATTAGACTCCAGAAGCAGAAAGAGAAGCAGAAAAAGCTGAGAGAAAGAAAGGCAGCGAAGTTCCAAGAAGCTTTTAATCAGAAATTACAGATGAAAGATAAGGACTGGAGCACACTGGCTAAAGGTTTCGGCCCACCCGGATCACACGCCGCAAAATCGAAGTGGAGCGACAATAAAAGTGTCTCGTCTCCACTTAATAATGAAAACAAACAGGGAATGATGAACGCAGAACCTGTTCTCGAGTCTGTAAGCAACAAGGGAGCCCAAACTGTAGACAGGTTTTGTTGGCAGACACCCAAGTCCATCACATGGTCCAGAAGTGATCAGTTGGCTCAGTCGGAAATCTTTTCTTCCTGGGAGGAAGACGAATCGCAGCAGAGCCAGTACACATCCAGAAAGCAGGATAAAGTCGAGTTGGATCAGAAGAGATCATGTGATGCACACATCTCTGAATCTCCGCCTGTGAAGAAGCAATGTTTAGGAGATGTTTCATCCTTGAAGCCCAGATTAACTCCATCTGTTTGTGGTGAAAAAGTGGAGAGTGAGCGTGTGAGTCAGTCTACGTCCGCTGCTGCACCGCTCCTTGCTCCAGGGATGGTCCAGAGTCACATGGATCACTTGTCCATAATGCTGAAGAATATCCGTAAGTCTCTGGACAAGGAGTGTCTGCCTGTTGGTCCTTCAGAAGATCCTGATCCCAAGCTCACACCTGTGACCGGCGACGGATTACAGCGAAATGAGCAGGGCAAAGAAACAGCATTTTCAGACGATCAGTGTTTCTCTGAAAAGTGTCCGCAGAAGTCATCCATAAAGAGTCAAAAATGTGAAGCGCGAGTCTGCAAGACCAAGAGAAAACCATCTCCACGCAAACAGGTAAACAGCCTTCCAGCATCCAGTGCTGACCCGCAGGAGAAACCAGAACCCGCCCAGACCAGGCACGTCCTCCCGACCTTGTTGAGTCGATCGGTCAGCAAAACGGAAGCCAACAAACCCAACCTGAAAGTGGCCCGAGGAATCCGCACGTCCCAGAAGCCGAGCCAGGCCGGCGCTGAGTCGCGGGTGCTGAAGCCGGCGCTGCAGAAGCTCATCAGCTCGAAGAGCTCGCAGTGGCGTGTCAACTGGAAGGAGATTTATCAGGAAGCGACACACAGGAAGCTGGAGAGAGAGAAGGGCATGCCCAGGTGAGTGGAGAACAGGTAGCATTCATTCATAAACCCTCTCACGAAATTTCACAGCGATCACGATTTTTCGTTTTGGGGTGAATGTGTGTTTGAATGTGCGTCTGGGGTTTATTCCCACCTCACACACAGCGTCCCTGGGATAGATCCACTGCGACCATGACCAGGATTAAACGCTTACTGAAGACGAATTAATAAATAAAATAATTAATATTTTCTGTCAATTTAACACGCTGTTTGTACAGAATGAATGAATGAATGAATGAAGGACAATTTCTCATTTTAGAAATATGTATTTTTCCTGTAAACATCTTTGAGACAATAGAGACTGTGAGCATTTGCATTATTATTAACTATTCATTTTCTGTGAAATGAAAATGAAATTAATCTTTGAATCCATAAATTATTGTGTTCTTCTCAAAAGTCATTCGGTTAATGTGACCCAGCCTTACTCTGACTCAAAGATCGATACATTTAAAGCCCTATAAGAAACAACAGTGTTCTGTTCATTTAAAATAAATCGGTTTTGAAAAGTAAAAATAGCATTTCTTGAGTCGTAACTGTGGAATCCTTTTGAAGGTTCGGGATTGAGCTCGTGACTCCATTACCTCCTGACTCACAAGGACTCGCGGCTGAAGAACTTGCGCACTTCGAGTTAGATGAAGGCTTCCAGTGGGCGTCCGTCGAGTGTGATACTGTAAGTCTACCTTGCTCGGTCAATCCCACGAGCGGAGACGCCTGTAGACTCGCGGCAGTGGAACAGAACGAAAGAGATGTCGGAGACAATCACAGCACCTCAGGGATGAGCAGATCTTCTGAGTTTGTTGCAGATCGGCTGGAAAATTGTGATATCAATGACGATAATACATCAGAAACCAGAGATTTAGGAAGCCTACAAGACTTAACACCACTAGACACTTTAGTTTGTGTAAAGACAGAGAAACCGGATGAGTATTGCTCCGAGCCGATGCAGGAAAAAGCTGAGCAGAACAGAATCCAGTCCATCCCTGTTACGCAAATAAAACAGGAAAAGCAGGTATGAATACACCACTGCATTATATAAAGTGTGGAATAAATAATAATAATAAGGAAATGGTAGTGAGTGAAAATATTTTCTCAACGTCTTAACAATTGTTTTGCTTCTTCCGCAGGATTTTCCAAGCACTGATACGCTGAACAAAAATCTTCCAAAAAGTAAGCGAATGCTCATCGCGAAAACATGGATATAAATATGAGAATGCGCGGTGCGTTGTGGAAGTGTTCACCTGGGGGTAAAGAGGGGCTACCCTTACCCATAAACCCAGAGGCTAAGGGCAACTCTGAAGTAGCTGGAGAGATCCACAGCTCAGATGAGAAAGTCCACAAAGACCTTTATGCAAGAGTCGCGAATCATATGAAATCCTGAGAAAACCATCTTCGCAGTGAAGCATGGTGGCGGTAGCATTGTGTTGCGCGTTACCCCTGGCCACTTGGCTGCCTCTCAGACTAATCCCCTCTTTCCCCTTTATAGTCAGTGTATTTAGGTGGACTTGTTTTGATAGCTCCTTGGTCTTCATCGTGCTCTTTTGTTTAGGTGTGTGTGTTCTCTAATGAACTCAGGGTTCTTCCAGGAACGGGTGACCTATCCTGAGGTCACGTGACACTTGAATTGCACGCAGGTCGACTCCGTTTAACTAATTACGTGACTTCTGATGGTAACTGCACCAGAATTAATATAGAGGTTTCGCAGCAGTGGGAGTGAACACTTATGCTATCACAACTTTTATGCTTTTTTTTTTTTTTTGAAAATGTAACACACACACACACTCTCTCTCTCTCTCTCCCTCCCTCTCTCTCTCTCTCTCTCTCTCTTTTCAATATTATGGGCTATTTTGTGTAGATTCATGACATATAATCCGAATTAAGTCCATTTCAGTTCCATGTTGTAACACTACAAAATGTGGAAAAGTTTAATGGGGGTGAATACTTATGCATGGCACTGGTGTGACATTTGTCTGGCTATATAAACAAGTTCTGCACGGTTACAGGTTATTGTGTGTGTGTGTGTGTGTGTGTGTGTGTGTGTGTGTTTAGGCCAGGTGAATGAGCTGTTAGTCATGTCTCTGAGAGAGGACGAGTTGTGCAGCTCTCTGGAGGATGTGGACAGCCGACTGCTCCGGGCTCAAGCTGCCCTACAAACTGCCTTCCTAGAAGTTCAGCGCCTTCAACTGATCAAACAGCAGGTCTGCCGCAGTAAAATACTTCCGCCTGATAATCCTTAACCGTGCGTTCACACTAGCAAGCGACAAACCAGCCAAGTTTTGATAGAAAATCTTCATAGCCATATGATCTCCAAGCTGCTCTATGCTTTTTTATATCTCACAGTGTTACATCTTGTTTAAAACCCCTGGAAAATCTGAAACTGAAGTTTATCTTCTGTTTTTGTGCCAAAGGAATTTTCTGGAGCTAATCATTTGGATTTGCTAGTGTAAACACAGAAAAATATGTTCCCTCTAACCAGCAAATGTAGCAGCAGAGCGTTATGGAAATGTGTGTATTTGCTTTTAAGTGTCTTTTTAAAGATCCAAATGTTTTTTTTTTTTTTTTTTTTTAGGTAACTGCAGAGATGTCGTCCCTCAGAAGTAAACGTATAGACATCCTGCAGAGAATAAAAAGTAAGGGCACTTCATTAATGAAATTACTGGGGGGGAAAAAAAAAGGAACGATAACATGATCTGAAACTTTATTATCATTTGTTTTAAAAGTAATGTGCTCATAAAAGTTGAAGATGTGACCGTGGAAATGATCTTTAATACGCACCCTTCAAAAGTGACCAGCTTTTTTTTCTGTTAAATATCAACATAAGGAATAACATTCTCCTTCTTACGTGACGTGGAATAACGCGAAGCAAATTTTGCAGCTCTTCTCAAAGCTCGTACCCCTCACACTTTGTCCAGGTTCCAGACTCGGCCAGACATGTGATGCAGATTCTCCCGGTTCTGCCGTTCAGACGCACCGGAGAGCCGCAGGTACCTCCTACACACCTTCGTCAGCTTAGCCCCGAGGCCCAGCCGAGTACCACCCAGTGACCGTCGCTCGGGAGTGTGTGTTGAAGCGACTGCAAATTTACGCTGCTGTATTGTAAAAAAGTGACTGAAGGGATGAGCTCGAGCCTCTTAAAAGTCCTCCGCGCTTATGGAGGATGTTTCTCAAGCTCTGAAGAGAATCAGTGGCTGTTTAGGAGGTCTGTGTGCTTTCAAAGGGCTTTTTTTTTCTTTCTCCCTGATAAGATTTATCTATGTATTTTTCTGAACAACGCACTGAAGTGATCTTTTTGCACAGATGCTATGTGGGCGTGGTTTATTCTCAGTACAGCACCGACACTGACATGGTGGAGTGTGTGGCGCTGTACGTGTGTATCAGCTACAGCAGTGCTGTCACTAACACGATCAAATACAGTCCACTAATAAAATACAATCTGACCAACACGGTGGTCTAATAAATAAGGAATAAAACACTTGGCGGCATGCTGTTCAAGGAAAATAATCAAAGCAGGACCGGTGTGATGAAGCGGAGTTACTGTTGTTGTTGTTGTTATTGTTGTTATTATTATTATTATTATTATTATTATTATTATTATTATTTCCCTAGAACAGGATGGATGGAACAAAATGTCTTATTTCGCTTACACCACATCAATTTGCCAACGATTATAATTTTTCTAAATTTATTAATGAATAACTTTTTTTTTTTTATCCACTTATAGTTACATTTAATGTCCATGAAACAAGCTAGTTCCTGTTCTTACTTATGTCAATTACCAAAACCTGCAGCTTGGCATGTTACTGAGAAACCGAAAGAAAACGTACAAAACTCGACACTGACGCTGGAGACTCCTTCCATAAGCCGTAAATGATAATAAACGTCTCCTCATAGAAAACTTCACAGCACTGCTTATACATTTTTGTTAAATAGCAACACATTTTTTTTTTATATATCATTTAAATATGTATATATAGTATTATTTCATACGAGTCCCTGTGTATGAGCTGTTACTATGGAAACGATAACATACTAGCGCATTAATATAAACATGTAATATTAACGAGCGCATTCATAGAAACGTGTGCTTCGTCTTCCAGCCAAAACGACCGGCAGAGCTGCTGTTACAGAAGGTTAATCAACACCTTTTGACTGATCAGATTCGAGAGTTCAGCGGCGCTGTGCTCTGAAGTGCAGTAACACACGGATAATAACGTTACTTTAACACACACAGCATCACATCAGTGTCACTGCTGTACGGAGAACAAACTCCACCATTTCATGGTTCGATGCACTGAGTAAAAGAGGGGCTAAAAAGTGAACTGTATAAAATGTGGAGCTGATAAACTGACTGATGAGTGCCTATTAGTGATGACAACATGATCCGTCTGTCTGATTTGTCTGATCTGATCTGTAATTAAATTGCATGCACCATACAGTATGTGGTACAACAGTAAGTTCTGTATCACAAACGTTCCAGGTTGATCAGACTGTTTTTTTTTGTTGGTTTTTTTGGGTCCAGCTCACTCATATCGCCCGTGTGTAGGGAGGGTCCACCATACACACCAAGTCTTTGTGCACTAAATCAACTAATCAGACAGATGTGACGTGATCAGTCAGTCTTTAATTTAATGAATGACTGACATCATGCTGCTTTTTTTTTTTTTTTTTTTTTTAAACACCTCTTCAGACCTAGCTTGTATCAGCTAACTAACTAGCTTACCTTGCTGTCCAGATTCGATTTATTATTATCAGTAATGCTGATGGTTGATGAGGAGGTCGTTTGTCTGCGCTGGAGCTCCGGATTCAGAAAAATCAACAGAATTTAAGCTGCTTGTGTGACATTACTTACGCATGCAGACAAAGTCCCCAAAAAAAAAAATTATTAGTTGTAATTTTCAGTTACGTTACATTGGTTTTTTTTTTCTTTTTTCCCCCCCACCTCTTTAACAGGCCTCATTTTTTCACCTCCATGTTTGTTTGTTTGTTTGTTTAGGGCAGTGGTGGATTAGAAGGTCAGGGGTTCAAGCCCCAGCGCCGACAAGCTGCCACTGTTGGGCCCTTGAGCAAGGCTCTTAACCCTCTCTGCTCCAGCGGCGCTGTATTATGGCTGTCCGCAACTTCCTAACAAGCTGGGAAATCCGAAAAAAGAATTTCACTGTGCTGTAATATAGACGTGACGAATAGCTCTTCTTGTGTTTCTCGCTTGGCGTCACTCGGCGCTGAAAAAAACTAGGAAAATACTGTACCGTTTGCAGACTATTCATAAAGTCTATAATCAGAATACACTGTAGCTATATGAAAATAAGCTACATGCGTTCATCCGTTATCTTTGCGCTTCTGTTTACATCATTGCGTGTTTTTGTGTGTGTTTGCTTTCTCTCTTTATAGGACGGTTATTCGCAGGGGTTAAGCATTTTCAAGCTGCATTCATCGTGTAGATGACTGCTGAATTTGTTGTGTTTGAAACATTATAAAAGAACCTTGTATTTATTTTCCCTCAGGAATAGGCCTGAATGTAATTAACTACAATTAAAGAATTTATTTACTTCTGAAGCTTTCGGAATTGTGAAGAGTGCACACTTTGTAGTTTCATTTCCTGCTTCTTTTCTCTTGTTTAAAGGTTTGTTTAGTTGTTTCATGTTTCAAAATAGATGCAGTTTGCAGGAAGTAAGTGATAACTGAGTCTAAATGGTTTTAAAATTCAGCTTGTTCTCCACCGTGATACCTTGACAGTAATGCTGCGGTTGATTTGGACTTGGAAATGACATCGGAATTGTGTCATTTTTTTAGCTTCGTGCGTTCAAGCTACAAAAAAATGGACGCCTACAAGTTCATCTTTTGTTAGCAACAATCTAGCCAGCTAACTGTAACCCTAGGGTCTTACTCTAGCTAACTGCATTAGGTACGATTTCTCAGATTTTGTCGAGATTAAGTCTCTATCAGTATAAGTACATGGAGCTGAATAATATTTGAATTTATTTATTTTTTTTAACTCTTTTTTTTTTCCCCACCTGTGACCACAAAGCAGTGGCTCAACAAGTTAGCACTCTAATCAGAGTTAGCATTAGCCAGGAATGTCATGACATCACATGACATCAAGCGCACTATATAACACTATAAACACGCAAAATCCGGCTCGTGATTTATGAGAATAATAAGCATAAATGATAAGCATATTAGCCTGTTGTCAGGGTGCGGAGTGAAGGAGTGTGAGGGCGTGGCTATAAAATGACTGACAGGATAGCCTTGTAAACACAAACATGTTTTCCAAAAGGCTTGTCTCAGCCATGCAATACTTTTCTCCTGAGGTCACGGCTTAAACCAGCATTTTTTTCCCCTTTTAATCACATTCTACGCTTTTTTTTTTCTTCAGCGTATTTGTATTATTAGTGAGACGACAAAATCGACTGTTGCACCTTTAAAGGTAAGAAGGGCTGCTTTGTTTACTGTTCTGTGAGCAGCCATGTTGATGTGACGTCACTTGCTGAACTCGGGGTTGTGGAGACTGACTTCCTGACTTTCCGAGTAGGAATTCTGAGTTTTCTGTTTTCTTAGGTTTTTTTTTTTCCCCCTAGTCACAGGTTGGAAATTCCAAGTTACAGGTTTTAGTCGAATGCAGCATTAATACATTAACCAGTGTGGGATACGTTTCATGATACGTCTCTTTATCAATTCAGGATCAAACTGAAGTGTGAAGTGTTAGAATTTGTGAAGAAATTGTTCTCAGTTGCATTTTCCAAAAAAAAAAGAAAAAAAAGAAAAGTATGACAAAGTATGACAAAACGCCTCTAAATACTTTTTTTAAAAAAAACTCAAATTCTTTATGCTATAGCATGCAAAAAATAAATAAATCAAATTTAAATTTCAGCTTTCTCAAATTTCCAAAAAAGGAAAGAATATATTAGATGGACTTACAAAACAAAGGAGTTTCTCAAAGGAAAAAAAATGCAAGTTTAATGCTGGTTCTGACTCAGTTTTGTACTCAGTAATGAATCTCACTGATAAACTAATACATTTGCTGCTTACTTATTTAGCCTGGTGACTCAATCAATACGTAGTGCAGAACAAAAAGACGTAACGGAGGACAGGAAGAATTACTTCGACGTCAAGGTTAAGGTTCAAACGTTAAGAATGAATCAGAAGTAAAAATTTCGATCAGAGTTTTTCATCTGTCTTTGTTAAATGAAGCGGTGTTTAAAATAAAGTGGTGCAAAACAAACCGATATGAAATAAAACTCGGATTAACAAATCCTTTATTGCAGTCATTTTCATTCATTAAATCATCGGAATTGCGGTTATAATATTTCCCGTCGAGCCATCATAGAAGCATAAGAATGAAAGGAGGGAAAAATATAACCTTGAAAAGTGAAGCAGCACATTACTGAAACCGAACGCATCACAGTCTTGTTGGGGGGAAGAAGAAAAAGAAGAAGTTCGTCTTTTTTCAGTGTTGTTTTTCAGGGAATTTGCAACATCTGCTCTAAAAGTTGTGGTAGAGCCATTGGTGTTTGCTCCGCAGTCCTTGTACGTGTTTGGAAGATGGAAATATCCACATTCCCGTGTTTTATCCAGGTGAGGAGGTGGTCCTGCTCACTACGCGTACATGGTCAGTTGAAGCCACTGCGGAAGAAGAACGAGGAGAGGGTTTAACAAGCGTGTGCAGCACTTTCATGCAATCGAGACGGAATTTGTGATGTATTGACTTCTACCTCTAGGACATTGAGCTTGATGAGACCATCTCCGTCCTTGTCGAAGGCTTTGAAAGCTCCTATAGCAAAATATATGCACTTTAGGATTTCTTAAGGAAAACGATTGTCTGATATTCGTATAGCTGACGATAAAGAGACTTCGTTAGAGGAATACACAATCTCCTCTTTTGCTTTATTCGTTTATTTTTACAAATTAAAAATTATTATGAACATCACTCTGACTATGAAAGGTAATTATGTGTGCTACTATTTAGAGGTGGCACAATAACACGGAAACCTTGAGTATCAGCTGATCCCGATACACATCCGATATTGTTTTTCTTTCAAAATTACTGAGCTTTCAAATAATTTTTTTAAATACTGAAGCACTTCATGGTTGAACTTTATAATTAAGCAATATCGCACGAGCAAGAGTGCAGTTATACTGAATATCAATAGCTACAGCCGATACTCAGTATAACCGCATAATTGTGAGTGAGATATTGCTTTTAAAAAAACGGTTCTATAAACAAGAAATTAATATCAAGTAACTGATACTTGACACAATATGGACAAATGTTCTGTTTTTTTCTCCGCTAGAGGAAGCAGGTCCCGAAGAAGCTCACTTTATAGCATGCCGGCTAGCTCACTAGCTGTCTCAAAGAGATTTGTACATTCCTGTTAAAGGTGCTTCCTGTGAAATTGGCTTCCTTTCTTCCTTTTCTTCTACATCTGATGAGCCTTCATATTTTCATATTTTAAGCCAAAAGTTATATTCATATATGATATGTTATATGTATCATTTGCCTTGTCTGCTGATGATGTCGCTAACTCTACTGTAGTAACGGTTTTGAACACGCCACTCGACCACTCAGATTAGTGGATTGGAACTAACTGTTGTTTGATTGTAAACTTTTCCAGTTCCAAAGCTATATTTCTTTTCCAAATCCAGTTCCAGTGTTTGCTATTCATTACAGGATCTGATATGCGATATGGTTTCACCATTTTTGCTGCTATTTTTCAGCCTGATACCAATATCTGGGTATCAGCCATCTCCACTACTATTTTGAAATGTTACTAGAAGTTACATTCATTAAAGCCACATTTAAATTAAGAGTGTACATGCTATTTTAGTCTTTTTCGCTATACTGTTGTTGCTGCACAAGGAGTTCAGCAATAAAAATGGACAAACGGATCTGCCCATCTAGCTCCACTAAGCTGATACTTACTAGGCAATATCAAGTGACTGGAATAAAAAAAAAAAAAAAAAAAGGTCAAGGCTTGGAGTCTCAGAAAATACTACTTGAATGTGAAGTGCATTAGTGGATATGTATGGACCAATAATAGTAATAATAATAATAATAATGTTCCGTGTTAGGCTTCATTACATGACACTATGAAAAATGATGAACAAGATCGAAAGGACACTTACTGAACATTCCCTCGAGTCGCACTAAACAGCAAATGTAGCTGTCGAAATCCAAATACAAGTGCTCGTTGGCATATCGCATTGCGATGATGTCATGAATCTGGGGGTTGAGCTGAAAACCTGAGTGAGTAAAATATAGTGTAAAACAAACACGCTAACATGTGTTTTCATAACCAACTTGTCCACAACGTTTCCCTGGACTTGTTTCGGTAGCGCCTTGGTCTTCATGATGCTAATATCATCATAATATACGATCATAAGATAATATAAGATAAGATGATATATGATGTCATCTTATATATGAGATCATATGATGATATATATCTCCACCAAAAGTTAGTGAAAGGGTAAAAAGGGGATTAGTCTGAAAAGCAGCCAAGAGGCAAAGGGTAACGCTGAACGTGAAGCTACCACCACCATGCTTCACCGTGCGGATCTCGGGCAGTGTTGGGATTCAGCGTTGAGGAAGGAGATGAAACGGTGAGTGGAAGACGCGTACCTGCATCGGCAACAGCATTTCTCATCTCGAAGCTGCTGATGGTGCCGGATTTGTCCGTGTCATAGCGAGTGAAGATCGTCTGCCGAGAAAACATGACATCGTGCCATGCATTTGTAAAGAGATTTGTAGCAGTATTATGTTTCGCAAAGGCTCTGACTGCATATTATACACTTAGGACCGTTAGACCTACCTTCCACTGACTGATCTTGTTCCACAAGTGCTTGAACTCTTGCAGGTTTAATCTTCCTGTTCCGTCAGTCTTTTATAGCTCAAGGTCAAGGCGTAGTTCTGCCTCATGCACAAAGAATCTCACTCCATTTTAATCAGCCTGACTTCTCCTAATGAGAATCTCTCTTAAGTCTCTGTATAACAGGCCGAATCCACGCATGAAAGTGAAGTTCAAGGATACATCCATGAGCGCTATCATGCTTCTGCAGCTATCCAGACTGAAACCTCCGGATTTCAGCTCTTTGTCTGATCAAATAAGAAGATGAGATAAGAACACGAATAGGAAAGTGAACCGAAACTAGTCACAGAATTTTTTTTTTTTTTTTCCAAATGTGATGGCTCACATTTGCTCACTGCTTTGTTGAGGACAATCGTCAGCTCTTTGGCGTTGATCTGCATATCCTGAGAGAGAAATCCACATTGATGGTGTGAGTATAAGAGGAGATTTCACTACACTGATGAGATGACATACACGCGATATCTTTGACCTCACATCTCCAGAAATCTGCTGAAAAATGGCCCTGAACTGTTTCTCCTCCTCACTCTCTTCTTCCTCCTGAAAGAGCTGAAAGTTTCAAAAAAAAAAAAAAAAAGACAGATGTTAATAGACTTTGTGGTTCAATGAATGTTTGATAAATTTAGCAGTAAGAGAAATAGTATGGTAAAAAAAAAAAGCTAATTTTAATGCAAACATTATTTAAACTTCTCATTATCAGTAAAGAGGATTATTATGAAATAATTGCAAGTTGGTTCTGCATATTTCTAGACATTTTACTTAGTTCTGGTTTGAATTTTTTTTTTATTCTTTCATTTGATCATTTAATTTCTTCTAATCATTCATTCCTATTTCTTTGCTAGTGCAATAACAACAAAATACAGATTTATTTTTTTTTTTCTCCAGAGTCGACCTTTGCTTTAATTCATACAGAAGTGTGATAAGTAAAATAATATTAAGATGATGGATGACATGACACACTGGCATTCACCTTAATTTTCTTCTTGCCATTTTCCAACTGTCGAAGAAAAAAAAAATGATTAGATTAAAATTTGTTCCTCATTGCTAAATGCTTTCTTCAGAAGAAAACCATAAAGTAGAATTCAGGTCAATTTCTTTTTTTCTTTTCTTTTTTTTTTTTTTAAACAAAAGATATTGTCACAAAGCAGCACTGAGGGAAAAAAAACCACAGAAAATTACACGCAGGTTTAAATGAAAAGGGATTGTGTGTTGAACTGATATGATGCCATGATAAATGTAGGTTTATGCTGCTGAAAGATGGATATGTTAAATAACTAACCAAATACGGCTCAGCCTCGATCACAGCTCCCATCAGCCTGAGAGGAAACATAAAGCACTGATAAACTCCACATGTCATGACCTGACAGTAAATAACACACAAAAAATAACTTGCTTTTCCCAACATGCTTGACATCTTGTGTGGCTTAAAACACTAAAATCCCATGTGAAAAGAAATGAATCATGTTTAAAAACTCGGAGGTGGAAATAAAAAATACATGTAGTACATAAAATGTAAGTTGTAAATCTTACAACTTACTGTAAGGGGCTTAGACATACACACACACACACACACACACACACACACACACACACACCTGAAGACCCCACCAGTTCCATGCCCACATTACACTGAAACTCACTCTGATGTGCTCTTCTTCTCGGAGAAAACTCTCAGAAGGAAGTCGGACTCTTTGTGAGGTTCGAAGGTGGACGGGACGATGACGTACTCTCCGGGGCTCAGACAGAAACGCTCCGTCACCTCCCGCAGGTTGATGTAGGATTTGCAGCGAGCTTTGGAAGCGTTGTACAGGAAGAAGTCTTTGGGAAGGTGCTGCTTGTTACCGTGCATCTGGGGGTTGGAGAAACCAGAGAAAGTGAAAAACTGGAGATGATTAAACAAAGGAGGAGGAAGAAAATGCAGTGTGCAGCTGCAGAAACAGAAAGCCTTTTAAGACCAAATAATCTGTTTTTTACAGATATACATGTACTGTATTTGTAGTTTGTTCTTTAGAAACTGACTCGATTGATCATTAAGTTGAGCATCAGTATGTTAGCATCATTTATAAAAAATAAAAGAAGTTAAATGATTTTATATGATATGATTTTATATGACTTGCTAATATACAAAGTAAAATTAGAATGTGGGTTTCAGGAAAGTGTTCATTTGACAACATGCAGGAAGAACAGGAAGGAAGGAAGAGTGAAGAAAGAAAGAAAAAGGAAGAAGGAAATAAGGAAGGAAGGAAAGAAAGAAAGAAAGAAAGAAGGATGGAAGGAAGGAAGGAAGGAAGGAAGGAAGGGTGATAGAAGGAAGAACAGAAAGGAAGGCAGGAAGGAAGGAAGAGTAAAGGAAGGAAAAGCAAACCAAGGAAGGAAAACTGAAGGAAAGAAAGAAAAGCGAAGGAAGGAAAACTAAAGAAAGGAAAGAAATGATCAAATAAATGACCAAAAGTGAAGGAAGGAATGAGATAAGGCAAGCAAAGTGAAGGAACGAAGGAAGGAAGGACAAGAAAGGAAGCACAAAAGAAAGGGGGGAGAAGAAAAAATGAAATAAACTGAATTAAAATTGAGAAGCAAAGAGAGTAAGAGGAAAAAAGGAGAGAAAAAAATTAAATGTTAAGCAGTAAAATTAATGAAAAGTGAGACACAGAGAATGCAGGTTTAAGAAAAGTAAAAAAAAAAAAAAAAAAAAAAAAAAAAAAAAAAAAAAAAAAAAAAAAAAAAAAAAAAAGAGAAAAAAGCAGAAAGAATGTAAAAAAAGCAGAAAGAATGGAAGAGAGCATGACAGAAATGAATTAACAAGAAAAACAGAAAATGAGAGACACAAATCAAAGGATGGGAGGAAGAAAATAATAAAGGAGGGAAAGAAAGCGAGAGTGAGCGAGAGTGAGTGCAAGTGCAGGAGATGTGCTATGAGATGAACTGTGTAAATAGAGAAGTCTGATCTCCTGCACAGATCTGACACCAGGAGAAAAACAGCATCCTGTCACTCAGTCGTAGTCGTACCTCCTTCGGAACCTAAGACAGAGGTTGGAGAGACACAGGAAATGACATCAGTTTAGATGAAAATCATCACTAGCATTATAGTGTTGACTGCCCAGGGAGCCATTTTGAAATTGCTTTCTTTTTTGATGTTTTTATTTTTTTTTAACGTATTAACTGCTCACGTAGCAGATATTTCTTCTCTCACGATCACCAGTCGTTATTGGCTAAGTATACCACGCGGTTCCGCATCACATGATCTCATAAATTCAGAACTGAGCTAGAGCCCACATAAAGAATTAGTGTCCACGTACAGAAACACTGATGTGTATTTATGTTTGCACCCGAAAGCTGTAAACGAATAAATCACTTAAGCACTATCAGATGGCGTGTTGGTAAATTAGGTGCGGTTTACCTCGTAGATGGCGAAGCCAATGGCGTGCAGCGTGGCTCCTGCGTAGCTCTCTCTCCTCTTGCCCTTCTGCATGAGCGCCACCACCACGGTGCAGCCCTTTTCCCCGTACTCCGGTTCATCATCGTCCTCCTCAGTGAGATGCAGCCGATACTGAGGGTTTGTCCAGAAGGTTTCTGTGTCACGATGGACAAAGAGGACTTCAGTCTCACAGCGATACTAAGACTTGTCCTAATGTCTCTGACTCGAAATGTGGCAATATTAATACATACCTATGCACTGTGAATAAATCACATTAATGGTATTAATACCGGCGCGTTATTGAATTCTCGAGGTCAGAAAGTGTTGATTAGTTTTCTATAACTGCACGGCTATGGCATAGTGCCGATTGCAAGGCGAATTACAGGTATAGTTCAATCGTTCTGATACGTTTCTATCATAATAACTCATTCACAAGGACTATATGGGAAATGCTTATATAATTTAAACCTAACAATAAATGAATTTTAAAATAAATGTTGTGAATATATGAATGAACAAATATGTATGAACAACAATGACAAGCTTTATTTATTGAAAAAATTGTTTTGCGGACGTTCTGCAACATCAGTGTAACCAAAAACGGATAAAATAGTACAACATTTCATTCTTTAGTAAATAAAATTTGTGGTAAATGGCACACTGGGATGCGCTGTTTTAATAAGATAACTTTGGGCCGCATCACACCACCTTGTCATTGATTAGTTTCCTATAACAACATGCCCCAGTGTGTTTATTACTTATATAATATTTGTACTCTTTGTGATGTTGTTACATATAATGCTCTTTATTTGAACGATCGTGTAACGCCGCTCCACCTGGGTAATTCCTGCAGCCGCCAGCGGAGCAGCCTCTCACCCAACGGCCCTCGTTCACTGATACGGTCCATTTAAGCAATTCGTCATCCTGCAGTGCGTCAGGGGTCAGATTACAAATCTCTAGCTTGGTGAAGGTTTTCTGGAACTCTTCAAAATACATCCTGATGGAGGAGCGAGGCAAAGAACAAGTAAGATGATAGAAGCTGGGGTGCATCCACCATATACTGTAGTATTTTATCATCTAGGTTGAATTTTTTTGCAGTGCTACTACGCATTATACATGCTTTTCCAGATATCAACATTAAAGGAATAGTTTACTGTTTTTCAACTCAATTGCTAACCACTGCATCTGTAATGCACATAAGAATTTCAACACATTTATGGCATTTAGCAGACGCTCTTATCCAGAGTGACTTACAATTATCTCATTTATATAACTGAGCAGTTGAGGGTTAAGGGCCTTGCTCAAGGACCCAGCAGTGGCAGCGCTGAGATTTGAACACTCAACCCGCCAATCAGGAGTCCAATGTCTTAACCACTGAGCTACCACTTCCTGCCTTTCTAGCTACCAAAAAAAAAAAAAAAAAAAAAAAAAAACATTAAACCCAGTTGTCTTGAAACTCACTTATAATGGAATTCTAAGGGCAGTTGTTGAATCCTACCAATAACTGTTCGAAATGTGTAACTTAATAACACAAATTTAATACTACAGTCTTTTCACTCTAACAGTAACATGTTCTTATGGAGTTTTATCAAACTTTCCAACACTTTTTGTGGTTTTGTGGTTTCCGTTAAACCAAAACAACCACCACAAATTCTTCTCTTTAAAAAAAGGTTTGGAGTGTGGTTTACAAAAACTTTTGATTGAAAAATTCATGAAAAATTCACATCGTGATATGTTTTATGTTTTAGCAATGTTTCACTGACAGATTTCAGCAACCGCCCTTCATTCCTTCCACGAAATGCTTCCTTTATAAGTGAGTTTGGTGTTAAATGGGTTTTCTATTTTTCTTTCAATACGGAGAAATGTATTGAAAGAATAGATTCTTGTTCATGGTAACCAAAACCAAAACTAACCAAAACTCCCCTGGCCCAACAGGCTGGAGTTTCTGTTTTTCTTGTTCAGAGGTCACAAGCTTTGTCCAGTCATTAGACTTGCAAGATGGTGGAGGAGCAACTCCCCACGGGTCACGGACACGGACCAGACGGATACGAGTGTCCCTGCCGTCCTGCTGTTTACCCTGCCAATACAACACAACTATTTAAAAGATGACAACTTACGGCTGACAAGAAATAATTTTTAGGTCGATAAGGAGTTTTATCTACTAATTCATGGGACAGACAATGCGGGATACTGTTTGTACGTTGACTGGAAAGGGCTAGGTTAGGATTGGACTAAGGTTATGGTGTACTAAAGGTTTACAGGTGGACCTACTATTAGGGTGTGCCTAGAGTTACTGTTGGGCTATGGTTAAGGTTGTACTAGAATTAAGGTTGGGAATAAATTAGGGTTGGGCTACATTTGTGGCCTAGCCTTATGGTTTGCCTAGGGTAAGGGTTAGGGTTAAAGTTAGAGATGAGCGATAGTTATGGTTGGGCTTAAGTTAGGGTTAGGTTTTGGGTGGGGCTCATAAAGTTAAAATATAGAGAGAGAGTACCGGTCATGTGATTGTGTTATTTTACTGATAGCCTGTGCCATTACCAAAACAGGAATCTTCTGCAATTGTGAAGTGACTGATAGCCAAATAGCTCTGGATTGCAGTCAGTGATACTCACCATGTAGCTTTCAAACAACATCATCCCCATGCTTCTGCAATCTATGGTGCTGGAGAAAGAAGCCATAGAGTTTGGGCATTTTATCCAACTTGGTATCCAAATGGAGCTCCATTTTTGGATAAAATGACACCTCAGGCGCTGCCACTCAGCTCAATATGTTTCAATCGACTATTTTCAAAGCCCCCAGATCATAGAGTTATTGTTTATTCAATTGATCAAAGAATCTTTTTTTGGAGAACCTGCAATGTCATGGCCAACCTCAGTGCATTCTTCTGGGCTTGCCCTCTCTCCCCACCCTCATTGGAAACAAATGGATCCGTACTCCACAACTACTAGTGCTAGTTTGAAGCTGTTATAACATATATAGTCTCATAGAGCCCAAAAAATTTGCATACACAATTTTTACATAGTGCGTACACTACCAGTTGTCTATTCTATGCATACTGGCATAGGTTATTTTGGATGCCATATTGATAACTCCATGATGGCACAGATCTCTTTATATTTTAACTCTATGGTTGGGCTAAATTTAGGGTTGGTCAGTGTTTAGTATTGGGTGAAGGTTAAGCTTGGTTTAGGGTTAGTGTTAGTGCAGGAGGAGGGATGGGGTAGGGTTTGGGTTGGGCTAGGAATATGGTATCTGCAGATTATGGTTAACTTGATGCCTCGGTCCTCCATTTAAAAAGATCACATAATATGATAAAGTCCATAAGTTTATTTGGGGTCTGTAAGTCCCCAAAGAAAAATGCTAAAAGCTGTATTAAAATGCAAAGCGGGATTAGTATTAGAGATGAGTGGTATAGATATTGTGATTAGATTATCACATGGGTCACTTACCTGCTCGACACCAGTAACTGAGTAAGCATGGCCTCTCATTAGACCTGTAGAAGTTTTGGTCTCATTAGCAGTTGGTACCAAAGCCTGAAAACAAGAAAGTAGGAAATAATAAAATTGTACATTTAAAAACAAATAATGTGCAGGTTCAAAAAATTAAAATTGCTTATTAGTTGATAGAATATTAGCACTGTGTTTATGTGGACCTGTTGCCCTGCACTTGCTATTAGATCTTTGGAAAGTTAACTCTGGAAATGCCAAAGCATGAAACATTCACTTCAGCATATGCTTCAACGGTTATTAAACTCTTGTACTCGCAGCATTCACATACAAAAGTTGATTAATTCAAAGTATTTTTTGCAGCGAAGTAAGTCATGGATTTTCGTAGAGAAACTGCTACTTCAAGATATTAACAGACTTGTAAAAAAAAAAAAGAAAAGAAAAGAAATCAAGGCACTTACATCTATGGAGCAACCCATAAGTGAACCTCTTTCCAAAGCCTTTCTCATGATGTTGTATATTTCTTTGGGTGCATCTGTAATCTCATAGTATTCTGTTACACCTCCGGTGAAGTCTTCCATGGCCTCCAATGTGTTACCACCTCTCAGAGCTTCATAGGAGCCATGCAGCCTGGGACCAAAAACAAAACATTTCATCAGAAAATAATCCTCTAAACCTGAGATTTTTGCTGCTCCTTATGCCTTACTCTGGTCTTAAACCCCAAACAGACTATAAAGACTATAAAGTTCTTATATTCAAAAAAAATCTACTGTACACTTTACAATGTGAACTCACTTGGCATAAGCTTTCTCCAGAAGCGCGCTCCAGAACTCATTCTTATGCACCGATCGAGTAAACACCAAACGGTTTTTGCATGTGGGAAGTCGATCATCCACAAGGACATCTACCCACTCACCATAGCGCCAGAACTATACAGAAAAAGAGCGATTTAGGACTGGATTATTCAAATTTACTTAATTTAAACTTAAAGTATGCCTTTTCATTGCAGGAAAACATCATGGTGCAAGATCCCCCACACCTGGAAATGGAAAATGCCTGCATAGTTCTCAGTGAAGCCCTGGTCTGGTGGAACGACTCTGTACCGAAGGGTTTCATTCAGAGTCAGACAGGCGATGGCAGCCAGGAGCCAGCAATCACCTGCAGAGGGTAGAAATTAAAATGACAGATTTTATGGATTTACATGAAAAAATCTTCATTTGTTCAGGTTTACAATCTGTCCAAGGAGGCGTGCTCGTGGTTCACAAAGGCAAATGAAACAACTAATATGCACCACTTAATGGTTCTATATAGTCAATAATCAAAGAAATAAATGAGAATTAAAGAGAATCCTCATAGGTAACAATTTTGCAAGGAAAGGTCCAGACTTTATAATCCTGGTGTATCAAAAAGAAGGTAAGTATGCAGACAAATAAAAGATATAAAACCATGTATGATATGTATGCCCAAACAAATGTGCTGCACTATTGCAGAGGGAGGAAGTGCCTTAGGGCTTTTTCACACTTGGCCCATTTCAGTATTTAAAATGCTCTCAAGTGTCTCTATAAAAGACCCAAAAACATACCATACTCCATTCTATATAATTGGTAGCATGTCCAGATTTTTAGACATGGGTCGGGAATTCGCTTTTTCTAATGGGGCTCACAGTGATAACAGGCTGAAAAAATCATCCCAGACTTCTCTATCCCTGGTCATAGATTCCAGTTTCTCCTGGGGAATCTCCATATGTTCCCAAGCCAACTGTGAAATATGTCTCCATGTCCATGTTTCCAGCAGGTTCTGGGTCAGCTCTGGTACATAGATTAACCAGTGAACAGAGCCTTTTGTCTGAAAACTGAATCTCTCTAGCCAAAAGTCTTTTTCCATGGCCACTCCAAACTCCTCCCATGCTCAAGCGTTGCTAGCTCTCCTATACTTCTCAAATGCCTCAGGAGAGCTCTCCATGCGCATTACTCAGAGGACCTCATTTTTCAACTTGATGGTTTCCCTCACCACTTGTCTACCAGCATTTTCCTAGGGTTACCACTATGATAGTCATAACATCATGAGACTCGTTCCTGACAATCGTACCCACATATGAGTCTGAGGCCTACTTTTGGAACTAGAGTATGAGAGAGACCACCCCTGATTGAAAGTCTGAGCTGTGCATGATATCTAATATCTAGTCTACACCTTTCCATCTCACACACTAACTCGGGCTCTTTCCTCAAAAGTGACATTCCCTGGTCCCAAAGCAAGCTTCTATTGCAAAGGTCTAGTCTGTCTAAGACTGTCCATCACATGCTTGACACCCAACTGGCATTGCACTTCACTCCTACCCTTCATTTTGCAAGTGGTAACCCCACAAGATGGCTCCACATTGCCTGACTGGGTTGGCCTGGTGACCTGTTGACACTACCCCCAGGTCTGGCTCCAGGGTTGGGTCCTGGTATATCTAATCCAGGCAAGGTACACTAAGTTCTTTTGTACCCTCTATTTGGGGTCTTTGGGATCAATCTTTGTGTGACCTCTCCCCTCAGATCTGTTAATCAATGGTGGCCATACTGGAGAATTAACCTCCTGGTGGCATACCCTTGAGGTTCACTGAAGTACATGAACTTGTTCACCATGACGAGGTCTTGATCCATGAGGGAGTGATACTGGATGTAAGTGCAACAAATTGTCTGAGGTCTTATTGATGCTTAAAACACCTGAAAGGCAACCGAATCCCTTATAATTCCATTTAAACTTTGAACACAAAAAGCATGGAGGTCATTTGCAACTGTTAAACTTTCAGGTTTATTTTATCAAAGCTGAATTTGGTGTGTTTTCAGAAAGCTCCCTTAAACACCCTTCATGGTGGTACAGAACACTTCCCGTTGACGGTCTATGTTGATGATACTGCCCTGTTTAAGATTAGAATGAATTTGACAGGACATCTGTGCCTCGTAACTGAGCTATTTTTGCCCAATGTGATTTACGATTTGAGCACAGGGTCTAATAGGTTCTTGCTCATCACTCAACAAGCTGAAAACAGATGCTCACGACTGAGGTTGCAGAATTCTCCTCATGTCTTTCCCTCCAACCTTTTCCAGTTCTGTCAGCCTGCCCAGTGGTGGCTTGTCATATCACTGGATCCCATGGCCAATAGATCTGGTGACTCAGCAAACGTCCTGAAAACCTTAGGATATGGGTCATCTAAAGGACAGTAGTTTTGCTCTCTCTCACTCTCACTCTTTCCCATCTGGCCGTGAGAAACGCTATAGAGTATCAGTTGTCTGTGTCTATCAAAGGTTACTTTCTGGAAGGAAACAACCAGTCACAGCCAGTAAGAGATTACTTCCCATTTTCAGGTTCTGTGTTGTCTTTAGTCAAAAGTACGTAAGCAGTTGGAACCTAGAAAACATGTAAGTTTTTATGTAAATGGACTACCAATTATAGACAACGTCCTGAGCAACTTGGACTTAAAACAATTAAGAAATCTAATTAGTTAAGAAGATGCTGTTTTTTTCAATAAAGAGTCCAAGTATCTTTAAATATGCTTAAATATCCTAATTGCAAGCCATCTCAATGCCACCCCTTTCTGTCACAACCCTAGTTTTGATATGCTATTAGCTATGGCACAGAAAAGCAAGAAATCACATTGCAGTGTTTACTGACATCACTCCTGTGCAGTGTTTACTGACATTACCTAGCAGTGAACAAGCTCACTTTTGTCAAAGGTCAACTAGAGTGGGATATCAGTATTGGCATCTTGATATACAGTATATGTATTGTCATATTCTCAGTGATTTACCCAGGTAGCAAATTGGTGTTTACATCCTAACCTCTTTTTTGAGCAGGTATAGTGTATACTTTCAGGCTTTTGTGTTGAGATATCAAAAAATGTAAGATTATAAACCAGTTGTTAGTTTTTGCAGTGTAACGTCAGGGCATTGGATATGCTGGATTTCTCATTAATATGATTTTGAACACCTCTGAAAAATTGCTAGTGAGAAAAGAAGCTTTTTAGGTGTCATGTCCACCATGAACAAACCCCCTACTCCCACCCAGACCACCAGAGGGCACCCTCACTCACTTTTTTTTTTATTCTTCTTTGTTGTCTGCCCCATTTCTTTCCTTGCTTGTGCACACCTATCTTTATGTTTCCCAATTAGTCACCCTATTTAAGGTCTGTGTCTTCCCTCTTTAGTGTGTGTGTATGCCATGAATAGCTTTTGTTTTCATGTCCAGTTTTCCTGTCTTGTCTTTCTTTGCCTTAGCATGTTCGAGTCTAGTCTTGCTCCAGTTTTTCGAGTTTTTGGTTCCTTTTTCATTATTTGTTATTGTTTAGTTGTTTATAATTAAGATGTCTGCAATTGCATCCTACTCCCTGGGATTTCCTGACATTAGGAGCTAGCAGTGAAACCTGACTGTTATCCCTTATGTTTGGGCTCGCTGAAAGTTCTTCTCCTATTAAAGGCCACTGTAGCTGTGTTAGCAATAACAACGTCCCTCTCTGATCCTCATTCTGAAGGTCATTTGCCTCTCATCAGATACACATATTACCTTTAGTGAAACATAATATTGACTGCTAGTAACTGCTATATTCTTCTATCACAATAAAAAAAACAATAGCTTACTTATTATATTAACTGTTACACTGTATGTCAACATAATTATTCCTTAATTGAAAAGAATATACAGTATATGTTTACCTTTCTATATCTCTTTAAGGTCTAATCTTTGCTTGTTTGCTTTGCTGTGTGTGCTACATTATCTATTTATTGTTATTGCTCTCTTTAAAAAGGCCGTCTTGACTGAGATAAGGAGCTGATTGCCAAGTTTAGCAAATGTCAGAGACATAACGACGCCATTTCAAGCCACATATCTGACCAAGAGTGACTGCAGACTCACACCAGACATCATCTGTCCTGAATTAAATTATCATATTATACTGTAAGGAATAGTAGACAGTGTTTAAAGGAACAAACTAGTCCTGTTTATTATACATAGCCTATGTAATGAATAAAACATTTGGGGGCGTGCTGTTTCAGGGAAATAATCAACAACAGATTGGTGGGATAAGATGGAGTTACTGTTACCACCCTGAAGTTAATTATTTTCCTATAACAGCATGTGCTGAAGTGTTTTATTCCTCTTATATCAAACCAATTTTCGACAATGATTGTATTTTTCTTTTTTCAACTAACTGCTGAATGACACATTATACTTTTTCACCTTTTCTAGTTATGCTGTGGAATTCCTGCAGAACAAGCTAGTTCCTGTTATCGCTTACATTATGGCAGCTATAAACAGTCTAATATACAGCTAGGTATCAATGTTTTGTTTATTATGGGCTTTTATATAGCTTTTAAAGAGGAACTTGTTAACATGACTTCACTTCTGCTACTGCTTCACTTTCACGTACACGCGTTTTCATTCTGACTAGTGCTTGCTATTCTCCTGTGATAATCCAGGACTTGGGGGCAGTAGGCTTTGTCGTTAGCTGTTGATAAAGAGTCTTTATTACTTACAAGAAGAAGAAGATCCAAAAGAACAAGAAATGGGTTTGTGTATTAGGAGTGACTTACATCAGCAGTATTTCACATTGGCAACGTTTAGTCAAGGCGGTGAATTTCTGCAGGTGTGAGCACAAATCGCACACAGATGCGAACAAAATAACTAGTCCAAGGTCGTCTGTGAGGGAGAGGTGGTCTGAGTCTGCTTTTCAAAAAAGCCTAGTCAGCAAGATTTTCAACCCTCATTAAACTACAGGAAGTGACCTGTGAATGTACACATATGATTTCTCTTTCTGGTGTGACCAATTTCTACACTGTATAACCGAATTGAACCAAATGCACAGTAAGTAATTCAGATTAACTGCTCACCCAAGTCTCCTTGGCAAATATCCGTCCTGTCTGCCCCTCCAATAATGAACTGTGGATTGTCACAAATTTCCTGTTAAGATAAAGAAGGGGTATACATTAATACACGTACTATTCAACAGTTCTGTGCATCATTAGCTGTTAATTAGTTCATTAGTTCCAGGATCCACCGCCACTTGACCTGCACTTGACGAATGCTTGCTTAAAGCATATGCTGCCGAAAAAGGGAAAAATGAAATATTTGATTAGAGCAATTTCCTAATTAAAATGATCAGTGTGTGGTGTTATACACTGTAGACCTTTGTGTTGGTCTGTTATTCGATTGTTGTGCATGTAACGTCTCTAAAACGGCACATTATCGTTTGAGAAACAGCCAGTATGCCAGCCTGCATGATGCTCAAACTAGTGTATGCTTTCTTCTACATCTTCTGTATTGGACTACTGTAACGAGTTGTGCTTTTAATAAAGCTTCAGTGAGTTCAGAATACAGAATTACCTTACTTCAGTCTTATTCAAGCCGCAGGTGCCTATTAAATTTTACAAATTCTGGCTAATTGAATGGTTGAAAGCTCTGATTGGTTTTAGCTCCATTGTGTCTGAAGATCAGATATAACTCAGGCAGTGGAAGTGGTTTTTCCCCCCCATTTTTGGAATAGTGTTTCAGGGAACATCAGAAAAACCAGCTCATTCGATGTTTTTTTAAATCCAGATTGCTTAGCCTGCACTATTCTCCGTTCTTGGATATTTTACCTTGTTCAAAAATAAATATATTCCTTATGAGTTGTAATAATTCTTATAGATTTACACTTCATTCATTCATTCATTCATTCACAGATAATTGTTGTATCATGATTAATATGCATTTTTAATCTTATGAATATATAAATCAATTTTATCTACATATAAATCACTCACTTTTAGACCTGAATGTTAAACATTTTGGACACTGGAAGATTTTTTATTTTTTTTTTAATTATTATTATTTCAGGCATACTATTTTAGCTTTTTTATTCGTGGACAATCCAGCTTTTAAAAGTAGTCGTTGCACAGAATGTCGTCCCAGTTATTGCACTTGGGAAAAACATTAGATTAAATTGCACTTAGGGAGTGGACTGCACGTATGTCCAGAATGTGTTTAATATGAGCTGATGTCCTTAGTGGCACAGTACACTCACTTTAGACCTGAATGTTAAACATTTTGGACATTGGAAGATTTTTTAAAATTATTATTATTTCAGCCATACTATTTTAGCTTTTTTTTTTTTACACGTGAACTGCCTTCCACATCAAGTAACACAGAGTAGCCTACAAACATGGCCACCGAGAACTACAGCAACCAGCAGCCACAGAGACTGTCATTCTCATGATCACAGGCTTACTGATCACACACACCTGAACCCAATCACTCTATCACAGCCATTCAGTATATAAGGACTTTCACCCCCAGTCAGTTAGTGTGAAGTATATGCTCAGTGTCCTTTACCCTTTTGAGCCTTTTGCGTCTCTGCAACAGTGTTTATGGTTGTGACTAAGTTTCTGGTTCACGTCTTGCTCAAACATTGTAGTTTGTCCATCGCCTGCCTTCTGCCTGTAAACTGACCTTGAATCTGCGTAACATTTTGGAAGCGTCTGCCTACGGTTTAATAAAGAAACTTAACCTTCAACTGTCACCGTCTCTGATGCCTGACGTTTAGATATTTAAATAGAATCAATATTCAAATATCATGCAGTTTTAAGGAAGAAAAAAAAAAAGAGAAAATCGAAAGAATCTAGATATGCATATAAATAATTTATGCATGAAAGGGTTAACACTGGCTCTCTGTGTTCGCTCCCCCCACCAAAATGGCAGGTCACATTACTCTGTACTGTGCCACTAAGGACATCAGCTCATATTACACACATTCTAGACATATGTGCAGTCCACTCCCTAAGTGCAATTGAATCTAATATTTTTCCAAGTGCAATAACTGTGAGATATCATTCCATGCAACGCCTACTTTTATACTTATAACTATATATAACTACATATGACTATTTATAATGCTTTATTTTTGCCATCCTCCTACATATCTGCTGTGAATACTGCTATAACCACTTACCACTTAATCATACCGGCTCAGGTAGCCTTCCTTTTCTATTTTAGCACCATGCACTTTTAGTACTTTTGTCATTCCGATTCTTTATTTCTTACTCTTTAAATGCATCCGCAGGCTTGCTCCAGATGATATCTCTTTGCACCTGTACAGTAACAATAAAGGAAACTTATCTGATCCTATCGTATCTAAATTTATTTAATGATGTTTGAGGAGCAAAAAGGAGCACAAGGGAAGATCTGTTCTGTAAGCACTGGTACATATTTTATTTAATTTATATACAGTAAATAGTTGTATTATTTTTACAGAAGTTTATTGGCAACTTTATTGGCTGGTATGGTACAGTAAAATGTCATCGATTACACCTTATTACTATTAAAATGTTACAGTATGATACCGTGTATTTACAATAATAGCTGAAAAGTTACTGTAAAATAGTACAACCCTCTATTATTACAGCATTATTAGTGTTTTCTTGAACATTCAAATTACCAGTAAGTAAGTTTCACGGTTGTAGCATTTATTTTGTATAGTAGCTTGCTGGTAATTTAACTGCCAGGCATTTATTGTAAACTCTACAGGAATGTTTTACAGTCTGTAGTCCAATCAAAAGAAGATTTATGCGTAGATCTTCAAAACATAAAAAATGTTGTTCAGAAATAATGATGTTGTGAGAAAATATTACTGTTCGATCACTATCTGGGGTGTATTCCTGCATCACACCCAGTGTTCCTGGGATAGACTCCGGATCCAGGATCCAGGATCCAGGATAAAGTGCTTACTGAAGACAAAATGTCCTTTTAAGCAATAGGTGTATACACATTGTAAAGGATGTAGGTTTGGCTCCCCTGATGCTATAAGTCCCAGGGGTTACAACGGTCTTAATGCGGATTATGATGGAACTCCTCTGAAGCTCCTATGATACTTGTATTATACGTTGAGCTGAAACTTGAAGAAGAGATGAAGCTTTGAGTTAATTTGAAAAGGATACCCTTTTTTAAAACCCTTTAACAGGCAGCTCACAGTTACACGCATTTATCATTGTAATTCCAGTACATAGTGTTCATAAATTTGTCTCCAATTTTCCGCTTTATCTCAAGGGATTACACTGAGTGTTTTTGACATAATACTTTCACAAGGGCACACTTTCAGTTTTTGAAGTACAGCTTTGAAATCGATATGAAAACTGGACGCCGATATAACCAGCTCTAATACCCATTCATCAAGTTACTGAGCTAAAATGTCACAAGTAAATAAAAAGATAAAACACATACCTTGTTTTTGACTTTCCACTCTTGACGTTATGAGGGTATAATAGTACAGTCATGCTCCTAGATTTCTGTATGAGTTGTGATAAAACATGTTACCGCATGGTCACTAAGCTGCTAAACTGAAGTGGCTTAGCAGAACTGCACTGCCTGCTGTCATTCAGCTGTGATTTCATGAGCAATAACTTTTTATCAAGATAACTTGTTGTTTTGCAATAATGATCAACAAGATAATACATCAAAATATAGCAATAAATGAGAGACCCATACTCATGAATCACAGTCCTCAGGGTTTATTTCCCGTATTTAACAAAAAGAAAAAGCGACAAACTAGGCAAGCTCACAAACTGAACTTTTGTGGGCTTTTTACTAAAATATGTAGAGTGTGTAGGATATGTAGTATATTTTAATTTGTTCTGTTTGTTTTTTTTTTGTTTGTTTTTTTTTTTATAGAAGGTGATAGGCTTATAGAAAGTGATAGTCATGGTCTCGTCCTGTCTAGTGTATGTGTGGGAGACCAAATACCTAAACATATTTGATTTTCATATCTAAGCACGTGTAAAAATTTACTACAAAAAAAATTTATTCGATTTCTAGTTGTAAAAGTAAAGCTATACTACTTGTCCATTGTGGTCAATAGCCGCTTCTACCGTGATCTTAACCTCAACTGACCAGTAGACGCCCATAAACCCTAATCTAAATGGTGAATTTGAAAAAACAAATTCTATGAAATTTGGTTTTAATGTGATCCAATTCGTAAGAAGTAACATTTCACTGTGTGCCTGTTAAAGGGTTAAATCTAACTTTCCAACACGTTGTTTCAGCATAAGACTTCTCCAAGCTCAATATAAATCGCTATAAGTGTACAACCTGAAAAACAATCAACAAACAGATAAACTGCAGCCTGAAAGTCACTGACAATTTAACGAAAAAGTGACATTTTTTTCATGTTGGATTGAAAGGGAGAAAAATAGCTGTGAGGTTAAAGTATTAATCTAAATTCGGGTGAAATAGAAAAAAATGCACCAGGGTTCTTTTAATTATGATTCTCTCTGTATGTTACTGAAACTAACACACTTTATAAATTTATATATATATATATATATATATATATATATATATATATATATATATATATATATATATATATATATATATATATATATATATATATATATATATATTTATATATACATTTAAATAATTAAAGTGCATTTTGTGTGATTTCTGGAGCAGTGAACTCCAAATGGATTTAAACTCAAGAATCCTTGCTTGTGTTATAAGACAACAGTAGCAGCTCTGAAGCCTTATGAGTATGAAATATAACTGCAGATGTTCACAGATCCGCTGCAGCTGTTGTGTTGTGCAGTGGACTAAAGCGATTCGTTCCATTTTTGCTACACTGCACTGCACATTAAAAGATCATACATACACAACTAGGGATCCATAGAAGTGTGTGCATGCCGAACATCTGCGCTGACATTTCCATTCTCCTGTCAGT
Source organism: Pangasius djambal (assembly GCA_022985145.1). Classification (NCBI taxonomy): domain Eukaryota; kingdom Metazoa; phylum Chordata; class Actinopteri; order Siluriformes; family Pangasiidae; genus Pangasius; species Pangasius djambal. The sequence goes on from CM040993.1 coordinate 16,680,744, forward strand.
ATGCTGGAGTCAGTAAACACATTCATGCATTTACCACATGGTATCTTTGAAGGCCAGGCCTGAAGCCACGGGTTTAATGAAGAGCTTGTAACATGACGGTTGCCTGCGATGTAGTACATTAACGCCACCATATCAACTTCACCACTATATTTATATACCACCTGTCAATCACTTCATACAACACATGCAAACCTGCAGGTCAGGGGTTTGACTGTTAACCAAATCTACAATAAAATCTACAATTCTGCAATTGAAACTATAGAAAATCAGAAACTAAAGAAAAATCATTTCATGCTGTGAAAAAAAGTGGCATGGATATACAAAAAAAGTGAAACTATTACGAATTGTAAAGCTGAAGGGAACCCTTAAAGGTCTAACAAAAGCGTGTTTCCCTATCAGAGACGGTTCAGGGTCGAACCTTTTTCTTTATTTTCCCTTCATTTTTTTGTTATTTCTTTTTTTTTTTTTCCCCTTTTCTTAATTTTCCCTTCATTTTACAACAAACCCTTAAAGAACACTTAAAGAACCCTTAAAGAACCCTTGAAAAACCTGTTCTTCTAGACGTATAAGTATTATTTGGATAAGTACAATTATAAATGATTAGTCATTATTTTCTTTTTAAGATCTAGAACCTGTCAGACATTTAGGATTAAGCTTAATCCTGGAACATGGTACATTTTTATATAAAAAAGCTTAGCTTGTCATGTCATAATCTTAGCTGTCAGACAGGGGCTCTACATGGAACTCTTTCTGATACAGGAACACTGATGAATGTTCACTTTACTTAAATCTATAATGAATTCACTTGAATAAATTACACTGCTTGTTTGTTTGTTTGTTTGTTTTAAGTTCAATGTAAAACCCTTTAAAATTCTTTACTTTGTCCTTCTATGGGAGCCTTTAAGGGTTCTATGTAAAAACCTACAACAAACGTATCAGAAAGGGTACCAAGTAGAACCCCTTTAGGAAGCTAAGCACCCCTTATTATCCAATGAACCCTTAAAGAACCTTTGAAGAACCGTTTTTTTTTTCTAAGAGTGCATGTATTTTTTGGATAAGTGTGTGGTATAAACTCTAAATTATTGGTCAGTATTTTCTTGTTAAGACGTAGAACCTGTCAGATGTGTAAAATTTAGCTTTGTACCTCTAAAATGTACCACTTAGAAGAAGGGTTCTTCAATGGTTCTTTAACTATTATTCAATGAATAATTAAAGGATCTTAGCTTCCAAAAAAAAGGGTTCTTACATGGAAAGGTTGTTTCTTTAAAAAAATCTAGAGCCCTTTAGGAGAACCCTACTACTGACTGCTTCCCTCTGAAAAATGCTTTTGGGTAGAACCCATTTCAGACCCTTAATTATCAGAAGAACCTCTAAAGAACCGTTTTTTTCCCCAAGAGTGTATGTGTATGGGTAGGTATGTGACACAAACTCCAAATTATTGGTCATTATTTTCTTTTTTAAGACCTAGAACCTAACATCTAACATTTAGCTCAACTCTCTTGGTAGGTTCTACGCGTTCATTAGGTGATTAAAAATGGGTTCTACTTGCAACCCTTTCTGATAAACACTCTGTCGTAGCTCTACAACCTTACAACTGATTCCTTATGAAAAAGGCTTTCGAACAGAACCCGTTTCAGAAGTTAAGCACCCTTA
>CM040993.1:16684170-16715573 GCA_022985145.1 Pangasius djambal
ACAGATGTAGATATGGAGCTGTAAATCACAGCCAGTGACAGCGCCTAATTATCAGGTTTGTACTGTCTCTCTCTCTCTCTCTCTCTCTCTCTCTCTCTCTCTCCTCTCTGTGAGACTTCATCACGTAGAGACGTGGAGAGTCAGCTGTCCGAGAGCCGTGAGAACACTACACTGTGTTAAGACCCCAACCAACACGCAGCCAGATCACTCTCACGTTCCCACAGCATGCAGGAGATCAGAGTCGACGTAGTTCAGCGCAGAGCACAGCTTACAGGAAGTCATCTGAATCTGCATGCTTGTCTAGAGCGGTAAATGATGGAGATGGAGATCCTGCTTGGTGTTAGAATTGAACACAGAGGTAGTAATGCACTCAAACGCCAAACAGCACTGTAGTGAATACTCATAGTCACGTTTTTTTTGGGGTAGAAAACTAATTTAGCCCCTGTTATTATGTGACTATGCAGCAGATTTAAATGAAAACTATGATTTTAAATGAAAACTATGAAGATGAAAACACTTTACTCAACCACTGTTTTGTAAGATTGGCATAACCGTGTCATAAGCATGTCATATGCACTGTCAAGAGTCTTTTCATGCCCACGTGTATCTTCTGTATTTGTCATGATAAATGAAATACTGTAAGCTAATTTTTTTAAATGAAAAAATTCCAGCCAATCAGAGGCAAGAGTTTTCTGTGGCCATGTTATGACTCTTGGTAAAGCGTGCATTATATCATCTGTCATAAAGCATGTGCTAAATAGAGTGACATAAGCCGCCACAGCATCATACATCATGTGTAAGGAATAAAAAAAACTTTCAGGGTTTTCGGTTTCTGGAAAATAATCAACGACAGAGTCACTGTTACCACCCCAAAGTTGATTGTTTTCCTAAAACAGTACACTCCGAAGTGTTTTATTCCTCTACGATTACAATGTTTATTTACTAATGAATGGCACGTCATGCTTATTATCCATTTATAGTTACATTTAATGTTGCATTTAATGTATGAGACAAGATTAATGTATGAAATGAGGAAAGCGTAAACTCTTGGAAACTTACTGACTGTTACAAAGCCCTGACACTGGAGACTCCTTCCACAAATGTTACATAAATATGTCCTTACAGAAAATTTCATCATAGCTGTTGCTATAGATACGATAACGTATTAGAACAAGTGCGTTAATATATATGAGTATATATGTGTGTGTGTGTGTGTGTGTGTGTGTGTAAAATACATGTCTATAATCCTATCCTGTGCATGAGCTGTTGCTATAGAAACGGTAACATATTAGAACGAGCGCATTAACATAAAGCTGTTACTACTGCCGGAGCTGCTGTTATAGAAAATTAATCAACACCTTCTGACCAATCAGAATCAGCAGTGTGGCATAAAGCATTATGAAGCATTATAATCAGAGCATTTAATAAACACCAAAGCGCTTTGTAGAGAGTGTGTAAAAGGAAATGGATGGTATTGGCTATGACATGTTTATGACAGGGTTATGACGCATGGTTCAAGAAGGCCACAAGGCCAGAATGAAAAGTAGATATGGTGCTAATGATCAAGGGAAAAGTATCGAGCTGTGAGATGCTCGTTTAGAGATTTAGACATGATGTCTGACGTTGTAACTGCAAGCCCAGAAACTGTGGTCCACTCACCGAGGGACGCTTCCACACCAGGTTCAGAGGGAACTTCTGACTGTAGTAAAGAGACGAGTCGTCCGCAGGGAACAGAGGATCCTTAAACAGCACCTTCTTGCGCACGTATTTGTCCCTGAGCTCCAGGAAGTCCTTCAGTCTCTTGGCATCTTTGACGGCTTCGTTGCGGCTCAGAATGGCCGAGTAAAGATTCCCCGGAGCCTGAAACACACCTGGAGCTGGAGCGCCAGGAGCTGCTTCTGTAATAGGAGCTCTCTTTTCTGACACTTTCTCCTGAGCTTCACATTTCTCCTTTTCACTCGTTTTACTGTTCTTGCTCTTGTTCATGATTGGTGCTGGTGGTGTAGGAGAGTTTGCACGAAATCTCCAAAAAAAAAAAAAAAAAAGCAATCAGTTAATAGGCAAAAGGTTACTGAATTTCCTCAGCTGAGTTCTTCTTCTCACACGTTCACACCCTGAGTGCCTTGATATTCCTGGAGTCACACCCCCCTGCCCTCTGCCATCTCTATTAAACACACAAGTCAAGCACACACACACACACACACACACACACACACACACATGGCCATCCTTGTAGCCTGGTCTATTAATAGATTTAGGAGCAGGGTCTCATTCTCTCCCTCTTTTGGTCAGTAAAATGGAAACAAGTGTAGAAACCCTATAAACATTAAATATCCTCATTTAAATGCAGTCTGCTTCAGAATTATTGGCACCCTTTGAATATACATTATATGCAAGGGGTCTGAAGAGTCAGGAACCAATGAAAGTTAAACAACATATATACGTGATTTTGCATTTATTATTTATTTACACTTATTTATATATATTTTTACTCTTATAGATGAAAAATGGCATTAACATTGGATGAAAGTGTAGAGATAATGCTTCTTGGTTCTCTCAGTGGCTCCTGACTTTTCGGACACCCTGTATATCTGATTTATATATATTTTTTCAGAATGGATTTATTTCAGTTGAAGGTTCGATTGCTCTCATGCGTTCGGAGTGAGATTAAGCTAATTACCGACAAAGACAGTTTTTCATCAAGCCACCGAGGGTGCCAATAATTCTCCTGAAGCTAATTATAAACCACAGGGGCATGCTGTTATAAGAAAATAATCAACGACATGGTGGGGTGTTACTGATGGGTGTGTAACCAACCGAAAGTCGATTATTTTCTTTTAACCGCTGAAGTGTTTCATTGTTTTTATTTATTATTATTTTTATATATATATTTTTTTTATAAAGGATGTGGTTCAATGATAGACCAATAAACAATAAATAAATTAAACAACTAGGGCAAACTGTCATTTACAGTATAATGAGTTGTCATACATTTAGATTTACATTTAGATTTGAGGTAGATTATAGTTTTCATGTGTCTTTTTTTCATTTACTGTAAATCGCAAACAAAACTGTGGCATAGGCTTCGGCTTAAAATGCTGCTAGTTTTAAAAATTAGGCATTCTATCCCATAATGCATATTGAATATCTATCTATCTATCTATCTATCTATCTATCTATCTATCTATCTATCTATCTATTCGTCTGTCTGTCTGTCTGTTTGTTTGTTTGTTTATGATTTGAAACCCAGGTTCGGTATCAGGCAATACGAGCAAAAAATAAATAAATAAATAATTGTGACTCGTATGTGAGAGAAAAAAGAATGAATTTGATCTTGTAACAAATGGAAAAGATTGGAACTGGATTTGGAAATGATTACATATCAAGGAACATGATTTTATTCGGATTGTTTTTTGATTGATTGATTATATGTATTCTTTATCCATCCATCCTCTGTACTGCTTATCCTATACAGGGTCACAGGGGGAGTCTGGAGCTTCTCCCAGGGAACTCGGGGCACAAGGCAGGAGACACCCCGATTGCACACACACACACTCATTCACACACAGAACATGCAAACTCCACACACACACACACACACACACACACACACACACACACACACACACACACACACACACACACACACAGGGCAGAGGTGAGAATCAAACCCCTAACCCTGAAGGTGTGAGGTGATAGTGCTGACCACTAAACCACTGTATTTTATAAGTGCTTCAGTTTTGTTTTGTTTTTTGTTGTTGTTTTTTTTTAAATCATTTTAAAGTTTAGTATTTTTTAAAGAAACGATATCAGATGACTGATGCTTAAGGTTTCAGTGTGAGTATTGGCATCAGAAAACAAAAAGTGTTATTGTGCTATCTCTACTTATTTATTTGTTTGTTAGTTTTTTTTTATTTAATAATAATAATAATAATGATGATGATAAGAAGAAGAAGAAGAAGAAGAAGAAGAAGAAGATTTTATTCTAGGGGGAAAACGTGGTTTTGATTTAGTTATAAAAATTTCCACTGGAAGACATTTTAAACCGTTGATTCTTGATGAACACTAAATAACATTTATTTATTTATGATTTATTAATTAATGCATAAAAGATGATTATTATAATAGTCATTTATATGAGAAATATAGTGAGAATTCTTTATTTAAACTTGTCCAAATGAAACCTAGTTGTTTCAGTCATTCAAAATCACTGTAAACTTAATAACGTAAGAGGATTATACAAACAAACTTAAACTTTAACATTTAAGAAAATGTCACTTGACTCAGTTCTGCACTAACAAGATATGTTTTCAACAGAGAGCAAGAGGAGTACATGAAATAGTAAATATTGTTCTCTATACAGTAATAATTTAATAATCATAACGCATGAATTCATTGTATAGTTCTCATCTGAAGGTTTGATGCACATAAACCTGGAAAGCTTTAAAAATTTCTAAAAATTAATTACTTTACATTGGAAACAGAAAAGGAAACATTAAAAATATTTAGATTTCTGTAACAAAAAAAAAAAAATTAGACCCTAAGATCTGCATTAAAAATGTAAATAAAATTTTAAAAAGGTATTTTTAATGTTGTTTGATGTACATTAAGTTATAACATGCAAGTAAAAATTACAAAATAATTATTTAAAAATTACAAAATCATTTTTTTAATGCGTTTAATTTATATAATACACGGAGACTGTGATTGTATTTTTACACCAGATGGCGCTGTGCACACAAACCCCTTAATCCATCACCCACGAAGAAGAATTCCTCGTCAGCGCCGACTCAATTTCCCCCCCCCCCTACCCATATTCGAACGTAATCTCTCCCCCTTTGTTTTGATTGGCTAGTTCCACAAAACAGCGTCCTTGCTCTGCGCTAGGATTGGCTGGTTCGTTCATATTCTCGAACGGATTACCAATCATAGCAGAGGAGGCGGGGCTCTTGCGGAATGCGGGTGGGAAAACGGCAGCCTGCTGCAGCGACGACGACGCACACGGACGGTAGTACGGCGGAAGGTGTCGCTTGTACTTGTCTGTCGCCATTTATATGTAGCGTTCGCCGAAATGTTCATCTCGACTTAAGTGATTATTTAACATAAGAAGCATAGGGTCGACAGTTTGATAGTTTTTAAGACGCCGTACATCTTGTCGAATTGTCAGCGTTGTGTTTGTTTTGAAGAGAAAAAGACGCTGTCGCTGTAAATAGCTAGCATAGCCTAGTTCCCCACAGCTTAGCACCTTTAACTAGCTTCAGCTTGGGGTTTAAAAGAAAAAGAAAAAAACTCCATTTGTTGGTGACTTGTGGGACTAATTATCGGGTGTATTTTAAACAAGAACATTGTGGGAGTTTATTTATCTGAGTTTTGGTGATTTAAGTAGCCGAGTCAGTGTTGCTAGCATAACTAGCTCCATCACGCCCCTTTAGCTCTGCACAGGCGCCGCTTTCCGCTAACAAACTCCTCTTTTTGCACAAAGACTCGTCTAGTTTCTTCTTTTTCCTTCCTTTTTCTTTTTTGCACAACGTTGAGTTGGAGTAACTGGATAACATCTGGACACGGATTTTGCGGTGAAGCTGGAGACACCGCACATCTCCGGCTCAACAAAGTGAGTAAATCCTTCTAAACACATCCAGCACTTTATTACCTGCTTCCCTGAGTCACTTTTATTTGTTTTTATTTATTTATTAATTAATAATTTTATTTTCTTATTATCATCTCCACCACAAGATCAACCAGCCTGTCTACCAAAACCTGGATTCAAATCCCTGGCCTAGATTCCCCTCATGAGTTTTCCCCCTAAACTCTCTGACGTGACGTCACACCCCTAATTTGCATACCTGTTGGCTCATTTGCATAATGTTCTGACGTATAGAAAAGGACAATGATGATCAGTGTGAATGCTGCTGTGATAGAGATAGTAGTAGAGTGTTTTATTCCCCTGACACCAGAACAGTTTGGCCGTTTTTTTTTAATTGATGGCTGTACGACGTGCACTTTTTATCCGTTTGTAGCTACTTTTAATGTTACGGAACATCCGCGATACAAGTTCGTTCCTGTTCCCACTTCCGTTATAGCAGCTGTAAAGAGTCGATCCCTTACCAGCCTGCCTTTCTCTCTCTCTCTCTCTCTCTCTCTCTCCTTTGGTCCTGAAGACTTTTCCATGGTTGAAAACGTAGTCACGATACGCTGACACTGGAGACTCCTTCCAAAACTGTTATAAAGACTGTTATGAAGTCTTTTTAAGAAATCTTTTTATTGTTGTTGGCCAAACTACAAAGCCCTGAGTGAGTGTGTGAGCTGTTACTATAGAAACGATGACGTATTAGAGCAAGTGAATTAATATTCAATTCAATTTAGGGCTGCAAAATATATCTAAATTATCGAAATATCGCAAATGTAAATATCGCAATATGCATAGCGATAACGGAACGATTTTAATACTTCAGAAAGTTACGAGAAATTCAAAGTTTTAGGGCGACGCAGACAGCAGAGATCGCTTTCTTTTCCTCAAAAGAACATGAAACATTTATGGTGGTTATGTCATTTTCAGTTTTTAAATATATATATATATATATATATATATATATATATATATATATATATATATATATATATAATTTAAATTGATTTTACACACTTATAGCATTATAGTATTGCATTATTTAACAAGTTATCGCATCTCGCGTTTTTCTTCAATATCGTGCAGCCCTAATTCAGTTTTATTTGAATAGAGCTTTTAACAGTGGACATTGTCACAAAGCAGCTTTACAGAAATGTACATAAATTCAGAATATGAATTTTAAAATTTATCCCTAATGAGCGAGACAGAGGCGACGGTGGTGAGGAGAAACTCCCTGAGACGATACGAGGAAGAAACCTCGAGAGGAACCCGGCTCAAAAGGGAACAGATCCTCATCTGGGTGACACCAGAGAGTGCGATTTATAAATCATTCCCTTCTATAACTGTGTGCTATATGGTCAACAAGTGCAATTGTGTAAACAGGAACTTCATCATAGTTTCCACATGAAGTCTGTTTTGTTGAACTTATCAACGGTGCAAAAACTGTTTGTGGTAAACGCAGTCAGTATAAGCCTGTGATTTGAATTACAGCCGGATAGTCGCTACTGTCTGCTCCAAAAGTCACTAGATTTATCACTAGGCTCCTTTCTGAAGTCTAAACAGAATTGAAAAGTCACCAAATCTAGTTGGCGATACTGTTCCCAGCACTCCCCCCCCCCCTCCCCTTTTTTTCTTAAACACACCTGAATGAGGTCATCATGTAATCATCATGAGCTGCGGCGTGAGCCGGGTGTGTTGGAGCAGAGGGAGAACAGGAAGACGTGAAGCGGAACAGCTCGGCAGGACTGGAACAGTTAACACAGGCAGCAGGAACGAGTTCGACCAGTAAAGCAGCTCGAATGCAAAATCTGCGGCCACGTTTAAGTTTAAACCCTCGTGCATTTCTCCGGAAGATAAACAGCGATGAGATTTACTGAGACGCGCACGGAAGAATCTCGTCCTTTCTGTGACTCACCGTTCGTACACCCGGCTCATTCTGAACGTTCTTTCAGCACACTCGGGACTGACGGTGTTCTTCTACACCCGCGTGCTGTAATGATTTATAATCCCGCTGAATTTTTATGATTTAACATGAGTAAGTGAAAAATAGTTTACTTTGATTGTGCCAAATGGTGCCCTAAACCTTTCAGTCCCCATTTAAAGACCCCACTTTATTGACATCAAGGACACGAGTGACGACGTTGACGTATTTTGATGTGAATTTGAGTCTGTTGAGTTGAATGATCCGTTAACTGAGTTGTTCAGTGTATAGTTCATCCAGGATGATCACGCAGCCTCCTGAGCAATATTTAAAAAAAAAAAAAAAACAATAGTCATTATTTTGTAAGATGCTTGAATGTGTGTGTTTAGGAAACTATTTTTTCAACACCCAGCCCAACACGAGCTCCTATGGCCTGCACTGAAATACTGAAAATCCCCAGCTCAGACCCTTGACTCATTTAAATCACTGATTCAGACACTGATCCGTTGAACGAGGAGTGAATCTGTTAGAACAAGAGAGGAGTCAGTCTGTCTTTACCAAAATGATTCACTGATTCATCGAACAAGAGAGGAGTGAATCTCTCTTGACCAAAATGATTCACTGATTCATTGAACAAGAGAGGAGTGAATCTGTCTTTACCAAAATGATTCACTGATTCATTGAACAAGAGAGGAGTGAAGCTGTCTTTACCAAAATGATTCACTGATTCATCGAACAAGAGAGGAGTGAATCTCTCTTGACCAAAATGATTCACTGATTCATTGAACAAGAGAAGAGTGAAGCTGTCTTGACCAAAATGATTCACTGATTCATTGAACAAGAGAGGAGTCAATCTGTCTTGACCAAAATGATTCACTGATTCATTGAACAAGAGAGGAGTGAAGCTGTCTTGACCAAAATGATTCACTGATTCATTGAACAAGAGAGGAGTCAGTCTGTCTTGACCAAAATGATTCACTGAATCAACCACTGATCCTCTGAACAAGAGAGGAGCGAATCTCTGTAATTTCAGAGATTAATTGTGTAATTTTACACATCCTAATTTTTTTTTTTTTTCCCTGTTCAGAGTTCCATTTAATGTTGTTGAACTTCTGTGAAATTGTTTGCGTCTGTAAACAGTCATGTCTTCACCAGCCTCTATTTTTTTCCCCCTCTCTCCTGAAGTTAATAAATGGAAGTTTTTCACGTTACTGAGTAATTAAAACTGTCCTGTGGTGGAAAGCTTAAAGGAAACGCTTTAAACTCAAAGTGTTGACGCTGACCGAAGTCTTGTTTCTTCTTCTTACTTCTTTCCTTCCCTATAGAAAGCTCCACCAGAGTAACATTTGTGCATTCTTCTTTGTTTTTAGGCTTTAATAATACGAGCAGCCGCCGCACTCGTCCCTGTGAATGAACTGTTACTATAGAAATACAAACATATTATAACAAGCGCATGCTGTTACAGAAAATGAATCAACACCTTCTGACTAATCTGCTTCGGGAATCCAGCAGCGCTGTGGTGTAAAGCAAATAAGTTACTTACACTTTGTTAGTTTCTATGCACAAAGATTAACTAAAACTTAACCACCGATTCTCTTAAAGAGTCGTCCCGTCTGTAAAACAGGATGAATTCTACAGGATTAGAGCTCTTTACAAATGTCCTCGACTGAAGAATTTATCAAAGCATGCTAAAAATGTTTTTCTTTTAAGCATTTATTGAAGGAATTTGACATCTGCGCTTCTTTTTGCATTGTAAGTAAACAGATTTTCTGCTCTATTCTCATGAAACTCATCGCCGTTCCGGTTCACCGCTGATATTTCCGAAAGAGATTAAATCGAACAACTGCTGGAGTGTTCCTTTAATGAACTACCGCTGCGCATTTACAGTCTGACACGTTTGTCTTTAATTCCCTCTGCTTTGCAGTTATTTGTCTCCCACCCTTGTGGTGCGAGCAATCCCGACCTCGTTTTTCAAGCCGAGCTCGCGCACAGAGCCGCCGGTTATCCATCAGTGATGTCTGAAGGAGAAGCGAAACAAGCTCCCGCTCCGACCTCCGCCATGGAGGCGAAGTCCGAGGCAGTGGCCCCGGCGCCAACCGGTCAGAGCGTCTCATCGGTGTCTCCCCCGGTGTCCACGGTAACGCAGGCTCCACCAGCGCCTACGACGGCGACCGAAGACGAAGAAGAGGAGAGCGAAGACGAGTCCGAGATCCTGGAAGAGAGCCCGTGTGGACGCTGGCAGAAACGCCGAGAGGAGGTACTGCAGCATGACTGCTTTTTTTTTTTTTTTTTTTTTTTTTTTTTTTTTTTTTTTTTTTTTTTTTTTTTTTTTTTTTTTTTAAATTAAAATAATTGTAGTGTAATAATAGAATAAACAGTGAGTAAACATGATTTTATTGTATTTATTTATTTATTTTTATTTTTTTTTTTTCTCTTCTTCTTCTTTCCTCTCTCTCCAGGTCAACCAGCGAAATGTTCCAGGCATCGACAACGCCTACCTGGCCATGGACACAGAGGAGGGTGTGGAGGTGGTGTGGAATGAGGTCATGTTCTCCGAAAGGAAGAACTTCAAACTGCAGGAGGTACGACTGAATCATCAGGAAAGCACACAGATATGAAATAAGATTAATTGCTTAAACCTCAAACACTGGGTGCGTAGACAGGATATTAACCCTGAAGAGTCAACTTAAAGGTGCGTTAATAAAGATCTGTGAGGAAAAATGATCTCAAACTGGGAGGAGTCGAAAAAGATTCGAAATTTTTTTTTTATTTCTCATTTTGTTGAGTCTGCCTCCATTTCCATGCAAAAGAAAAAAAATGATTGTGGTTGCAACTAGAGTCACTATTAGCAAGGACTGTCGAGACATCACTTTCAAGTGCACTCGGGCATTCACCTGCTTGAAAGCCAAGTTCCAACTCTATCTATAAACGTATAAACATGTAACTTCTCCTCATGATGATTTATGACGAGGTGAATAAAATGACTGTCAAGAGGCCAATCCAAATACGAACATACATCCCGGACCAGAAGACAGGTTTCCAAACGGGTTTTTTTTTTCTTTCCCCAGCTACATAATACACTTGTTCTGAGACAATGGCTTAACCTATTATTGTTAATCATTTCTGCGTAACGCTTCACGTTATTTGTATTAGTAAGAAATGAGCAATATTGACTATTGTACCTTTTAATCGTAGTGTGTTTGCCGTGTCACGGTGTATGATTGTACAGTTGCTGCACCGATGACTTTTTCGAAATACGGATTAAAAACGAGTTATCGTCTGAGATTAAGTTCCTTAGTGGTTCTCGTCACTTTTTTTTTTTTTTTTTTCCCTTTCTTTCTGTACCCAAAAATTTCACAACCTATTCCCTCTGGACTCGTGCCCTAAATCACACCGCTGTTTCTCTGCGCAGATCGTTTTGTTTTCGGTACAGTTCATTCCCTTTAGTAAACCTTCGATTAAATTCAGTTCATCCATTCAGCCATCTGTGCATGTTCCGCACACACACTCCTCTCCTCTTAGCAGAGGCACATCCTGCAATTAATTAAACACGATAAAGCGACTCGGTTCTGGTTTAGACACTGAGCTGGAATGTGAGAAATGCTCTATCGCTGCCTGTGAGGTTTTGGGTCGTGAGTAAATCTGGCTGGAATGTGAATCTTTTTTTTTTTTTTTTTTCTTTTTTCCTCTCCTGTCTCAATTATGCACATGCAACCTTGACAGTATGATTGTGCTCCTGTTCTGGCACGTCTCACTGTACTTCCTTTTTTTTTTTTTTTTTGGGGACACATATCGAGAGCACGCAAACCGCACCAGCGTTTCGCCCCTAGGGTTTTTAACCTTCGCGAACAGATACACCGTGAATACTAGGTCATGTACTAACAAGGTAAACTTGGATGGATCTGCAGGCAAACGAGACAAAGTCGTAGAACTTTTTTTCTTCTGTGCTTGTTATCTCTCTCTATACATTACATAGTCTTTCTGTTTAAATAGGGCTTTAATTAAGTGCTGAACATAGATTTACGGTGAATTTGGAGAATTATATGGCTATATATGTGTAGGAGCTCTTAATCTCTTAATTTACGTCCTTTTAAAGGCACATAAACCCTAATTTTAGAGTCCTAAAATCAGCCAGATTTCTACTTTGGCCTAAGCTGCACGCGTCCTTTGTAAAGTTGTGCATTTCAAGGAAAACAGAAATACATTTTCTAATATTCACAGACTTGTCAGTAATCTTTTTCAGTAATTAAACGCTTTCTTTTATTCCAGGAAAAAGTGAAAGCCGTTTTCGATAACCTGATTCAGCTGGAGCATTTGAATATCGTGAAGTTTCACAAGTACTGGGCCGACGTGAAGGAGAACAGAGCCAGAGTAAGTGACTCGGTTAAAAGCAGGTTATTACAGCCCATCATGCGCTTTAGCTCAGAAGAAGGCGTGATCTGTGTTTCGAGAAGCTCAGAGCTCAACTGCTCTGTATGTTTCTAAGAGATGCATGTGGTTGTTTTGTATTTATTTCGTGTTTGCAGTTTAACCTGAAATGACATTTCGGTCTTTCCCGTCAGGTTATTTTTATAACAGAGTACATGTCCTCAGGGAGTCTGAAGCAGTTTCTGAAAAAGACAAAGAAAAATCACAAGACTATGAATGAAAAGGTAGGAATGTTTCAAAAATGTGCATGGTGACCTTGCTGGATGAAAATAATAATCGTCCATGTTTAAAGACAAATCAAGAAAATAGCAGTATCTTCATATTTACTTGCCTGGTTTATTTATTTATTTATTTTTTACACTTTATGCTCTTTCTTTTAGGCATGGAAACGGTGGTGTACTCAGATATTATCTGCTTTAAGGTCAGTTATTACCCCTTTAATTTCTTCACTCGCTTTAATTCTTTCTCCTCTTTAACTATGTGCTTCTTTTTACAAGTAGTTACTAACTCATTAACTAACTAACTAACTCGTAGTACCTAGTATGATTTAACATAAATGACTGAATAAATAGCAGCATGTCTAACAAGTTAAAGAATCTCTAGTTAGTCGAGTCTGTATTCATGCTGTGCTTAAAACGGTCTTTACAAACCGACTCAGTTGTAATGTTTTTAATGGAACAGAGGTAAAAAAAAAACAGTTCTCTTTCTCCGAGTGATGTTATTTCTCGTTAGTGTGCCCTCCTTCTTAACTTTTTCCTTACTGGCCCTTCAGTTATCTACATTCATGTGAACCCCCCATCATCCATGGGAACCTGACCTGTGACACCATCTTCATACAGCACAACGGCCTCATCAAGATCGGCTCAGGTGGGCCGCCGCTCGATTTAGTACAGGAGCTCTTAGTCTGCAGTCCAAAAGTGTCCAAAAAAAAACCTTTTTTTTTTTTTTTAAAGGCTCAGTTTCAGTAAAATTTAAAGCTTTGAGGATGTGTTCTGCGTCTCCAGCTTACAATTTTGAGAAATGTCAGATGCAGTACTAACCGATTATGCGTGAGGTGTACAAAAGATTACAAAAAATCGTACATTTATATGCATAAAGAAGCAGTTTGTCAGTGGTTCGGTCGCTTTATTCACAGCCTGGAGAGCAAATGAGCGAAAACCGACCAGAGGTGCGGAATATAAGACTCTGTGTCATGCTGTTTTAGGGAAGCAATCAGTGACGGCGTGGTGTGATAAAGCAACGTTACTGTTTCCACCATGAAGTTGATTCCCCCCAACGCGCCCACCCCCACCCCCCCATAACAGCACATCCTGAAATGTTTTATGCCTCTTAGACCAAAGCAATTTTCCAACGATTGCAAATTTGAATTTATTAATGAGCAAAATGTCACACTTTCTTCTCGTTTTTTTTCTCGTAATGGAACGTCCACGAGACATGTTAGTTCCTCTTATCACTTATGTTAAAGCAGCCGTTAAACAGCAGTTTCTTCATCAACATCTTCCCTCTCGGAGTTGTTCAGAAAAACACAGCTTGTGACGTTACCAAGAAAGTTACAGCTTTATCTCTGACTGTTACAAAGCATTGACGCTGGCGACTCCTTCCATAAATGTTAAATATACGACCGTATCGGTTATTATACGTTCTTCTTTGTTAAACAGATCTTTGTTAAATTATTACAAGGCTTCAATTATGCAGCGCACCGCAATATAGGTCCTCGTGTAAGTTGTTACTATAGAAACAGTAGCATATTAGCCCAAGCACATTGATGTAAACCTGCGATTTGAATTACAGCCAGCGTTACTGTCCGAGCTGCTACTGTTGTAGAAAATTAATCAACACCTTCTGATGAACGGGATTGGAGAATTCAACAGCGCCGTGGTGTAATGATAAAGGAATCTAATGACTGATCTAGTAAATATGAAGTGGGAAGTGTCTGAGACTTTGTCTTGTATTAATATTGTGATTTTTCTGTGCATCTTCGCAGTTGCTCCAGACACCATCAATAATCACGTTAAAACATGTCGCGAGGAGCAGAAGAGTTTGCATTTCTTTGCACCAGAATATGGAGGTAATGGACCTTGTTCCACACTTAACTGCTTGAATACATCAGTAAACAGGTCCTCGAGTCATATTTTATACATTTCTCTTCCCTACGCCCAGCTGTCGCTAACGTCACCACAGCCGTGGACATTTACTCCTTTGGAATGTGCGCCTTAGAGGTGAGCGACGAGTCGGTGATGTGTGCTCTTCACAGCAGCAGGTGGAAAAGCTTCCACCAGTCAGGTGTTTCATTTCATTCTCTCTGTTCATAGATGGCTGTGCTGGAGATTAGTAACGGAGAGTCGTCATATGTGTCACCAGAAGCCATTAACAGTGCCATCCAGTCTTTGGAGGACCCCCTGCAGAGAGTAAGTCCGGGATTAGTGTTTCACCAAAAAAAAAAAAAAAAAAGTGCTCAGTTCTCGCAGAAATGAAGCGCTCTTCCTTACGTGCGACAGTCTCTCGGCTGAGCGCGTTTGCTGATACCTGGCACCGGTATCAGTACCAGTGCATTCCTAATATTTATTATTTATCTTAAGCGAAAGTTCTGGCATCAGTTTTACATCTAGCTTCAAATAAGCTAATTTTACCATGTAGCTAGCTAGCTGTAGCTAACTGCATGTTTAGTTACGCTTCCTTCAGAAAGAACATCACAAGCTCTCTCGCATTCAAGACGAATCATATGTAGCTTGCACGTGCATTACGTTGTGTTTTGGACATCTTTAGTGTTCGATATTAGTTGATGGATTTATTAAAAGAGTACTGAGTGCTAGTTTATAAGGTCGACAGAGTGTGTAAGCTGTCGGTCGTGTGTGAATCTGCAGGAGTTTATTCAGAAGTGTCTGGAGGTGGACCCCAGTAAGAGGCCCACAGCCAGAGAGCTGCTTTTCCACCAGGCTCTGTTCGAGGTGCCTCAGCTGAAGCTCCTGGCGGCGCACTGCATCGTCAGCCACCAGCGTGAGTCTGCTCTCCTCGACAAACTCGCTGTGTGCCGTGTGGCTTTTTATAGATCCGATCAGGAAATGCTGCACCTTTGTTGTGTAGCATTGGGCACTATCTAACAGGCTGGTGGTTTTGTAAATACTCGGTCCTGGGGTGACCGTGGGGTGTTTCTGCATCGCGCTTTATCAGCGAATCTGCTTTGTGTTGTAGACATGATCCCTGAAAACGCTTTAGAGGAAATGACTAAGAACATGGACCCCAATCGGGTGATCATGGAGAGGAAGGAAATGCAGCTGAAGTGAGTGTGTGTGTCTCACGCTCTCTCTCTCTCTCTCTCTCTCTCTCTCTCTCTCTGTGTGACGCCTCTGATCAGGAGATCAGGCGGCATGGAATGAGGATGTGAATCTGTGAAGAAAGACTAAACACAAACAAGTTTACTAGATCATTTTTTTTGTGTGTGTGTGTTTTGAGTAAATATATATATATATATATATATCTGTGTCTGCTCCTGCAGGTTGTCCCAGTTTCCAGCGCTGGAACTTGACAAGTTCCTAGAAGATGTGAGGTGAGAACTGTTATGAAGTAGTTTTATTAAGAATCAAAACACTCAGCGTTGTGCTGTGACAGGAAATGAATTAACGACGGGGGGGTGTGATGAAGCAGAGTTACTGTTAACACCCTGCAGTTGATTATTTTCTAATAACAGCATGTCCTGAAGTGTGTGTGTGTGTGTGTGTGTGTGTGTGTGTTCCTCTTATACCACAGCAACTTTATTAAAGATGGACCCGTCATACATTATCACTTTATAGTAACGTTTAATCCAAGTTAAGTTCCTCTTAACACTTACGTTATTAAATCTACAAACAGTCGTGTCTTTTTCTCTCTTGAAAGTAAGAATAAGACCCAAAAAAAAAAAAAAACGCAGCTTGTCAGGTTATAGAGAAACCGCAAAACATAGACTCTTCTGTCTTGAAGATGTCTAAGAAACTTAGTTACAGCTTTTCCTCTGATTGTTACAAAGTACTGACACTGGAGACTCCTTCCATAAATGTTAAATAAAGTGTCTAAGCTGTTACTGTAGAAACGAAAGCGGGATCTGCAGCCGCACTACTGTTAAAACTGCTGTTGCAGGATATTAATCAACACCTTCTGAACAGTGCTGTAGTATAAATTGAATGTGCTGCGAGCTAAAGTCAGGTGCTCTCGTCCACGTGCAGGAATGGGATCTATCCGTTGACGGCGTTTGGCATGCCTTGCCCTCAACAGCCCCAGCAGGAAGCAGTGAAGTCCCCCATCGTCCCGCCCTCTGTGAAAACACCCACGCCAGAACCTGCAGAACTCGAGACCAGGAAGGTGAGCAGCACAGAGCCATGGTGCAGGTTTAGAGTTAGACGATGTCTGCCTCACTAACACTCCTGAGCTGGTTTGTATCACTAGCGATTTGCAAAGTTAAACGAGGGAGATGTATCAGGGTGTCTCTCCTTTCCTTATTTACTGAGCACAGTAGACGGACACTTGGATTCGGCGCTCACTCAGTATCCAGTTTCCACCCGCCTTGTTCCTCCTCTCGATCATGTGTAACATGAGAAAGATGTGCCACTTACGAGGCATGTTGGTGGTGATATTTTCATCCTGTTGAGTCACCAGACTGAGGTTAAAATTGCAGGCAGAATGAGACGTGGTTTAAAAAGATTTGTTTATTTTATGTCTATACATGACGGAAAGGAGAGCAGTGCCTTCAGGCAGAGTCTTAACAGTTTAAGCATCGCGTGTTCTGAGCTCAGGATACACCGTATGGGAAGAAACGTGTGCAGTCTACCCACTGATTTGAACCGAAACCATGACAGCAGTGGAATGTTGATCCAAAAGCCAGTCTCGTAACAGCTTAATCAATAGAATGGCAGGCAGGCGTACGGTGCTCTCGTGTTCTGTTCGTTTGCTGTGTTGACCAAGTTTTTGTCCTTTCTTTAAGGTGCTTCAGATGCACTGCAACATTGAGCCTGTGGAGGAAGGAGCAAAACATCATGTGAGCCTTTTTTCCCCCCTTTCCCTCCCCCCACGCACACGCTGTTCATATCATGGTTCAGACAAAGTCCTAATATGTTTCTCCTTTTTCCTAAACAGTTGACCTTACTGCTAAAGCTGGAAGATAAGCTGAATAGACATTTGAGTTGTGATTTGGCACCAAGTAAGTACATCGGGTTTTGCATACACAGCGCTCCACAGAGGAGTTTGGATAGTGTGCACGTTGTTTTCTCATTTGTGTGCGACTTGGATATGAAGTAACAGAGACAAAAGTCAAACCAGTGTTCAGGTCACATCATACATCCACTAGAGCCAGATGATTATAAAGAAAAAAAAAATATATATATTTTTTTTCCCGTAACAGCCGCTCTGACAGTAGTGCAGCTGCAAATCACAGGTTTATTGCTTAATGCGCTTGTTCGAACACGATATCGTTTCCATAGCAACGACCTACACAGGGACTTGTTTGACACAAGTGTTCACTGATGATTGTTGATGTGGTGAGGTTTTCTTTTACGGAGACATTTATTTAGCATTTATGGAAGGGGTCTCCAGTGTCAGCACATTCAAGCGGTTCGGTTAAAAAAAAAAGGCTTCAAGACAGAGGACATTGTGCTGTTTCTCGCCAAGTCTCTTTAAGAGAGAGGGAAAAAAAAGAGAGACTGGTGAAGGAATAACTATCTGTAGTGAGAACAGGAACTGTCTTGTTTTGCGAATATCCCACAACATTAAAAGTAACTATAAATGGACAAACATTTGTTTACGAATTTAAAAATGTTTTTCTTGAATGCAGATTAAAAAAACAAGTTAGTGAGCAATAAAGCTTAACAGGTTATATTTCACAAGGCTTGCGCTCTTCATTTAAACTGCACTAAACCCCATGTCCTTTCAGTTTTCATTGGTGGTCTTAATGAAACTATTGGCATTATGGAATTTGCAGAAAACAAATGTCAATATTAGCCAAAAAAAAAAAAAAAAAGCTCACTTCCTACCATCAACGATAAAGAGATTTAAATAGTGAATAATGATTTGAATTCAGTAGAAAAATGCTTCACCCGTATTTCTCTAGGTTTTTCAACAGAGCTGTGAGTTGTATCTTGCATTAAAGCTAACGTTGCTTCATTTGCGACTGTGTGTGTGTGTGTGTGTGTGTGTGTGTGTGTGTGTGTGTGTGTGTGTGTGCGCACGCGCAAGCAGATGAGAATGTGCAGGAGCTGGCGGTGGAGCTGGTCCAGCTTGGCTTCATCAGCGAGGTAGGCACTTCAGCACCGTCGGGTTTTCCCCTGTCCTCTTATAAATGCGATGACGCAATCCGAGGATCCGATTTCATTTAAATATTTGCTTCGTATCTTCTATAAACATCGTGCCACATTCAGACCTGGTTACAGCCTCGTTAGAATATCTCGCATGCAACCGAGTCTGTTTAAAAAAAAATAAAAATCAGGCTTGAAAGATCAAATTTTAAGTCCTTTCGTGCAGATGTGTAATGCAGTGCTTTGGTATTTCTCCAGTCTGCCAGACAGATACATTATATGTAGCACAAGATTCATTATTTTTTTTTTATGAATATAATTTTATGAAGATTCTCTGTGAAAGATTCCCCCAAACCTGCAGAAGTAGTTAAAGAAGTAGTTAAGTAGGATACAATTTCTCTTAATCCCTCATGGGAGAAATTAAAGTGTTACAGCAGCATGATGGTAAGAATCTAATGTCTGTGATGGTAAATAATCATGAAATTATAAACATGACCGTATTAGTGTCAGTACAGGATGACGGTAGCAGCACGGTATGTAGTGCGGTAAATACGTGCATCACAGACGTGTGGAAAATAACAGACGTCCTGGTGCAGTGTATCAGAGAATTATTGGTAATGAAATAATCCTCGCTAATTGGCTGAGCGTGGTCATCTGTCTAACTTGGCTCTCGTGTGAAAGCCGATGCCACACCATCTGCCCGGCTCTCCCACTCACGCTGTTCCCTCTCTTATTTTAGTTTATTAGTTTCATATCGCCTTCTCTCCATCCGTGTCTTCAATCTTGCGATTATCACTTTTGCTATGTCCTGTAAAGCCATTTTATATAATCTCTGTAGAATATTCAATGGCTCAGCGAAGCTACTGTAAATGGAGAGGTGCCAGAATTTACGGTTTGGCTGTACTTTTTTTTAATAACTCCTCCATACGATATGGCAGAAACCTGAAAACGACACTTTTTTTTTTTCATGAGACCAAACGCAAAAAAAAAGTGTTGACTAGCAGAAAAGCCAAGACACATTAAAGTCGCACATTTGCTTCTGCTTCGTGCGCTCTTTATCTAGGTGAACTTTGACCTGTGCTTTGGTCTCATGAGCCAGTAGAAAACAAGAAGGCGGGACTGTGGTGTCTTTGGTCAGTTAAAAAAAAAAAAAAAAGGAGCTTGTGATTTATAAAATAGCATCCCAGATCAACCGTCTTGCCCACTGACACACAGCCAGGTCGGTCCTTGACCAATGTGCGTAGTGCAGCAGGTGGTGAGGTTGGAATTCATGGACTGGAGTTACACTGCATCACCACGATATGCTACATGCCACACAAAAACTCGTGCTTCCATCTTTATGAAAGCGGAAGCGTAGGTAGTAGTGTTTCAAAACGCCTGGTGACATAGTGTCCTTAAACGCACAATATAATTAGTGCAAACATCCGGACCGATATGTCTGTATGCTGAATGATCGAAAACAGATACTAGTGTAACTCATTCACAGTTGGTGCCGGAGGCAGCCATGTTGATATGACGTCATGCGCTAAACTCTTGAGTTGAAGAGAACATCCCTAAGTTCGAGATTAGGGGCGTTTTCTTTGTTTGTAATCAAAGGTCGTAAATTTCCATGTTACGAACTAGCTAGCTAACCAAGGGCGAGAAATGTAGCTAGGTATTTATTGGTTATTCGTCTGAAATCTACTGTTAAGAGACAGTTTGGATTTGTGTCACTTGTATTTCAGTACCTAAACATAGTATAGTCTATAAAGAGCAGGGATTTTGTTGGTCTTTTTGTAGTTGACTTGAGTTTACTTACTTAATAAAAACGCTAATATCCAGCTGCTGATTTTTCCGTCCCTGATCATTGCCTGTCTTCTGTTTCTCTCCTTATTATTGCACATGATTATGATCATCACCACCCCGTCTCACGCTCTGTATCTGGGTAATCCGTTGTCTGTGTCGCGCAGGGCGATCAGCCGCGTCTCACCACCGTGCTGGAGGAGGCCTTCTCGAAGTTCTACAGCCGTAACGGCTCTCTGAATCCTGTTACTGTTTCCTCGTAGCAGAGGGGTGGAGACGGGTGCCTGTGTTCTCCGCTGCTCCTCATCCTCACACACGGGACAGGACTCTAGTGCTTGATCACTCGAAGGACAGGGTGGAAGCTGGTTTTTTTTTTTTTTTTTTTTTTTTTTTTTTTGCAGGGAACGGATCAGGAGACCTCGGCCGGCGCTCGCACGATGATTCCTGCATTTCTGTTGTTCTTCACGCCGCTGTCGGTGGCAGAAACTGTTGCCTGACGTTTGTGTACATTTATTTCTCTCCGTGTAGCCGCCTGCTTCTCTGAGAAACAACTGTTATTGTTCAAGTCAGTATTACAACCTGTGTTCTTTTTATTTTTTATTATTTTTTTTTTTTTATTTTATTACTTACAGTATCTGTGTGGGATGGGCCATGGTTCAGGTTTGTTTTGTTTTGTTTTTTGGCAGTTTATTATCAGAACAAGCCCTTTATGGTGTTTTTTTTTTAGAAGCACATTATGTGAGCATATGATTTGGTCTCATGTCCTGCTCTTTAAACGAGAAGGAACCCGTCGTTTACCGCTTTAACAAGTTCTCATGAAGCGCCGCGTGACCTGGTGGTTATCGTTCGAGCTTTTAAAGGTGCAATGATTAAGTTTTTTTCTTTAACGTTATATCTACTTAAAAAAAGGTCATAAAATGAAACAAAATGAAGCATCATTAAGCCACTGTTTAGCTTTTCCTAGCTTTTTTCATAGTAGGTTTTTAAATTCTTTTTTTTTTGTTTGTTTTTTTTCTTCGTAACCCTGTGGCAGATGTATCCCAAAGGTACGATTAGGTGTTTTATTCTGTTACAAGCGCTTTAATGCGCGTTAATATGCGGTTGATTTCGATTGCAGGCGCTTTAAAGGAAAAATCTTAATTAAAGCATCTTTAATATAATGATATAGAATTAACTGTGGTTAAATGCAAAATTCACTTACGCCAATACTGTGAAAGGGAGGGGCTGTCAGTGTTTTGGGGGGGGGGCTAGCAGATTATTTATCATTTACGTGATATACTTATGGAATTAAGACGTGTTTCACTCTCAGCGTTTTAGCAACTACTTGTGAATGTATGAATTTCTTTCATTTGCTGTATATTTTTACCAATGAGGTGTGTTTGCGCGTGTGAGGAAAGGGCACTCGATTTTTGAACGTTTTTTCCCCCCGCTACTCTCACAAATCTACGAATGATTATATGTTAAAATGTGCCTTCTACAGATGAAAAGTTGATTCTGGTTTGAAAAAGGCAGGCATTCAGCACATTTCCGGCGCTCGTTTTCTGGTCACTGATTGCTAGTTACATGCTTAAGAAATGCGTGCATGGATAAATAGATCAGTCGAGCCATCTTTCGCTAACACATGGATGCAGAACATGCTTTTCATGAGGTAAAGTGAGTCTTTTTTTTTTTTTTTTTTTTTTTTAAATAGAGGAAGGTTTGAAGGGAAGGTTACCAAGACGTAACCGCATAGAAATGGTTGAGTAAAGGAGAGGTCCAGCTTGCTGCTGGTTTGCACACTTGTAAAGCATTTCCCCCTACACACACACACACACACACACACACACTGTATATTAAAACACTTGGGTTGTGATTGTGTTGGGCTTCTGAACAGTAAAAACATCAACATGGTTAAAATACAAGGATCTGGTTTAAGAGCTGTTCTTGTCCATCTTGTCGCATCCTTTCTTGCCTTTTAGTATTATCAAATTCAGACGTGCAAACTTTGATCGGTTGGTCAGTCAATCAGTCGGTCAGGTGAGATATCGTAGCCTTAATCATTGAGTAAAAAAAACATCACATCAATCAGATCTTGTTGAGTTGTGATCAGCTGGAATACAGCATAACTTATTCAACATGACCTGTTCAAGTTAAAGAGTGGACTTTCTTCCAAGGAACCTCTTCAGAAAACTATTAATAGAACACCCAGGAGAAAAGGGGCGTCTTTGTTCAGAAGCACATCACACTCCTGTGTGCTGTACACACTGGCCAGAAATCTGTTAAAAAAAAATAATGTTGTCCAATTTTGAGCTTCTCAAACTGCTTTTACAACCCAGTTCTGTTCCTGTATCTTTTCCAAAACAAGAAAAAAGTTGCACCATTTCTTGATTATAAAGATGACACTTCAAGTTTTTGAGTCATTTCTTGTGAGTCATTTGAAACAGTATTTTGAAATCTATCGTCCAGGTACGTCGATTTACAAGCCTAGGTCTGCGTCTGCTTCGAATCGAAAAAGGAAAACGTTTAAAAGTTGAGAAACGACGCATACAACAGTTGATGTCCATTCCCAGTGAGAGACCCACAGTGCAGCCCGGAAATTCCCAACGAAAGCACCGTGCAACACTTACCTTATAGCAGCTATAAACATCCATTCCCTCTCCAAATTCTCTTATTCTCTCTTAAAGAAACAAAAAAAAAAAACGATGCTTGTCATGTTCCTGAGAAACTGCAAAGCGTGAACCCTGCTGTCTTGAAGACTTTCCCATGGTGGAAAACTTAAGTTTAACTGAACTGAATCATATTGGCGCTGAATCGAATCGAATTGGATCAGTAGCGACTCGTTACTAAATATTTAATGGTACGTTTTTGTATATTATAATATTTATTGAGATTAGGGGTCTAAACCTCTCACTTAAACTACCACCGAATCTGCTATGATACGATATGCTTTGTTTTTGGTGCAAATGATGACGTATCAGAGTTAAGGGCAAATCACCATGCTAGTGTATTATTATTATTTATTATTTTTTACACACTTTTCCTTATAATGTCTATATATGTTATAATATATAACCGATTTATGATTGTTGCATCAGTTTCAGTCGCTGCCTTTCAGATGCGTATCGTCTGAAAGAGGGAGAAGAAGAAATGTAGGGTCAGATAAAGAGTCTCTGAAAAAGGACCTTTTTTTTTTTAATTATTATTATTTTATTACTTGTTCCAAAAGATCTTGGAAGAAAACATTAGCCCTTGCACAAATGCACAATTAAACATCAAAACTGAGTGTTATTTTGTTACTCAGAAATCAGCATGCAGACCAGGACCATCAATTCTTTATCTCTTATTTCAGGGGGGGGAAAAGTACATCAAGGCAGAAAAATAAATATCTCATAAAAAACACCTCATCGACACATAAAAAGGCGACAGGTCCAAAGACGTGAAAACTTACAAATTGAGAAGAAGTCAAATCCCTTTACAATGCGTATAATGTAAAAAGGAATACAAAACCGTACAAAGCACTTTATATTCACATTACTGACATTAGGTATTGGCTTTTTATTGTTTGAATATCGTATTGAGGCACAACATGAGCCATTGAGCCTGATTTTCCTTTTTTCTTTTTATGAAAATAGTCACTGACTCCAGCTGAGACTCGGAAAAATGTGTCCAAATGCCACTGCTGTACTTTTGAAGTAATTTAACGACGTGAGTTCAGGATCGAAAATAATTAGCCCGTGTTGCTTTGCTTACTTCTGTAGCACCACAAATCAGACGTACAATCAGCTTTGTGTCCTCGGGAGCCTCTGGCTCAGAGCCGTAAACTCGCCGGCTCTCGGTCCGGTCAGGGAAGCTTCAACAGTGTGTACCCCTTTATTCGGATCATCAGGACAAACTGATCCAAAGCTTTTTAAAAAAGGAAAAAGCCTTCCATTTGGGTCCTTCACTGTGATTATTTGATTATTTCTTCAGACACTGGTACATGAGCCCTCGCGGGTTCAGGACGTAGCGCTCCGAGTTGAGGAACTTGAGGTACTGCGGAACGGTTGAGCGTGGAGCCACGTAGGACACGCCTGGAGAAACGGCCATGACCTCGGCGATCTTCTGTTTCATCTCCTTGATCTCCTGGTCCTGCTTCAGGAGCTTAACTGCAGAGGAACAAATACAGGCAAAACGAGTGGCTCAGATTGTGGAAAGATGACAATCGGCTACATTTTGATGAAAGTTATGAACAAGCATGTGCCATCAGCTCGTGTGTTAGTAGTGTAAGAGCTGTTCAGTTAAAATCTATAATGTTGCGCTTAAACATATATAACTATTGATTTGGGACAAATGTAGCTAAAGCAGGCTGTTTGGAAAATTCAAATCCAAACAAGTGCAGCTCTTCCTTTCAGCATTCCCTTCTAAACCACACACACAAAATGGCGCTCAACCAGTATGAACATTATGACTCCAATCCGGTACCAGTTTTACTGCTAACTGTTGATATGAGCTGTGCAATTTTATATAGTTAGTGAGAACTACAGCGCTATTGTATTCTCTGTTATGATTGGTCAGAAGGTGTTAATTAATTAGTAGTTTGGCTACAAAGGAAATCACAGGTTTATATTAATGCGCTTGTTCTAATAAGTTATTGTTTCTATAGTAACAGTTCATTCACAGGGACTTGGGAATAACAGACACTCCACATAAACTTGGTTTATAAACGTGTTTAACTGTTGATATGGCGTTTATTTAACATTTATGGAAGGAGTCTCCAGTGTCAGTGCTTTGTAAAAGACAGAGGTAAGTTTTCCGACATCTTCAGGACAGAGAGCTACATCATAACATTTCATAAATAAAGACACGAGGGAACAACTGGATATAAAAAGCATTACAGATTTCTAATGGATCTTAACGTGTTTCCAGTTGTCTGTAATGGTAGTTTAATGGATTGTGTTGTTCCTAATGATTCCTGATGGCTCATAAAAATTTTTCTAGTTGGTCATCATCTACCCATTTGGGTTCTGGTGGTACTTAATAGTAACCTAATGGAAACCTACAGGAATGTGATGGAAACCATTAAGCCAGTTCCTATTAAACTCCATTATGTGATGGAAACCAGAGATTTGGCTGACAGGTTGTAATTTTATCCCGAAGGATTACACTAACAAAATGTCTTTAAAATTCGTTTAACTCAGCCTGTAACACAGTTACGGACTGATATGATGGTAATCCTCAAAACGTCCAGGTTTTGTCAGATGTTCACTAACCCTGCGCTATCTCCAGCTGTCTGCGTGCGTCCCCCAGCGCTGAGAACAGGTCCAGCTTGAGGCGTGTCTCTGCGCTCAGGTTGTACTCTAAATGCTGAGCTTTATCCTGCAGAGAGGAGAGAGCGGAGAGCAAGGCGTCGGCCTCCTGCTCTGTACATCTGAGCTTCTGCAGGGACTGAAAACAAGCAGGGAGACATTGGGAATGAGATGTACACCTCAGCATAATGAGGATTAACATAGATTAACCTTTTTTTTTTTTTTTTTTTTTACAGCTTTCTGAAAACTCATCCTGTATTTCCTTTCTGTACTCCATTCATGAGCTGAAACTGACACAACTCTGGCTGTCAATATAATTTTTGCAAATTCAATTAACCTTCAGGTGAGTTGAAAGGACAGAAGACTGAAGGGAAGATGAGGACTGAAGGGAAGAGAAGAGAAAGGAGGCGGATTGAAGGGAAGGGAAGAGAAATGAAAAAGACTGAAGAGAAAGGAAGAAGGTTGAAGTGAAGGGAAGAGAAGGGAAGAGAAAGGAAGAAGGTTGAAGAGAAGGGAAGAGAAGAGAAAGGAGGAGGATTGAAGGGAAGGAAAGAGAAAGGAAGAAGGTTGAAGAGAAGGGAAGAAAAAGGTGGAGGATTGAAGGGAAGGGAAGAGAAAGGAAGAAGGTTGAAGGGAAGGAAAGAGAAAGGAAGAAGGTTGAAGGGAAGGAAAGAGAAAGGAAGAAAGTTGAAGAGAAGGAAAGAGAAAGGAAGAAGGTTGAAGGGAAAGGAACTGTAAATTGTAGATGCTTGTGTACAGAGCGATGCAGGATGAGAAGTCAGGGTTTACCATGTTTAACATTTACTGATTCAGATTCAGGGTGGGTGAAACTGTCAAATCACAACACACAATATACAGCAAAAGTGCAAAAGTTTGCACACCCTTATTTCAAAAAAGTCACGCCAATGGCATTTATTGAGAGTTTGGTTTTACTGTCATTCTTTCATTATCACAGGTAACTGAAAAGGTCCATTTTTCAGAATTCCTCTGACAGTTTTATGTCTTTGTGTTTCCTCCATTTTTCTTTTTTTTTTTTTGTTTTTATAGTCTCCCTAAACACTCTGATATCTTTTTATCCCCTCCTCCATCTCTATAAACTCAATTTGACTACTGACAAGACCTTTAATTCACATTTTCATTGTTTTATGTCATTACACACCTTAATGAAGTTAATTTTAATACATTAACTAGAGCATGTCAACGCTTTAAAATACAACCTTTTTAGCTTGATCATACAGTGGATATTGTTAGAATATTATTTACACTATATATTGTTAAAAAAAAAAAACATATCATGAAGCAGGCGGGATGCTAACTTTTGCACTCAAATGTATGTCACGAAATTCACATTAGCTAACATTCTCAGTAAGACAGCAGTGCTGCGTTTAAAAAGTTTAATAATAAATTATTTAGTTCTCTTGATAGATATGGTGAGGTTTTCTGTAAGGAGATGTTTATCGTTTATGGAAGGAGTCTCCAGTGTTAGTGCTTTGCAACAATCCGAGGTGAAGCGATGGTAACTTTAATAGTTTTACGACACGGGAAAGTCTTCGGTAACAATGACATGCTGCTTTTTTTTGTCTTATTAACTTCCAGACAGAGACAAAAGAGCGGCTGGTGACGGAATGACTGTTTATAGCTGCTGTAATGTAAGTGAGAAGAGGAATGTTCATGTACATTCCACAGCTATATAAAGGAAATTCTGTAATAAATTTTAAAAAATGTACTTGTGGGCAAGTTGCTGTGGTATAAGAGGAATACAACACTTCAGGGATGCTCTGTTATTGGAAAATAATCAACTTCAGGGTGGTAATAGTCAATCTGCTTCATCACAACATTCTGTCATTGATTAGTTTCCTATAATAGCATGCACCAAAGCGTTTAATAGGAGGTGTCTATGATTCAGGAGGCTTTGCAGCTTGATAATGGACCTCATTTGCTTTTCCCCATTAAATGGCAAAAAAAAAGTGTAAATCTGGTACATTGAACGTTAATTTCACAGTTAATTAGTCGCAATTTCTGTGATATTTTGTGACTGTTTCAGAGTAAAAATTATCCACACAATCACAGAACAAAAAGGACTGTCCCGAGTAGCACTGTTTTGTGAATGGCTTAGGTCTTGAAAGGCATGCTTTATGCTGTATATGGTACTTAATGAGTGCAATAGTTTGTACACCCTTAAGACTAAAAAATAGAATTTATAGCAACAAGACACTTGGTGTATTCAGATTTACAGATATCACAAGTTTGAAAATAATCCCAGATTGTGTGTTTAAGATATTAATAATGAAAAAAGTGAGCAAAATGATTATTCATTCATTCATTCATTCATTCATCCTGGGGAGACGGGATTGGGACGTCTGTCCAGCGCAGGGCACAACCCGCACACACACTCCCACACTCATTCATACCTAGGGGCAATTGAGAGGAGAATTTAGTCATCAGTTCACCTAATGGTTTGTTTTTGTGAGGTGGAAGGAAACCGGAGAACAGGGAAGGAACCCACACGGACACGGAGAGAACATGTGAAACTCCACAAAGACAGTAACCCGAGCTCAGGATCAACCGGGAGCTGTGAGGCAGCAACGCAACCTGTTGGCCCCAAGCAAAATCATCAGTCGGATAGTTTAGATTTGTTTTTCTAAATGTGGTGTAAATATTCTCCAATAAGCATGAGGGATACAAACTTTTGCACTCAGCTCAACCATACCAAAAAAAAAAAAAGGCACAGACAACATAAAAATGAAGCAAACCAAACACAGAAGAAGCATAATGAACGAAACTCCTGCCTGAAACACAAATTAAAATCAAACCACCGATATTCACAGATGTCAAACACAACGGCGTGGACACGAAACCACAAACGAAACGTCACAAGAGGCGTCGTCCGAAAAATGTTAGTGAAACACAAATGTTACCTCCACTTCTTTTTCTAGCGCTAGCACTCGATTGTCTTTCCCCTGATAGTCCAGCTGTAGCTGTTTGTACTCTGTGTCTAGATCTCTAGCTCTTTTCCTTAACAGCTGCGTCTCACTGTGTTCCTGCCTAGTGGACGGGAGAAAACACAGCAAGTGTGAGCCGACACGCAGCCCCACGGCTTCACGAGCTGCTCTGAGTCATCACTGTAAACACTGGATTATCATGCCATGTCTGCTTTTTTTTTTATTTTTTAAATTTTAATTTGCAAGAAAAACTTAAAGAAAGGGGAAAGGAAAAACAATCATGGATGTGCAATTGAGCAAGCAGCAGGATTGCAGTATAATAAATCAGACTGTGCATGGATATGTACAGTCAGCTCCAAAATTTTTGGCACCCTTAAATAAAATGAGTGGGAAAAGGTCATGTAAAATGTCTTTGTGGTGAATTGGGTTCATCTCACATTGAAAATATGAAAGCTGTCTAACCTTGAATTGAAGTAAATTTATTCTAAGACTTAACTTTTTTTTTTTTTTTTTTAATACAAAACAAGTGTCATAAGTTTTGGCACCCATGCAACACCCATTTGCCAATGTGACAGCACCCAGTTTTGGTGTGAGGAACCTGAAACCACCCATCAGTACAGATTCTGAAGCTGACTGTATATGTTACATGTTTACTTCATACCTGTTTGATGCATTACGTAGTAAAAAAGCTGCCTCGTCAAATTTCTGGGTCCGGACTTCCGTGAGTTGTTTTTCTATGGCTAGTCTGCTGTCTGTCTCCACTCTGGCTTTCTTCTCCAACATGGCACAACTCTGCTTGTCCTTCTGCCTGGATTTGCTCAGATACTGAAGCCTGATAAAAATAAATGAACAAATTACAATTGTATCAGCAGAATAACCATCAAACAGGCAACATACTGTATACAACAGGATATGTTCTCTTTTAACAGTCTGTGTGTCACATGACTTGGTTATAGTGCTCATTTAAGTAAAGAATACAATAATCCATATTTAGTTACTGAAGTCTTACTCCTCTTACATCACAGTAATTTGCCAACACTAACAATCATCATTAATTAAAGAATGACACATCATACCTTTCATCCACTTATAGTTGCACTTAATGTTGTGGAACCCCCACGAAACGAGTTAGTTCATGTTATCACTTATGTTATAGCAGCTGCAAACAGTTGCTCTGCTCTTTTTTCTGTCTCAAAGTTAATGAGACCAAAATAATGCAG
The DNA here is from genome assembly GCA_022985145.1 of Pangasius djambal. Lineage (NCBI taxonomy): Eukaryota > Metazoa > Chordata > Actinopteri > Siluriformes > Pangasiidae > Pangasius > Pangasius djambal. The sequence goes on from CM040993.1 coordinate 16,713,614, forward strand.
CTTATCATGTTACCAAGAAACTGGAAAGTCCAAAAACTCCTCAGTTCTGATGACTTTCCCGCATCAGGAATTTTAAAGTTACAAAATTTACTGCCACTGGAGGCTCCTTCCAAAAATGTTAAATAATCATCTCAGTTTTGGTATGATATATTTAAATTATATGTACACAATCCCCTCCAAAAGTATTGGAACAGCAAGACCAAGTCTTTTGTTTTTGCTATACATTAATGACATTTAGTTTTGAGATCAAAAGATGAACATGAGATGATAGATCGGAATTTCAGCTTTCATTCCCCGATATTTACATGTGGATGTGTTAGACAACTTACAACATGGCATGTTTTGTTTGAACCCACCCATTTTTCAGGTGAGCAAAAATATTGGAACAACATGACTGATAGGTGATTCTTGTTGCCCAGGTGTGCTCTGTCAGATTGTTTGTTTAACTTATTAGTAGCTCTGAATGTCTACTCTTGGTCTGAGCCTGGGGTTTCATCTGTGAAGACTGCATTTGCTGTTAACAAGGATAAACCAACATGAAGACCAGAGAGCCGTCTATAGGAGAAAAGCAAGCCATTTTGAAGCTGAGAAATGCTAACAACCCAAAAACAATAGTCAGTGACATCACCAACAACTTCCACAGGGCGGGGGATGAAGGGATCACAATCCGCCATACAAAGAAAACCTTGAGAGCAGCAATATAGAGGTCATACCATACGATGCAAACCACTCATCAGCAGTAAGAATCGGAAGGACTGATTGGAATTCGCAAAGAAATACAGGGATGAGCCACAAAAGTTCTAGAGCCAAGACTAACCTCTACCCAAGTGACAAGAAAGCCAAAGTGTGGAGAAAGAAAGGATCTGCTCTTGATCCAAAACATACAAGCTTATCAGTCAAGCATGGAGGAGGTAGTGTCATGGCTTGGGCTTGTATGGCTGCTTCTGGAACAGGCTCACTAATCTTTATTGATGATGGAACTCATGATGATGGCAGCAGAATTGAATTCAGATGTCTACAGAAACATTCTGTGTGCCAAGTTACAGAGAAATGCATCCAATCTAATTGGGAGGAACTTCATCATGAAGCGAGACAATGACCCAAAACACACTGCCAACACAGTAAACGACTTCATCAGGGGATGAAGACTGAAGGGAGAAACCCCCCAAAACAAACAACAGAACTGAAAGAAACTGAGGTACAAGCATGGGAATGCGTCCCAAAAGAATCCAACTGTTTGGTGATGTCAGTGGGTTGGCAGTTTGATGCATTTATTGCAAGCAAGGGACAGTTTTGCAACCAAATATTAAGTGTTGTTTACTTGTTTAAAAGATCTAGATGTAAATATCAGGAAATGATTGCTGATCTATCATCTCAGTAACGCAGTAACGCTACTATGCTTTGGGGAAACTGGAAGCTCATGTGAAGCTCAGTGGCTGATTTAATGGTGACACTTGGAAAAAAAAAAAGCACTCACTTGTTCTGCAGAAGTTCATTGGCATGTCTGAGCAGCGAGACTTCAGGCCGCAGGCTGTTCTCGCTGTTGGTGAGGTTACAGATGTGACTGCGTAACTCCTGCTCGTTCTGTCTGCTCGTCTGCAGCTCCACCTTCAGCTTCCTCATCTCCTGCTCCAACCTGCAGACATACACCATGCTCTCATTTACTGCACATTAAACACACGCCGAAAACATTTTTACAATATCGGTATTTAGGTTTGTTAACAGCATTTCAGCAAGGACGCAGTGTCACGTTTAAGATTTATGATGCATGAAAAAAATGTTTAGTACATAAAATAGATTTTAATATCCAATCAGCTAATCACTGAGTAACAAAGAGGTCAATCAATATCAGTCAAAGGCATAAAAATAAGTCAAAGGTAAAAAATTATATTTTATATCACTGCACTTTCCTAAAATATCAGTTTGGACAGTGTAAGTTTCTCAGGTTGGCTCTTGTATT
>CM040993.1:16722422-16773762 GCA_022985145.1 Pangasius djambal
CTGTTGATTTGGCCACACCTAAGGTTTTTGCTATCTCTCTTATAGATTTATGTTGTTTTTTCAGCCTAATGATGGCCTCCTTCACTTGCACTGAGATCTCCTTGGACTTCATATTGGTAGCTCCAGTCAAACAGCTGCCAAATGCCAACTCAATACCTGATATCAACTCCAGACCTTTTATCTGCTTCATTTGTCTTGATGTAATGAGGGAATGGACCGCACCTGGTCAATTAGCTTCTTGTCAGTCAATTGTCCAAAAACCTTTGAGCCCCTGAAAATGGAGGTACTTTGCTGAAAATGGCTGTAATTCCTAAATGGTAAATGCCATATTGTTGTGGAACCTCTTAAAATAAAGCTGAAAGTCTTCACTTCGATCACATCTTGATTGTTTTATTTCAAATCCATTGTGGTGGTGAATAAAGGCAGAATCACAAAAACACCGTCATTGTCCAAATACTTCCAGACCTAACTGTATATATATATATACATATATATATATATATATAGCAACCAAGCAAATAAAAACCTTAAAGAATAATCATGCTTTTTTTTATTTTTTAGATTTGAAAAATGATCATGAAAAAAAATGTAAGCCTATGTAAAAAAAAAAAAATCATTTCAGAATAGATTCTAACACACCATTAGCTTGTTATTTTTATTGTTCAATTTTCATGTACATTCTCTTGCCCTGTATTTCTAGCTTTAGATGTTTTGTGGATGAGGAGAGGGAACTAATCAGAGGAGTGCAGTGTGTGTGTTTTCCTTCCTGACTGGACGCAGACACTGTGTGAGTGTGTGTTCATCCGTTCATCAGGAACATAAACACAGCGCGGATTCCTGCGCTCTGGCTTTGCTTTGTTTCAGCTTAAAAACAAAAAAAACAAAAAAAAACGTGAAAATGTCCAGAGGATCAATAAGAAACGCTGCACGGAGCTGTAGATGTGAATAAGGCTGTAGTGAAGGCGTTATGGCGCGCCATTGGCGCCTCTTTTGTTTTCACTTCCTTTGTTCAGCATCCTTTTGTGTTCGGTTACCATGGCAACCTCTGATCTCATCACCTGAAGTGTTTTTTTTGACGCGGCTATTTAAGGAACGCCAGAAAGAAGACACAGAGAACACACACACACTCTCACACACACACGCACTCACTCCCTCACACACACACACACACACGGAGTAAATAATTTGGGAAGCAGACTAAAGGATTATCACGCGCTCGGCTTCAGGACAATACATAAAACGCTGATAAAAGACTTTTTTTTTTTTTTTTTTTTAACAATAAAACCACATTTGTGAGGAAAACAAAACGCAGGCCGATTCTCAGATGATAGTGCACGTTTTTTAAATACAAAAATGTGCAAATTTACTTCATACCAAAAAAAAAAAGTCAACTTGTTATTTAACACGCGTTTTATCTTATTATATTTTATAATTATTATATTATATTATAGGGTTTTTGTAATTATTTATTATTTTATGGTACATTTATTTTTTATATTATTTTATATTATATAAGACTATCATCCTACATATATTTATATATAATATAACCGTTATATACACACACATATATTATTATTATTATTATTATTATTGCACGGTTGTATCACATAAACAACATCCAGACATTAATGTATTCAATTTATTGACAGTCTGAGAAGGTAAAAGCCTTATATAATTGAATTTAATATAATTTATATCTATTATGTCACCTAGGTAGACAAAAGCAATGCGTGCTGTAAGGAGTTCAGGTCTTTATTAGGCTATTAGTTATTGATTTGCTCAACAGTGAGGTAACTGATCAGGCCTGATGAAGATGATGATGATGATGATGAAGATGGTGTTGTTGTTGTTGTTCCTTAAGCGCATGATCCTGGTTTGAATTTCTGGCGTGTGTGTGTGTGTGTGTGTGTGAGAAGGTGGTGAAATGATTGATGGTGAAATATGAAGCCCAACAATAAGAAGCTGATGAACAAAGCGGTGAGGAGCTGCTGCAGCTGGAACCCACCTTTCTGAAATCTTCTCCGTCAGTCTGAGCTTCTTCATCTTCCGGAGCTTGGCCACGTCCAGGCAGCGCTTCTTCATCTTCTGGCTCTCTGCGTGTCCGTGTGAGGAGACAGCGCTGTCACACTGGCCTCACTGATGCCGCAACCTGACGAGAAGACGCTTTGTGCGCGTGTGTGTGAGTGTGTGTGTGTGTATGTGATGCTCCACGCCGCCGCTGCTGCTGCTCAACAAAGGTGCAGCTCCACGGCTCCATCCCAAACCGCGCAATCATGCACTAAGGAGTGTCCCTAAATAGTACATCACCTACACTAACCTCACCTATAGGGGGCGCCCTAACACTCCTGACACACACACACACACACACACACACACACACACACTGTTTACTTTACATACTGTGTGTGGTTTGGGACAGAGCCATGTAGTCAGCCCTCAGCTAAGAGTGATTGTAGTAATCTTTATTTCTACACTATTTCTACACTCTCATAAGAAGGGTGCTACTACACTGTACCTGTGCTGCTCACTGCAGCACCTTTTAAAGCTCTACTCCAAAAGGTAAACAGTGTAAACCTAATCACAGTGCAGTCATGTGCCTCTTTAAATGTACACTGTACCCACATTTCCAGGTGCCCTGCATATTAAAGGTCTAAAAGACACCAGCACCACTTCAGCGACAAGGAAAGCTGCAGTTAGCACTCCTTTCTTCCTGACAGTGTAGGATACAGCACACTGAAGCTCAACCTCAGCAACCAGCAGTAAAGAGTTTGGCCCTTTTAAGGCTTTTTGTAGCCATTTTTATGCACTCAGGGGCACCAGATAAACGTCCCCAAAACCGTCACCTGTTACTTCTATTGTCATGGGTATTTCTGAAAATAAATAGATAAATAAATCTGTAAGATATGTCTGGTAAACAAATAGTTAATCTCATAAATACAGCTGGTAAATAAATAGATAAATCTGGTAAATTAATCTGGTATAGAAATAGATAAACTGGTAAATAAACAGATAAATCTGGCACCCACACACTCCTAGAAAAAAGGCTGAATCGAAAACCCCGGGAAGCATTTCAGTTTGTCCCTGATGTTCTGAATGAATCCTTAAAGGCTATATGTAGAACGCTGCATGCACAACAGTGTGTTTATCAAAGCCAAGATCTTGTTTTATAGCAAATAATCAGAATAAAATCTAACAAATTTCCTCAAACAAAGGCAAAGTGTAAGTGCAGTGTGTCTGTGACGTACAGAACCGTTTCTATTGTATGATGTACAGTATTGTAAAGATTGGGAGAGGGGAAAGGGGGATTATGGAGTACGGAGGTCTGTACATCAGAAATGCGTGCGCACCACAGTGACCTCGTTTCTCAGACAAAAGCTGAGAAAAACATAAAAATGTCTCGCTTTTCTAATTCCCCGATTTTTAGGCTAGTTTCAGGTCTATTGTGTGGATTTTGAGATTTTGTTGAGCTGGAAATTTTGCTGAAACCTGGCAACCCTGGTTAATGATATTACCAGGAACACAGCCGAACAAAGGTACCAATCAAAACGAGCTGCTAGACTGTACGTTTTTTTAACTCTCAGCTGCAGTAAATTACAGAATTACTCGAATAATTCACTAGTTAGGAGTCACTAGCTTTAAGTCAACTGTGATGGCTTCTCTACTGTTTTGTCTGAGGTTATGCTGTTATTAATTTCGTCCTGCTGCTGTTTAGTTCCAAAGGCTATGACTAGTTTGGAGTTGTAAAAATACAGGAGGTTTTTAGCCAACAACGTGTTTGGAATAAATATTACAACCTACGTGGACTAGACTCCTGTTGCTTTGTTTTTTTATTTATTTCTCAGAAACTGATCTCAGATCTTTATCATAAGAAAAAAAAAATCATTAAACTGCAGTACAAAAGTACATTCTTTATCTGAATACTGTAACATTTACCATGTTTAAAGCGAGAAGATATGTGAGAAGCACATCCATGGAACAGAGTATCTGATCTCTCATGAGTTTAATTAAATAATATCATCATCCATTAATTCATCCTTCCATTTTCTGTATCGCTCATCCTACACAGGGTCATGGAGACTATCCCAGGGAACTCAGGGCACAAGACGGGGGACACCCTGAGCTGGAAGGGGTGCCACCACATCGTAGGGAACAATCACACACACACACACACACGCACACTACGGATAATTTAGAGATGCCAATCAGCCTACATGATGTCTTTGGACTGGGGGAAGAAACCGAAGAACCCAAATGAGACCCCTGAAGCACGGGGAGAACATGCAAACTCCGCACACACAGGGCAGAGGCGGGATTCGAACCCCCAACCCTAGAGGTGCGAGGCAAACGTGCTACTCATAATGAGATCAACAATTAAAAAACACTGGATGGATATTTATACGTGTTGCACAGACACTCTAATCAGTGTACTGATATTCTCCATGAACTTAAAGATGCATTAGTTCTACAGCAGGACACTGTTGTATTACAGCAGAGAAACAAATCTTTGCATGCTTCTACTGAATGTGTTTGTGAGAATCAGGAATTCAGTGGGACTTCTAGTCTCCATTTCAACACCAGATACAGAGAGGAAAGAGAAATGTGGAGTGTGTGTGCGCAGTTTATTTCTGGGTGATGGGGAAAGAGTTCTGGTCCATCAGCTCGCCGACTTTCTCCTGCAGTATGTGCACAACTTCAGCCAAGATAAAAACGTGTGTATCATCCAGGTCCTGAATGATGAACTTCTTCCCCAGAGCAGACGTCTCATCCAGGTAGAGGAGGAACTGCTTCATGGCAGGATCACTGTGGTTTAAGGCAAGAACTTGACTTTCTATACGTTTAAGCAATAAAGATGAGGGATTAAACAACACCGAGGTTAAAGAGAGAGCTTACCATTCCACAAGAACCCCTTTTAACACATTCACCATCTTTCAGACAAAAACCAAAGTCAGCTCGCAGCCCAAATCCTCTGAATAAGCGACCTTGTGTAGGCGGAGAGGAATAAAAACAGGTTAAAGAGCAATATTAAAACAGTCAACATTGGCTAATCAAATGTTAGCTAGCGAAGGTGAAGTTACAGAGTTAACATTAGCTGGAAAAACAGCTGAAGTCAAAACGTTTTAGCGTAACTGAAGACTACAATAATGATTTCAAATACCACAAAGCCTAAATGTCTGCCTACAATCAAACAGAAGCTTTATATTTAGCTTTATAATATACTAACGTTAGCATGTTAGCAACATCTATGCGTGTATATACCGGGTTTTACGGTAAGCACAAGGCTTTGGAGGAAAAATGACTTCATGTGTTTTGGTTAAAATATCGAGTTATCATCAAACTTCCTCGAATAAAAAAAATGCTCGTTTTGGATGTTTGTTCACCAAAAACAATCCATTTTTAAATGTAAATATAATCTACAAAATAATTAACATCTCAGTTCTATAATTTACAATGACTAGATAAAACAGATCTTACGATTTATTATTGCAATTAATTGATTTATTATCCTAATAAATATTGTACTATTCTATTGTTATTTAATATAAAATCTGTTTACTGTAAATTTTTGATTTGAACTCTGTAAACTTTGATTAAAAAAAGAAAAATACAGGAAACAGTGTAAGAAAGTGACGTCTGTGATTTTTTTTAAATTAATTTTTTAAATTTATTTTTATTAAAATAAACGATATGTTCCTGAAAAGCACCACCTATAGTGTGTGCTCTTTTAATGTGAAATAAATCCACTTTCTTAAATTTAATTTTCAAGAAACATGAAAACAAGCTACACAACGCGCTTAGTGGTTACCGTAAAACCTCGTACATATGGGCACTTGGAGTTTCTACCGCAGTCGTGTTCGCTAGCTATTGTATCATTACTGAGCATCACCGTGTGTTCAGTTTAACGCACTGCCCTTATCACCGTCTCTGTACATTTATTCAAAGAAAAAAAAAATCAAAAATCTGTTTTTGTGCGTGTAAGAGAGTAAAAAATACTTACAAAGTAAGCTCCTATTGTTTCCGTGTTGTTTTTCTCGCTTATAACTGAATTAACCCCGCTATAACAGCGCCATCTACTGTACTGGAGTATATATATATATATATATATATATATATATATATATATATATATATATATATATATTTTTTTTTTTAAACGTAAATAGCGTGCAAAAGTTTGTACGTTTATCTGAATGGAGAAAATGAAAACTCGAATCTAATTTATAATTAATTTACAAACAAATTTGTAAAATTGAAACGTGCGTGTACTTTGGAACAATACAACCATCCATAACATAAAGAAAATGAATGCAAAAATAGTCTGAAAAGATATTTTGCTATCATGACCCTCTTGGTCTCCATGCTGCACGTGAAGAAGGCAGTGGACCACTTGTGACTTTTGCATATGTATTTACCCCCCTTGACCTTTTTCACATTTTGTAGTGTTACAACCTGGAGCTGAAATGAATTTAACTGGGATTATATGTCATGAATGTACACAAAATATTGAAGTTGGGAGAAATCAATGTAGTGTGAAAAATTATTTACAAATTTACAAAGCTGTGATTGTATAAGTATTCACCCTGTCACTGCGAAACACCTACGTTAGTTACCATCAGATGTCACATAATCACCTGAATGGAGTCGTGTGTAATTACTTTTTTTTTTTTTTTTTTTACAGTTCAATTACCGCAATTTCCCTCTGAATCATCCATCCATCCATCCATCCATCCATCCAATCCATCCATCCCTCCCATCCATTCCAACCAATCCATCCATCCCTCCCATCCATTCCAACCAATCCATCCATCCTTACCATCCATTCCATCCATCCATCCATCCCTCCCATTCCATTCCATTCCATTCCATTCCATCCATCCATCCAATCCATCCCATCCCATCCCATCCCTCCCTCCCTCCATCCATTCCATTCCATTCCATCTATTCCATTCCATCCAATCCATCCATCCATCCCTCCCATCCATTCCATTCCATTCCTTCCATCCATCCATCCCTCCCATCCATTCCATTCCAATTCATCCATCCCTCCCATCCATTCTAACTAATCCATCCATCCATCCCTCCCATCCATTCCATTCCATTCCTTCCATCCATCCCATCCCATCCACTCCATCCATCCCTCCCATCCATTCCAATCCAATTCATCCATCCCTCCCATCCATTCTAACTAATCCATCCATCCATCCCTCCTATCCATTCCATTTCATCCATCCATCCTATCCAATCAATGCTGGAAGTCAGATTGAGTACTCTACAGGGTATATTGCTCCAGGTGTAAATGAGTGTGTGAGAGACGCCGTGTAATGGACGGGAGCCCTGTTTAAACTGTGCCCACTTGTGATCATGAGGGAACGTCTCTGAGGTTTATATTAACACACTCTTTCTAATACATTATCGTTTCTGTAGTAACAGCTCATTCACAGGGACTTGTACACAGAAGATGCTCCAGATAAACAGATTAAAAACATGTAATCGTTGATAAGGTGAGGTTTTCTGTAAGGAGATGTTTGTTTTACATTTAGGGAAGGAGTCTCCAGTGTCAGCGCTTCGCACCAGTCAGAGGGAAAGCTGTAAACTCCACCATGGGAAAGTCTTCATTATTATTATTTTTTTTTAATTAAAACACTTCAGGACACACTGTTACAGGAAAACAATCCATTTCCTGGTGGTAAAAGTAACTCACACGATTATGTGTTTGATTCCTTCTGCACTTCTGCACTCGGCTGTACAGTACATTCTCATTATCATAAAGCTAATCATTTACACAAAGCTCTCGAGACTCCAGTCTTAGCCCATCAGATGACACACACTGCCGCTTTATTTGTTGTGCTTAAGTGCTGGCGATACATTTTGGCACTAATTTAACCCTCAAATCCTCATCAAGACCTCATACTCTAATAATTTAAACAGCGAACACTGATGTACACAAAAATACTGTTTGTATAAATAAAATCCATCGGTATATTTTTGAGGTAGTGGCACCAAACATGAAGTCAGCAGTACCGTGATTCTCCATCCGGTTCGTAGTATTCCAACAATGTGCTAGGAAGTGCCAATAAAAATAAATAATTACCGTTACAGGACACTGGCAAAGAATTTAAATGAAATGGACTACGCGTAGTGGTCATACAGTATCTGTGTACAACATGAATCCAAACCAATTCATAGGAGAAGTGTTTAAAGATACTGTACTATGTTTAACACATGTATTAGTTTTAAAAAAGATATGCATTTCGCATTTCCTGGTGTATTCCAAATGACTTCCTGTTAACTCCTGGAGCATTTCCAGAGATGAAAAATCCTGAAGATGACATGAGAAAGACGTGGACGCAAACCTTCAGCTGCTTATCTGTCCACCAAGAGCATCCTGAATAAACTGCAGGCTCTGTTTGTAGAGAAACGTGTCCTTCTTCTCGGGTTTGCAGATGTTCAGATGATCCACAGCCACTTCTATTAGATCTCCAATCCCCAGATCTGCAAGAGGTACAAGGAGATTGTGGTTTGATGAGGAAAAATCAAAGAGAATTTTAATTTTAATGTGGAAATAACTTATAGCGCATAACAGTTCTGTAGAGGTTTACGCTGAATTTTCATGAAAATTCGTGATATTTATTTTTGACAAAGTTTCTTCTTACGACATCGGAGAGTTGATGTGAGCTAAAAATGGACGCTCGCAGTAAGCTACAACTTTGTTTGGCTTCTGTTTAGATATAAAAAGCCCTCAAATAGCTAAAACAATGCCCAAGAGATGACGTTTGCTTAGTCATAAATAAAACACTTGGGTGAATGTTGTTATAGGAAAATAATCAGTGATGAGGCGCATCCCGTAGTGTTTTATTCCTCTCACAATTTGCCAGTGATTGTTTAAATGAATTTTATTAAGAACATCGTAATTTTTATCCACGATATAATTACATTTAATGTCGTTGAATGTCAACAAAGCAAGTTAGTTCCTGTTATCACTTACGTTATAGCAGCTATAAACCGTAGTTCCATCACTTCCTCTTGCAACTTTTTTTTTTTTTTTTTGTTACCAAGAACCCATAAAATGCAATGTCCTGACACTGGAGACTCCTTCCATACATGCTAAATCTCCTTATAGAAAACTTCACCGTATCAATGATTACACACATCTGCCAGAAAAGTCTCTGTGAATGAGCTGTTACCATAGAAACGGTAACATATTAGACTGAGCACGTTAATATAAACCTGCGATTTAAACTGCTTGTTATAGAAAATTAACCATCACCCTCTGACCGCTGTGGTATAAAACAAATTCAGCTTTAAATGATCTAATCTTGTAAACAGTGATCTTAAATCATACAGAATAGACACAAATAAAAAGAAAAATCTGCTTAAAAAAAAAAAAAAAAGTCATCCACTATGGCCGACGCCATGTTGGAATGACATCACAAATTGTCCGAATTACAAAATGGAGGGAGGTCCAAACAGATTTTCCGTAAACCATGACGAACGCAGCATCAGCAAACAGCTTCTTCATGTTTAAGGGAGTAAAAATGTCCTTTTCAGTGTGTTAAGCTGACGTACCTGCTGACACGGCAGGAACCACTAATATGTTTATCATCGGGCCGACGGATGTGGGCAGAGTTTCAGCAAAGCTCAGGATCTTGAACTCTTTGTCTTTTGCGATGTTGAGGAAATTCTCGTTCAGGTCTCGTAAAGCTGGAGAGTCTGCAACAATGATTTAAAAAAGTGAGAGAATGAAATCACAATGATGGACAAAAACTGCTGAATAAAATGTGATGGACAAAAAAAAAAAAGGACGTCCAACCTTTGCAGAGTTCTCTGACTTCTATGGAGGGAAACAGGAGATAGCGCACGTTTACGGAGTACTCGGCCATGAAGGTGCCGCGGTGAGGAACGCTGTAGAACAACACGCCCTTTGTGTTCTTGACCAAGGAGCTCAGCTCGGGATCCTTAGAGGCGTCTACGAGCATCTTTTTCACCAGCAAGCCTAGTGTGTAAAACACACAGAGGTCTGTACAGGACTACTCGTTCACCTGCAGCTCACGTGCAAGTACACCAAACGAAAACTAAAAACACACTGACTGAAATAAGGACGCTGTTCGTGTTTAATGTTTAAAAAAAAAATAAAATCCACCCTGAACAACTTGCATAGAAATCTTTATAATCAACTGCCTCCAAGATTTATTCTGTAATGAAAGTCTTCGGTTTAAACATCTTTCACTGGCACGTTGGTGTGTTTCCATCTTTATAATTAACGTCTGATCTTCAGCTGCATCCAAGATTTATTCAGTAATGAAGGTTTTTGGTTTAAACATCTGTTTTAACTGCATATTACCCATAATGCTTTACTGATAGTGGTGCAGTGGGATTTATTCCGCGATGCGGCGGCACTTTAGTCCGTTAGTCCAGCCTCATCTGTACAAATTTCATGCTAATTCTGCCATCTACGGCACCACACTCGTCATGTCGTAGATCGCTAACTAGAAGAGCCGAGTATCTGCCGTAACTTGTATAGCTGCATGGCATCCTGGGACTTCGAGTCCAGTGCTTGCACCAGCGTCTCCACTACATCTACGCTGGACTGCAGAAAAGAAGGTCTTACTTCTGAGGTAACTGCGTAACGTTTGAAGTCACTGAGATGTTTTTGTATTATAATGTAACTTTGCTAGCGATAACAATGTCACCCTGTGACGTCAGAGCGACACACAGGAATACACAACGGAAATACAGCAATCAACCGTCAAATCAGCACCAGAATCACTAAACACATCAGAAATCTTTCCATATAAAACTGTGTATCAGGGTGGAGTTTTCCTTTAACTAGAAAATGATGCAGGTTTTCCAAGAGGTGTGAAGCGTAAAAAAAACTGAAATGCGATGAATGCTGGTTTATCTCTGACCCACCGATGACTAACCTCCCATACTGTGCGCTACCCAAACCACAGGCCGGTCACCCACTCCTGCAGCTTTCAGCTTCTTCAGCAGCTCTCCGCTGCGATACGCTAAAGACTTCCTGCACAGACCTCCAAATGATTAAACTCACTACAAATGTACTTTGTGAATCCAAACCCCTGTTTTTTTTCCTTCTTTACCTCTGGTTTTCAACAGGACACTTGGCCCTCCAGTCGCTCAGATGCGTGTCGTACTCTACAGACAGGATTCGGAGGTTGGGACAGTCGGCTGCTAACCACGACTGCAGGTCAGACAATCCAATAAGAACACAAGAAAAGCAAAACAGATCAGCGGTACATGACATCCAGACCCAGAATACCGCCTTTCTGAGATGTAGACCGTACCTTAGGCCAGCACTCGGTGTAATCCTCATGTATTCCTGCAGATTTTTCAACTTCTGTCAGATCGCAGTCTTTCTGTCGCCATGTCTTGAAAGCAGCTCCCAGAAGGCCATGCACAAACAGAACGTCTGCTTTCACGGGCTGGCTGGGTTCAGATCAGCAGAGGAGCAGAAAGCTAATCAGCTTCTTTACAAGCAAATATCATGCTGAATCTACTGATCTAGAAATTAAAGGTTACCTGGTGCGACACTGCGGATGCAAAACATAAACTCCGTCCTGGTACTTCTGCACCTCTGTGTCTCGGTCCAGGTTGGCTAAAGCGCGGGCAGCGTGGGACGCCTGTATGATGTGAGGAGACTGCGCCATCTCAGCCAGGACAGGCAACCAACCTACAGCAACCCAACAGAACTCTGATCATACATCGGGTCATTTCACGTGTCATAAATATCAGCTTTATTACCCACATAAAAAATGCAGGTGCCAATGCTCCTATATGTATTTAAAATTCTTGAAAATAAACATTTTTGGTTAAACGGCAAGTTAAATACTCCAGAATTAGAATTGTACGTGAACTGAGATAAGATTTTACTTGAAAGTCCTTAAATACAAAGCTTTAAGGATTTCATTGGACACTTGTTTGCATTTTTTCCCCCTTATTTAACTGCCAATAGTGGGGAAAGTATATAACACCACAGCGCTGTTGAATTCCTGATTCTGATTGGTCAGAAGGTGTTGATTAATTTCCTATAACAGCAGCTCCGACAGTAGTGCAGCTGCATATTAATGCACTCACGCTAATACGTTATCATTTCTATAGTAACAGCTTACTCAGGGACTTGCATGGTGGATGGTCCACATGCTCTACGCCTAATAATAAACAGTTTTTAATGCTGTTCATATGCTGAAGGTTCCTGTATGGAGACGTTTATTTAGCATTTATGGAAGGAGTCTCCAGTGTCGGCGCATCGTAACGCATCGAGGTAAAGCTGTAACTTTACTGAACCATTTCAGATATCTTCAAGACAGAGGAGTTCACGCTTTCTGGTTTCTTGGTAACGAGATAAGCTACTTTTTTAAAAAACTTATTAAGGAAGGCTGGTGAGGAAATTATGTTTGTGGCTACTAAAATGTGTGCATTAAGAGGATCTAACTTGTTTTGTGAGCATTCTACAACATTAAATGTAACTATAAATGGATAAGAAGTATGATGTGTTGTTCAGTAATAAAGAAAAAATCTTTAATGTTGGTAAATTGCTGTGATATAAGAAGAATAAACCACTCCAGGATGTGCAGTTACTGGAAAATAATCATCTACAGGGTGGTAACAGTTAGTCTTGTTCATATTGCCATTTTTTTTTTTAACTCACATGAAAAACTTCACATGTTCAAATACTTTCAGTGTTTATCTGTATACAGTCCAGACATTAAACCAGGTGTAGACAGCATCTTAAATTAAAACTCCAACAAGATAAGCACGAAGTAAAACACGTTGCTCCATCTGTGCGTGAAGATTGAGCCGAACCTGACTGCACTATGTCTGTGTGTAAGCTCTCGTTCAGTGCCAGGTTCCCGATGATGCGCACGATGTTGCGCTGAATCTTCTGCGAATCCCGTCGAAGCTGGTAGACTCTCTGTAAAAGCTGCAGTCCTCCGTTGGCCACCATGTGATCACAATGACTCGGGACCTGTGTGGTAAAGATTATAGATATTAATACGGCACATTATATGAGTGTGCGTGTGTATGTGTATGGGTGTGTGTGTGTGTGTGTGTGTGGGTGTGTTCACTTTTGAGTGCTGTACGAGGGCCTGCAGGCAGAAAGACTCCACCTTCTCAGAGGGGATGGAGGTGAGGCTCTGGGCATAGGGCAGTCCGTTTCCCCCGAAACACCACAACCCTCCCTACGATCACAACAAACACGAAAAAAGTTTTAAGAAAACAACATACACAATGCCATCTAGGTTGTGTCAAGGATGACATATTTTAATTTACAGTAAGGTCCGGAAGTATTTGGACAATGACAGAGTTTTTGTGATTTTGCCTTTATACACCTCCACAGTGGATTTGAAATAAAACAATCAAGATGTGATAGAAGTGTAGACTTTCAGCTTTATTTTAAG
Source organism: Pangasius djambal (assembly GCA_022985145.1). NCBI lineage: Eukaryota > Metazoa > Chordata > Actinopteri > Siluriformes > Pangasiidae > Pangasius > Pangasius djambal. Next base: position 16,735,841 of record CM040993.1, read on the forward strand.
AGGTTCCACAACAATATGGCATTTACCATTTAGGAATTACAGCCATTTTCAGCAAAGTACCTCCATTTTCAGGGGCTCAAAGGTTTTTGGACAATTGACTGACAAGAAATTAACTGACCAGGTGCGGTCCATTCCCTCATTACATCAAGACAAATGAAGCAGATAAAAGGTCTGGAGTTGATATCAGGTATTGAGTTGGCATTTGGCAGCTGTTCGACTGGAGCTACCAATATGAAGTCCAAGGAGATCTCAGTGCAACTGAAGGAGGCCATCATTAGGCTGAAAAAACAACATAATTCTATGAGAGAGATAGCAAAAACCTTAGGTGTGGCCAAATCAACAGTTGGGTACATTCTTAAAAAGAAAGAAAGCACTGGTGAGCTCAACAACATCGAAAGGTCTGGAAGACCACGGAAGACGACTAAAGTGGATGATCGCAGAATCCTTTCCTTGGTGAAGAAAAACCCCTTCACAACATCAACAGAAGTCAAGAACACTCTGGAGAAGGTAGGCGCATTATTGTCAGAGTCTACAATCAAGAGACACCTTCATGAATGTACATACAGAGGGTTTACAACAAGGTGCAAACCACTGGTAACATTTCAAGAACAGGAAAGCCAGATTAGACTTTGCCAGAAAACATCTAAAAAAGCCTCCCATGTTCTGGAATAAGATTCTTTGGACTGATGAAACCAAGATTAACTTGTACCAGAATGATGGGAAGAGAAAGTATGGCAAAAGAAAGGAATAGCTCGTGATCCAAAGTATACCACATCATGTGTCAAACATGGTGGAGGCAGTGTTATGGCATGGGCATGTATGGCTGCCAATGGAACGGGCTCACTGGTGTTTATTGATGATGTGACTGCTGACAGAAGTAGCAAGATGAATTCTGAGGTGTATAGGGCTACACTCTCTGCTCACATTCAGCCAAATGCTGCAAAACTGATAGGACGCCGCTTCACAGTGCAGGTGGATAATGACCCTAAACATACTGCGAAAGCAACTCAAGACTTTTTGAAGGCAAAGAAATGGAATATTCTTCAATGGCCAAGTCAGTCGCCTGATCTCAACCCAATAGAGCTGCTTTTCTCTTACTGAAGACAAGACTGAAGGCAGAAAGACCCACAAACAAGCAGCAACTGAAGGTGGCTGCAGTGAAGGCTTGGCAAAGCATCTCCAGGGAGGAGTTTTGAGAACTGGGCTCCAGACTTCAGGCAGTTACTGACTGCAAAGGATTTTCATCCAAGTATTAAAATTATGGTTATATTTACAATTATGTCACTTTGTCCAAATACCTTTGAGCCCCTGATAATGGAGGTACTTTGCTGAAAATGGCTGTAATTCCTAAATGGTAAATGCCATATTTTTCTGTAACCTCTTAAAATAAAGCTGAAAGTCTACACTTCGATCACATCTTGATTGTTTTATTTTTTTCAAATCCATTGTGGTGGTGTATAAAGGCAAATTCACAAAAACTCTGTCATTGTCCAAATACTTCTGGCCCTAACTGTATTAACTGATGCCACTTCATACATTTCATCCAAATATAGTTATGTTTCATGTTGTGGAAGATCCACAAAACACATTATTTCCTTGCATTAAAACAATGTAGTTTGTGTCCGTGTGTCTGAAAACTTCAAGTTACTGCTTTACCACTGAGTGCTGACACTGGAGACTCCTTCCATAAATGAGAAATAATCCTTCCTTAAGATTAAAACTACTTTTTATCTGTTTATTTGGAGCGTCCACTGTGTAAACTGTTACTATTAGAATCGATAACGTATCAGAAGGAGCATGTTCGTATAAACCTGTGATTTGCAGCTGCACTAGTGTCAGAGCTGCTGTTATAGAAAATTCTGACCAATCAGAATTGAGAACAGTTTACACAACAGTGCTGTGGCATAAAATGCGGAATACAATGCCTCATTTCTGAGCGTGTGTTTTATGACTGTGCTTGAAAAAGAGTTATGTGCGAGAGAGTGTGCACGAGTGGAGTGTGTATGAGTGTGTGTAGGTGTGTGTATGTGTGTGCTGTGTTGCTCACCCGTTGAGAGGCGAGGGACTGAGTGCTCTCTCTCAGTGCCAGTGAGGTGAAATACTGCACACACTGATCCACCTCTGACTGGGGCAGAGAGGCCAGCAGCTGCCTCAAACCGTCCTCTATTAGAAACTCCTGACAACACGAGGCAGCATTAACATCAGTACAAACAACAAGATCTCATAATGTAGCAGAATAACACACACACACACACACACACACACACACACGTCATAGATATACACACTCACATCCTCCAGTTTAGGCAGCGTGGGTGGGGAAAGGAAGAAGCGCAGGTCTACGTTCGGGGTCCGAGCCAGACCTATAGCCGTGCGCTGGTCTATACACTGAGCCGCTGTCTGGTACTGATAATCTGTGATTGACAGGTCAGCGGGCCAATCAGAAACCGCACAGAAATAAATTAAGTCACAACGTGAGCACAAAGACCATGAGTCAATGAGACCATAGAGTTAATGAAGACTACATACAGAAATCAGATATCTTCATCTAGCACCCAAGAGAACATTTTATATTATTTCTATTCATTAATAACCAAATGCTATTTTTAAAAAATGAAACATAAAATTCAATTTAATACATTATTTAGAATTCTTTCGATCTACTTTAGCACATAAATTATTACCACAGACAAAACCTGACATGTTTCTCTGTATTGAGAATTTTTTATTTTTTTTTTAACTCTTAAACATACTTATAATGACATATAAGTACATATAAGTACATATAAGTTTATAAGTAAAACTCTAACAATAAAAGTATTCTTAAGATTTCTTGGCCACTGAACTCATTTTAAGGTCACAAAAGTGGCCTTGTTTGTTTGTTTGTTTGTTTATTTACAGAGCATTAGCGTAAAGTGCACAAGAATGTTGTGTAACTTTCTTATTTAAAAATGTATTGAATGAATAGCGTAGGCCGATGAACATATGGTATGGTTAAAAAGAGCTTATTTATTTATTTATTTATTCGTTCAGTTAGTTAGTTGTTCATGTTTATTTGCTTAAAACTCCATCACATGGTGCCGTGTGATTGACTGGCATCCCATCCAGGCTGTATTCCCGTCTAACGCCCAGTGTTCCAGGGATAGACTCCGGATCTGACCAGGATAAAGCGCTTACTGAACGCGAGTTAGTGGCTAAACCTTCATTAAACGTTCATGAAAGTGTGTGACAATAAATCTTCTGTATTCAACAACTGGCCCTAGACATCCATTTTAAGTGAATTCGGTGCAAAAGGGCTTTCTGTGCTTTTCTCTGTACAGGAAACACGTTGGGAATTTCTGCCTGTTGTAATCACATACGCTACAGATGCAGTGGATAGAGATTTAAGAGCTAGTGGTACATTTCATCACACGTTTCTCTCTCACCCTGCCAGAGACTGTGTGCCAGGTCCTGTATGGCCTGCAGGCGCTCTGACCGACTGGAGGAGTGGGTTCTCTTCAGCAACATCCACAGAGCCAACTCACGAGGATCTGCATCCAGATGGCTTAGGCGCTCTAACACACGCACACACACACACAGTATAGGAACAAAATTAAAAACCAGAGTCTATCTTATTCTACAAAATATGAATGTGGGACATCATAAATCCTGCTAAATACCAAGATATTTCAGGGCAAAATATCCTCCAGGTTGCCTCTGCCGGGAGTTTCAGACATAAAGCTTTCAATATGATTTAAAAAAAAAAAAAATCTAAGTTTTACAATGACCATCTCAGGACTTCAACCCTCCTGAAAACCTGTGATCTGAATCGAAAAGCCAAGTCCATATGCCTAAGAATATAAAAGATGAGTGGACTGAATTGTCTCCAATCTTGTTAAACATTACAGGAAGAGACTGTGTGCTGTTCTTCCCTCCTGGGGGAGTGTCATAAAATAATAATCATAAGGATGTGGAGAAGTCTGAAACTGGTGTTATGTAGAAAATTAACACGTAAAGGAAATTTGCGTTTGAAAAACAATACAATGCCCCTGTATGTTTGAGCTGAAAATATCAGTGATTACATGTGTTCTTCTTTTGAAATATCAATATTCGCTCATTTTCATAACATAACATAACATAACATCTCCTTACCATCCAGGGGACGGTGGAGGACTCGGGATGAAACTTCTATAAGTTTTCTCGCTGCTTTATGAAGCTCTTTCCTGGCTTTATAGGTAAGATCTGGGGGGAAAAGGTTAAGTTCAACATTTAGGCAACAAGCTAACTGTTGTCACTGATGCATGTGTTTTTGAAACTATAAAGGAGTAGAATATTAACGGATGATATGATCCTTTGCTCTGTGAGTCAGTGTGAAATAGTGTTTTTGTACTGTAAGGTTATCAGTGACCATGTTACGACAATGATAAAAGCAGGAACGTACTGGTGCCAAGGGTCTCCTGTTCTACCTTAGTGATGGGGGTCAGGTAGATATACGACTTCTGTTTCTCTTGGAGAATAGCCTGGGTGTCGATGGTGACCGCCTGGTTCAGCGTGACGACCTCGTACGTGATGAAAACACAGCCGCTGTGTAAAGACACAGTGTTGCTCTGTTACACCAAGCGAAAAGACACAACTAGCAACCAGATTTCACAGGATTCTTGCACTTCATTCTCCTTGATTCTTTTAAGCTCTGTGAACTCTCCTGCTAATATATAAAGGTTATTATATCATGAAAAGGGAAAATGTGAAACGTGATGTGAATCAGAGAGGCTGCGTTTACAGCAGAAAATAAAACCATTTCATCTCGAGTCTATAATAACAGAAAAGATTTGTATTTTGGATTTTTCAAAATGCTTTATTAATGTCCAGACTTATCCGGGTCTAGAAGTGATTTCATTTATATTCCATTTTTTCAGACTTTTCAGACTGGCATAATATAATAATATAAAGAAATTATAAAGTGGTTCATTTGTAGTTTTACTATTATTTTTTATGTTAGAATTAGTATATATTTTTTTTAATTATAAGGCATCTTTATAATTTAAAAAATTGATCTTTATTCCTCACTTCATATGTATTTTCCTGGAACCACCTTTGAGACAGAGAAGTAAAAGTCATATGTTGTCGTTTAATATTTATTGTCATACATATTAATAATATATAATTATATAATTTTCTGTATACAAGAACAACCTTTGGATACAAAAAAATCTCACATCTCACCTTTTACCCACATATAAAATATAAGTATGGAAAGGTAACTGCACTAAAATGCTTTTAAAGTCATTTTATGTAAGATAGGAGCGCTACTCGAGATTAAAAACATCAGATTAAAAGAGTAGAAATTATATAAAACCTACCCCAGTACGATGGTTCCAGTTACTTTAGCGATTTTCCCTGCAAGCAAGCAAGAAAGAAATAGAGATAAGCAAAATGAATAACTCGGCCCACATGAGTCGCACAGAAGTTACAGCTGTGTGCAAAAGTTTGTACACCCTTAGGACAAAATAAAGAAGACAAAGAAACATGAATATTCTCTAATAACTCTCTCATAAGGTTATGCTCCCAACCTCGTTTGTATCCTCTGAGCAGATTTTGAGTAAGTGGATGCAAACTTTTTAACTTTTCAGCTGTACGTTTTAACAATAATGATAATAAACCTCAAAAGAGTACCAGAAGACGTACGAAAGTCTTTCCATGCGATGACTTTCTTCAGGCCTGGACCCGTCGAGCTCAGCCTCCGACATGGGATCAGGCGCAAGGCGGTTCCCGACATCTGCACATTGATGGAGAAGCAAAATATCACCAATAATTAGACAACCTTTGGGTTCTTTAGTTAAAGGTACACCCTGTGATAAACACAGATTTGCCCTAGAGTTCAACGACAGTACTGGAGGTACATTTATATGCTTTGAAACTTGTGTAGCTTATTCATTTATTGTTTTAATGTGAAAATTATGGAATTAAAAGCTCTGGATTAATCATAAAAAGCTTACTGAATGCCTAAAAGAAACAGATTTCCTGAATAACATAGCTAGATATAGTTATATTTACACCACGTCAATGCAAACTGTTTAGTTTTAAAGGTTGTCAAGACAAGACAAGGGCTGAGCTCAAAATGGCCCCCTGCTCCCTATGTAGGGCACTAATATAAGGAATGACATAACGGCTTCAAGTGCACTTCATATAAAACAAGGAGGATTTTGATATTCAACCTCAAGCTTGCTCTAGTAATACAATATGAATCTTATACAATATGAATAATACAATATGATGGTGTTCTGTTAGCTGACTGCTAAAACTGTTAAAGGTTTAACTGTTCATTTTTATCGAATAACAACATAGTTACATAAAATATATAAATACAGATTGCAAAAACATCACAATGTTATCCTGTCACTTCACTGTTATTGCTTTAATGTTAACCAGACTGGGTTAGCGGTATCTAACATACCTCCAATTACGGCATATAAAATACAAAAATATGATAATTTACCTTGTCTTATAGAATTTTGAATATTAGGGATAATTTATTGAAATCTTTTTCCAGCTTTCATTTTAGACAGCTGCAGTCAAATCCCAAAATAAACAGGAAGCGTCCGACATATTGAGCTACGCAATTACCGTAAACCCTCGAGTATGACGCAACGTCAAAATGGAGTCGAGTGTTTACCGTATTTACGAGAATATTCCACCAGCACGGCGCCATCTTGTGGTATTCAAGATGTTTTTAGATGATGAACAATTAGCACTTTACCTCCAAGAAGGTCAATATTTATGAATTTACTCTTCAATAAATATATTTTATTAATTCTCCAGTTTCTAGATATGCATCTTTATATTATCACCTATTATGTTTTTTTTTTTTTTTTTTTTTTTTACTGCAGCAAAATATGTTCAAAAAGTAAATATAACAGGATATGTGACTCAGGCCCTAATGGTTTCTTTATTTAATCAACTCTTTCATGCACAAATTATTTTAAAACAAGAATAACTATAAATATATTAATTTATTTAAAATACTTATATTATTAGAAAGTAACTTGAAATAAAAAACAACAATTAAACTTTATTATTATTATTATTATTATTATTATTATTATTATTATATGAACATGTTAAATATTAACTTTATTATAAATTTGTAACAAACTAATAGCAATAATCTTGACATGTACACAGTTTATGCATGGGTTGTTGGACAGTGTTGCACACTGTAGGTGATTTTGTTTTTCTTAAAAAAATCTCCAATTAAAAATAAACCAAAACAAAACCTATAACTAACTTTAAAAAGGTGTTTATAGGAGTCTGGCAGAAAATGTTGTTTTCTGATTTTGTGTATAAAGTTTGCAGATAGTCTAGAGAGCAACAGAAATTAGGAAAATGATTTATGTTTAATTACCTTCATGGTCTCGCATGATTTGAAAGTGATTTACATCTTATACTTTCCTAAAATGTATGCATGGGTGTGTGTGTGTGTGTGCTGAAGTATAATGTATAATTGAGTTTTAGATTTTTATACTGGGCTTTTGTTTTGTTGTGTTTAGGTTGTTATGTTGATGTCCTTGTTTATACTGTATGGTGAAGCCAAAGACAAATTTCCACTTTGTGGACAATAAAACTAACTAACTAACTAACTAACTAACTAACTAACTAATTAACTAACTAACTAACTAACTATTTGACTTAACAGACTTAAACTAACTGTTCATGATTGCTGGTATTATACATGAAATGATTAAGGGTAAACATACATTTCGGAGAACTTCTCTAAAGGGAATGAGCCATTTGGGAACCTAAAGAGTCGGCTCTTATTAGTGAGCCGAGTCAAATGATCTGACTCACTGAAAAGATTCATGAGTCATTCATTTTCAACGGACAGTCGCTGGAAACGTCGACTCACTGCGCATGCGCAATTCGGATCCGTTCGATGCGCATAAGTAATTTTTTTTTTAGTCGAGCATGTACAGGGAGCGAGTTATTAATGCTTTTAAATAAAAAAAAATCACATTTACTTTATAAATACACATAAGTTAGTAACACACATGTTATTAGTCAAACTGAGTGATATGTACATTTTAACTTTTGGTTGCTAGCTGGTTTAGCTAGTTAGGAATACAACATAAACAGCTAGCTTGCTTGATAACTACATTAACACCTATATATTTGTCAGAAAATATGAAGTAAATATTTGTATTTTAAATTCCATATTTTATGTAGGCCACAGATATCAATAAATAAATGTATGACTGTTGTTACTAATACTAAACTTTTCTCTAAATACCATTTTCCATGTTTATGAAAAGTCCCAGTTTAAATGTCTGATGGTTATAAAATGGTGTACTGTGATACACAGATTTAATATTTTTCACATTTCTTGCACTGATTTATTTCTTTATTTAATTTGTAGCTCACAGTGCACCCTGAAGAAGCCTTGGAGAAGGACAGGTAATTTGTATGTCATTTATTAGTGTTTAACAGAATCTGATTTTGTTTTAACTATGAGGGAAATGACCAGCTAGTCATCTTCTCTCTTTGAATTACTAGTCGACTAGTAAAGTTCAGTTCAATTCAATTTTATTTGTATAGCGCTTTTAACAATGAACATTGTCTCAAAGCAGCTTTACAGAACATAAGAAACAGAAAAACATGCAAACAGTCCTGTTTTTCCTGTGGCAAGGAAAAACTCCCTTAGATGATATGAGGAAGAAACCTTGAGAGGAACCAGACTCAAAAGGGAACCCATCCTCATTTGGGTGACACTGGAGAGTGTGATGTGAACGATGTCCTTTCTGCATTTATGTATAGTCATGTAGAAATTTATGTGTATATTAATTTGGAGGTCGTTGTCTTCCTCAAAGTCCACATAGGGTTGGCATTGTTGCTTTGAATACCCAAAAAGTTGTGTGTAAAGGTTTGCGTAAGCCAAACCGAATGAAAATTTTCTGCTTGATTAAGTTTTGGAAATGTGGCTTTTCTTCATACTCGTGTGCGTATGTTGATAAACCTGTAAAGTGCAAACACATTCCCGACACACACACAGCTCATTTGCATGTAGCGACGCCCCCAAAGCTCCATAAAAGGTAAGGTGCACAGACAGCTGGGTGCATGAAATGAATGATCAGGGTAAAGGCTGAAAGACAGAAGTGGAGGTTATTTTGACTCACTTTTATGTCAGTAGAAGTATTTAATATCATATTAACAATAATAAGCAAGTCGGTCAATCTTCCATCAGCTGAGGCTTTTGTTTTACGGTTTACGGCTCTGCGCAGACAGAGCGGCCCATCCTCTGTTTATACAGCACATTTCTTTTGTCATAATTGAAAGACTGATTTTATTTGTTTTATTTAAGGGTTTGTGTTGGCTCGCTTTGTTTATTTTTTATATTCTTGAATTAAAACCAATAATATAAAACAGCTGGTTTTCACTAAATGCTCTCAGTGGAGCTCTTAGTCCATGACCTAGTGAACTAGCTTGAGGATGTGTTTTTGATAGAAACTCCAAAGCTCTTCCGTAAGTCGCTCTGGATAAGGACGTCTACTAAACGCTGTAAACGTTAAAAAAAAAAAAAATGTAAAAAGCAATTTGACCTCCACAGTATATTCCAGTTATAAAAGTGCAGTAAATTATGCGAATTATATGATGTGAATAATTTGTAATTGTTGGCAAATCACTGTGGTATAAGTAAAATAACAAACTTCAGACCCAATCACACTACCCTGGTGTGGATTATTTTCCTATAACAGCGCATTAGTTCTTCTTAGCACCAATCTTGAGCAGCTACCAGAATCCACATAATTGGTGGTCAATGGACAAGAAGCAGCAGTTTCAGTTTTCTAGTGAATTTTCAGTACTTTGTGTAGTTATGCCTAATGTGTTAAATAGAAAGACATTTGGGCTTCATCGAAAAGCTCGTACAGTAATGTTGTCATGTTGCAGCTGTTGCAGGTCACCGTACATGACGTCAGATACATTAAAGAATGCCTTCCTCAGGGAAAAGGGAAATCCCGGCGAGGAACATCAGGTCACTGTCAGGATGTAAGCAATCCACTTTTAACAGCATTCCTCCCAAAAACGTTGTATGTATGAATACATTTCAGTGATGTGCTGTGTTTACCATGGACCAGTGGAGTGGTTTATTAGATTAACGAGCTGTTGAAACATATCGTCGTGTTTGTTTCTTCGATACTAGCTACTGAGAAATCGGCTAAATTCACGCATCGAAAACAAGTTGTTTCTGGGATCCTAAATGACTCACCCACCACCTTCCCATCCACCCCAGTCATACTTCTCAAACTGCAGACCTCAAGGCGACCCTGTAAAAGCTTGGTAACATCCATGAGCGCATTGGTCTCTTAGCAGCAAAATATCGTACAAAACATGAATTCTTACGTGGCCCCCTAGTGGTGTGGAGGCCCAAAGTGACTGCTGTGACTGCTTATACCTAGAAAAAACCCTTGTAAACTTGTTGTTTTAGGTTGTGTCCTAGTATGAAGTTTACGTTAAAAATGATAAACCAGGACAAAATGTATCAACTGTTAAAGAAATGATAGACAATCCTGTTTCTACCATGATATAAACTGCAAAGGTAAAGGTGATATATTCATCTTAAAACACTCTTGCAAATCTGCTGCACATCCAACTGTGGGTTTGTGGAGAGTGGTGTTAAGGCTGTTTTTTAAAATCAGGTTTTTGTTTCATTCTCATTGTTTACACAGTAGGCCAAAAGCCTGCATGTCGCTTATGGCAGAAAAAAGATATATTACTTGGGCTGTCTTGTATCAGAGAGCATCCTTCTGTAGTTCTTTTCATGAACTGTTACATATGTAAAGGAAAGCTCCAATCAAAGTGAAATCAAAGTTTAATAGAAGGAATTTTAAAGGTGCTTATTCAAGTAAGACTGCACAGTCATGTCTAAATCAGTTTTTTATTAATGATATCAACAAAATATACTGTGAACAGACACATTTTTATAACAATGACTCCATGCATAGTGAGTCATCAGTGTTCAGTCATTACACAGTCTGGTAGTGAGTGTGACTGATATTCCGTAATAGTGGCTCGTCCAGTTTAAGTGCCAGTAATCATATCATACAATCATTCTCTGTACATCTCAATGACAGTAACAAAAATTACAATTTTGTTTTCACACTTTGCATTGTAAAGCTGCTCCCAATTCCCCAAGAGATCATCAGGTCTCATTTTATCCTCATCCCTCAAGTGCAGGTCTCCTGATAGGCCCGTATGATGCTGTCATACGCCGGTGGAGGAGTCTGTGTGACACTGAGGCCTCTCAGACTGCTGTTGCCCCAGAAGGAATCCGGTCTGGGCCTGGGCCTTGGTGGAGTGACCATGGAGCCGGCTGTGCTGTTAGTGCCGGTGGCTCCAGGGCTGCTGGTCAGGGTGCCGTGGTTTCCTTCCTCGGCCTCGCGGGCGATCTGGCTGCACTGGATCAGTGGGTGGAAGGTGGAGGCCCTGAAGCTGTCCTTGCGACCCAGCAGGTCGGGGTGATCGATGGGTGAAGACGAGGTTTGCCGATGGAAGGAGAAGGCAGCGCTGGCCAGGCTGTTGTTGCTGCGCCGGTCGTAGGCACCACCCTGGCGGCTGAAGGCGGGGAGAGTGCGGGGCGACGACGGACGGCCCGAGGAGCGCGGCGACGGCAAGCGGGTGATGGTGGCAGATGCACGACGACGCGCCATCCAAGTGAGGACCACGTACACCAAAGCGCCCAGCAGGAGTCCCACCACCATGGACAGACAGAATGCAAGGATCAAGTCTCCTGGTGAGAGGGCGGAGAAATGACAATCAATGCAAAATAAAATGAGAATATATTTTTCTTTTTAAATGTCAGTTCATTTTTAATTTCTATGTACAGTGCAGAAATCCGGATGTACATTTCGAGTGTTCAGACTGTTCTTGCGTGATATTGGCTCGAGTGAGGAGCAGTATTAAGTCCAGGCAGTTGAAAGTGTGACGTAAATACACTCAAAAACTATAGCATGTCATCTGAGGCCAACATTAAATACGTAACATGATAGTGTTAGTATCATCAATAGTATCTTTCTTTAAAATCTGCTAAAGGTTTTTCCTCCACTTGAAGAACATTGGAGGAGATATCTCAAGGACCAAATCTGCAGTGGTAAAACGATGAACAACACGTAAAGTAAGTCGTAAGCGTAGCAGATGAGTGCTTGGTCAGCTTATCCTTCAATCCGTGAATATGTTTTCTTTATGAGAGAGTGCACTGTATTACCAAAAACATTGGTATTATTTTATTAATTCATGTCAAAATAGCATGATAAATTAGCCTACTTCCAACATAGACATTACAATGTCATGACTTCAGTTTGGTATCTCGGGCTTCATTTAGATAACTGTCAACCCCTGATTGAAGTAAAATAAAATGCAAAATACGAGGGCGTGCTGGATCAAGTGCTATTTTATAAGCTGCTGAATAATAAGTGTGGATGCCATTTCGTTAAATTAAACCCAGCAGTGAATATATGTGATATTACAGTTAGGACTATTCATCAGCATTATTTCCCAATACTTATTTCAATGCTTGCCATCTCATCACTCATAAATCATCGTATTAGTCTTTTTTTTTTTTTTTACTATTAATTATTATTGTTATTATTATTTCTTGCTTTCATGTTGTATTGTATTACATTTCACAGCAAGCCCACTCAGCCAACTCACGATGTGGTCCCTAACGAAGAAGCCAGAGGCGACAGTGGGAAAAGAAAACTCTCTAAGACGACATAAGGAAGAAAACAAATGCTGAGGTTTCTTATATTTCTCTTTTGCTGTCTTTCCTAAGTTTCGGTAAAAGCAGTTAGGAGTCGTGCTGTGCTGTTCCGCTCTGCTGAAGTGTTCAGAAGAGCTGTTTGGCTCAGGCAGATATAACCCGGCTTTCAGATGGCTAATGAGGATTATGTGGCGGCAAGGCAATTTTGTTCCCCATTATGTTGGAAGCCGCAGCACATAAATGAACTTGAAATGGGGTGTCATGGTGTTACATCGGGCTTTGTGAAGTCTAGCATTATTACTACTGGCAGGGAGCGGAGTTGAAAATTTTACCACAGAACATTAAAAAAAAAACATTATTGTGGTTTTTGAAATGAGGCTTTCTAAAATTTATTTATTTATTTATTTAACTTTTAACCTTTATTTAACCAGGGTAGTCACACCTGAGATAAACATCCCTTCTGTAAGCGAGCTCTGGCCAAGAAGGCAGCACAATAGCTGCCGAAAACAACACTGACACATAGAACATACATAACAGATTACACTTAAAAACAGTGCTGCAAAACCATTTTTATTTTTTTTTCTCATAATGATCAGCATAATTGGTTTCTTTTAAGTGAATTAATTAATTACAATAATTAATCACTAGGATACACACTAGAAGAACATTCCAACATGCATCGTATACAGGGTTTAAACTATGATTTAGGAAGTCTTTAATGTGGAAATATGATTAAGATGAATTTTCTGTAATTCTGTTTCTGTCCTAGCAGCTACTTTTAGCTACAGCAGGGTGGCCAGAACTTTTGAGTATTTTCTTGTTTTTCTGTTTTGGAAAATAATCTCAAAATGCCTTCTTTTTTTAGCATTCTGTTTGCATCACACTGTAATTATAGTATCATTAGTAGTTTATCGAAGCCTTCTGAGACCCCCGCGATGTATAAATAAAAGATCTGCTTGAACGATTTGGAAAAAGTCCAAACCAAATAGCAGGAAACGTGAAAAAGTCCTTAGAGCCAAATAGGAAGAAAGTTCACATTTATTCATATAACAACTGGAATAGTTGATTATTTGAGCATTTCAGTTATTTAGGATAATGATGGTATGTTGATAAAACCCATACTCACATTAAATGGCTTTATTTTGAAATAAAATAAACGTAAGGGTGCGAAAACTTTTGCTTTAGCAACTCTACAATGGCTCTTGGCCCTGACAGATGGAAAAACCTAGACAGAAATCTAAAATATTTCCATAAAAACATCTATTTTGTGTTTAGAAAAGGACAAATAACAGTCTCTCTGTTCACAAGATAAAGGAATTCATGCACTAGGAGCTGTGAATGGAAAATACCTGAGCTCTGTCGTGTTTTTTGTGGCTCGCTGTAGTAAAATTCCCAGCTATTTGATTTTCCATATCCACTAAAAACAGTTCTGTCTGCTGCCCTGAAACTCTTCAGCACTTAATAGCGGAGAGAAATATACTGAGATACAGAGAGTGAAGTGTCTTACTCGGGCCGACGGACTGAAGTATTTCCAGGATGGGATGAGTGCTGTTATCAGCCATCGCTCCGTCTGGACTGACCGAGGAGAAGGGAGCGGAGATGCACATTCAGTCTGGTCCTCCAGCTCCCTCACTCCTCCAGCCTCCAGTATATTCCTCCTGATGATTCCTCCTTCACTCCCTGCTTTCTCTCTTTTTTTCTTTTTTTTTCTTTCCTCCTCCCTGTATTCCACAGGATCCCCTCCAAGGCCAGCCTGACTGCCTCACACTAGTTGTCCTAGAGGGAAACTGTCACATTTCCTGCTTTTCCTGTGTAAATTTAGCAGCGCCCCTCTCCTTATCTCCTTGCACCAGGGTTCCTGTAGGGCGGAGGGTTCGAGCTGAGCCAACATGTGAGCTGAGCTGAGCTGAGCTGAGCTGGTCTCTGTGTAATTGCTATCGTTTCCTGCTCATCTGTGGTTTAATCATGGAGAACCTGTGTCACCCCTAAAGTTTTTTTACCTCACCCAGTTTTCCTCTTTGTCTCATGACACCGTGCTTCATTCCTTCATCACTAATGAAAGATCATTTCCTCGTGAGATCATATAGGAAAATATGTGCTGTAATCATATCCTTCAGGGTGACAGAACATGATTGGGGTCAAAGCAAGGTCAAATGGACTTATAAATCACCTACATACAAAGAAAATCTATTCTTCAGAATCAAATATGTGAAAGGAAGATGGAAAGATGGACGATGTAAAAAAAAACCAAATACAATAAGATGACCATTTTTAATCGACTTTCCATGTTTGACCACAGTCTGGACAGGCAAATGTTTTTGGAAATAATGCGAGGCACACTTTATGAGAGAGCGAGCATGAAAACAGGATTTTCGGATTCCTAAATGTGTCTCAGTTTTTCCACAGAAGATGCCAGCGTTATCCTGGGTTATCCCGACCACACCGGCCTAACTTACAGCACAAACAATATGATACGGTCCAGCACAGAGGAGAAGGCTTTGTCCCAAATCTACTGCGTCCCTTCATAGTCGCATAGCGTGCTCAGAAGCTGTAGAGTAGGCGACTTGGCGTAGTGGAGAGCGTGGTGGTTCGGGACGGAGTGCAGGATTGGGTGGACAGGGATGAATGTCAGCTCTGCTGATGTTTCCTCTCATTGTTGTCTTGTGTGGCGATGTGGAGGAGTCGTGCTGAGGCATTGTGTGTGATACCGAAAGGCATAATCGTGTAGCTGTATGTAAACAAACGTACACCCGATTTGGATTTGGATTTAGTTTGGTTCCTAAGGAAGTCAAGGAATGTAATGATGTAAAAACATACAGTATTCTTCTGTCTAAGGGCCTAATCAGACTGCGTTGGTTTAATGTGTGTGATTTTATAAGCCTTGGAAAACATTTTCAATTGCTGCTAATTAAATCTCAGTTATATGACGATCTGCTTTTTAAAAAAAAAAAAAAAAACTTTTTAACTTCAACTAAAAAAAAAACTGTGTTTAACAAATAAAAATCGTTGATGTGAAGTTTTCCATAAAGAGATGCCTTTTAAACATTTATGGAAGGAGTCTCCAGTGTCAGAGCTTTGTAACAGTCTGTAGTAAAGCTGTAACTTGATGTTTTCCTCCTTTTTTCCATCTTATTAACTCTAGGAGAGGAAAAAAGAAAGGCTGGTGAGGGAACGACTGTTTATAGCTGCTATAACGTACTTGTTTCGCAAACGTTCCACAACAATATATAACATAAATTATAATATATATATATTTATATATAAATATAACAATAAATTGATAAAGGGCTATGATGTAGTGTTCACTAATGAATGAAAAATTGTAATTGTCGGCAAATCCCTGTAGCGTAAGATGAATAAAACGCAGGTGATGCTATCGGAAATTAAACGTTAGAGTAATTTTCCTTCACAGCACCGTGCCGGTGATTATTTCTCTAGAGCAGCACAGCACGGAGTGTTTTATTCCTTACTTAGCTCTGGTTTTGTGAAATGGTTAGGACTGCTTTTTAACTAACTGTGTATTATAACAGCACCGCAAAATCTTTTCAGGGTAATCTCCGGTATAAATCCGTTATTAACTCCTTATTCAGATAAAAGATTTGCGAAATCTTATAAATCCCTTTAAAAAATGCCTTGCTGATTGCAAAGTCCTCTTGCGCCCGATGTTTGTTTTGAGCAGTAGGTGGCACTGTTACAGAATAATTCATCATGCCCTAGAAGTGGAACGAATAAATATATCCGTCTTTTACAGATCTGAGATGTTTAAGTGGCTGGATTTAATCTGCGATTGTTTTCCTGATTATATAAAATGATACTTAAGTATAGTAGTGAAGTAGAACTACTCATATATTTTCCGCCCCTGAATATCACCCAGTAATATTTGCGGAAGTATTTATCATTTGAATCACTTCTATGCGTGAACAGCTTTAATGTTTATAGATCATTAATAATTTATAGAAACACTGTTGCTATATGAGTTTAATATTATATAATCATATAATATTTTGTATAATCGTAATTACAAGCTTCGGAAATAATTTAGATACCAGAATCTTTGACTTTTTTCTTTGATTAGGTCATAGACTGTTACGTGTAATTGAAGTGAAACTTGCCGTTGTGCAGTTTTAGGAAAATAATCAAAGACAGGGTGGTGTGATGAAGCAGAGTTACTATTACCCCTTCAGAGGTGATTAATAATACCCCGAAGGGTATTATTCCGCTGATAGCACAGCAGTTTGTCAACAAGGACAATTTTTTTAGTTTATTACAGAGCGCCACGTCATAATCTTTATCTGTTTATAGTTACGTTTAATGTTGTGGAACACACTGGAAGACTTTCGAAGCGCTGACACCGGAGACTCCTTCCATAAAGTTTTAATAAACACCTCCTTAGAGAACACATCATCATATGTACTTTTAGATCGCCAGTTTTTCATGACAATTCTATTATTTCTATTATTTATTGTTACCCTAGAAGCAGAAATGTCTTAGAACGAGGGCGTTAATGTAAACCTGGGACTCGGAGCTGCTGTTATAGAAAATTATTCGGCGTCTCCTGATCAATTCGAATCCCCAGACCCCACTTTCAGAACCGAGGCTCTTATCTGTCTGCGTAAATGAGGTGCACAATCAGTACATTTTCTACGCTCAGCTACCAGAATACAAATGAAATGGTATGAAGTGAGCTGAAAGTGTTGCTACGCTGCATTGCCCACACTCGCGGCTGTGTTATGCGAGCGTGTGAGTGTGTGAGTGTGAGTGTGTGAATGTGAGTGTGTGTGTGTGTGTGTGTGTGTATGTGTGCGTGCGTAGTGCTGCAGGAGTCTAATGAGCTTTTCGGCATTATGCTGATGATGGCTGTTTCTCAGGGGTTTGCTTTAGTGAAGCAGGACTCTGCGTGTGTGTGTGTGTGTGTGCATGCAGATAAGATTCAGATGATGATGTACCCTCAGTATCTGCCTTTTCCCCTCTCTGCAGTAGAAACCCTCCATCCACATGTTAGAGGTCACATTGCTGAGAGAAAGCGGCGAAGTCAGCAGTCTGACTGGAAGGAGGTGCAGTGGAGCGTTTTCTTTTTTTTTCTTTCCTTTTTTTTCCTTCACACTGTACGTAGTCCCTCCCCTTTGCGCCTGTGTGCCATAACGTGATATGAATGTTAGCGCAGAGCCACTGAAAAGTCGCACTGAATTTCCCTCTGTGCCTAAAGCAAATGTCGTTCTGCGCAGATTTGAGCGTTCATCTAAGGACGCCCTGGTTTTACAGTCGCACTGCGTATCAATTATTTATCATTATAGCTATTAATGTCAGTTATTAATTGTAACAATGGCCTTTGCAGTATTGATGTTACAAAACGCTGCAGTATGAAAATGCTTGAGGAAATCTGTATAGTGTGGTCTGGTCATAAAATCTGTATTGTTTTAATAATAAATTCAGCAATAAATTAAAAAAAAAATCGTTATAATAATAATCATTTTATCATTTAATCATTGTTAACAAATGTAATCATTTTTATAATAAATTTATAAATTTAATGAAGTCAGCAAGGTTTTTTTTTTATGGGCTTCATTCTTATTAAAATGAGAGTGTAGTATTAAATGCCAGAAAAAAACAACAACTTTGCAGTCAATAAATGTAATTTTCCAAATTGATAATTAATAATAATAATAATAATAATAATAATAAAGAGGCTGGTGAGGGAATGGATGTTTATAGCTGCTATAACATACATGAGAACACAAACTAACTTGTTTCATGGACGTTCCACGATATTAAAAGTAACTGTAAATGGATAAAAAGAATGACTTGTCAATCTTTCATAAATTAGTAATAATCAATGGTAAATTGCTGTGGAATAAAAGGAATAAAACATTACAGGATGTGTTGTTATGGGAAAATAATCAACTTCCGGATTTGTAACAGAAACTCCGCTTCGTCGCGCCACCTTGCTGATATTGATTAGTTTCCTATAACAGCACGACACGGAGTGTTTTATTCTTTACATATTGTTATACATGTGTATACACGAGCCCTGTGTGATAACCTGAGTGTGTGTGAGCTGCACTCTGATTGGACACCAGGTGGCAGTGATTACAAATAATACCGTTCTGGGTGTGTGTGTGTGTGTGTGTGTGTGTGTGTGTGTGTGTGTGTTGGTGAGAGACAGAGCAGGAGTGCAGAGAGGCTGCAGTCTGCTGAGGCTATAAGCACAACTTCAGAGGACAGAACAGAGCGCATCCATGGTTTTTGTTATTTTGTCCCAGCAGATGTCCTTCCTAACAAACACATTCTTCAGCTGATCGGAGCCGGAGACGGAGCCGGAGCCGGAGTCCCCGCCTGACACAGGATGGCATCTGCCCGGCAGTATGGACGCTCGGCCAGGGACATCGCCAACGTGATGCAGAGGCTGCAGGGTAGGTGCTGATGATGCGCGCTTTCTCTTAAGGTGACCTCGGCGCCGTGCCGTAGCATGACACAGCACATCCTCTCTAAAGCTCCGACGAATGGGGTCTCAATAAGTTAGAGCTGCAAGTCTTTAATCGCTTTCGTCTCGTCATAGTGGATGAGCTTCGTAGTGACTCCAGTGATGAGAAATGGATATTAATTTGTACAGGAGTTGCATTAAAATGCATTAAAATGGACACTGCATTCATTCCACGTTGACTATATAGTGCACTAGGTAGCGAGTTTTGCCATTTACTGTGACGTTTGTGAGTGTGTGCACTCATGACATCACACGATGCATTAAAATGACGTAGCCTAGTGCAGGGCTTCTCAGACGTAAAATAAATTTCAGAATATTCATCTCATTCATAATTCTCATAAGCTTGTACAATAATACAATCATTTTGCCTATTTATTGCAACCGGAGAAATTTTTATTCGTACAATTTACAGCACATTAGGTCCAAGGTGATATTATTATTTATAGACGACGTGTTTTTGAGTTATTTGACATTTGGATTAATTCAGTTGACCAAAAGTCAAACAGGCTAAAAGTGAGAAGAACTCAGTAATAAGTAAATATAATCATTTTGATATAGGCGAGTTGTGATTTCCCTCACGCTAACTAAATTTGAAAAAAATAAAATAAAATAAAAATCACAGAGCCCTGGGAGAACTCCTGGCTTAGTGGATGCAGGATGCAGGTTGCAGGGAATATGGGGCGATTTTTGCCACGGTTGCATGGGAAAGTGTTTCTTTTTGGGTCAGTGGTTACAGTTTTGTCCTTCAGGATTTTCCCTATTTTTGTATTTCTGTGAATAATTGACAGTTTTGACCTTTCGGGCACATTTTGCTGGTCCCCCCCAAGGAAGATTTACAAAAACTGTGGTTTCACTGAGCCACTGTGGTTAATTTTAAGGTTGGATTTTAGGAGTAGCATAGCAGCATTAGTACTTATTTCAGTGGAAGGTCCTTACAAGGATGGTAAGATGAGTGCGTGTGTTTACGTTTCGCATGGACAGATCACGAGGTCAGTGCTTTATTAGCGCTTTATCATTTCACACTCGTCGGCTTTTTATTCTGTCATTTCTGCTTCTATCTCGCGGACGCCGCAACCGAATTGTTGCCAAAGACAATTAGAGAAAAGGACACAGAGTTTTTGTAGAAAAAAGAGAGAGAATTAAAGACGGGATGGAAGGTCGAGAAATAGAATGAGTGGGAATAGAAAGGGACAAATAGAAGGAAATAAAATGGGCTGAAAAGAGTGTGAGGAGTCGGAGTTCAGGAATATGTTGGAGAGAAAGTGAGGGAGGGAGAGGGACGTGTTAAGTGTCACGTGTGTCTAATCTGCTGAAGAGCTGACTCTGTGAAGACTGAAGAGCCTCCTTGAGCAGGAGCCGAATAAGGACATTACGATAACCGTGATATTAAAACTCTATTCACGAAACCAGACATAAAAATCTGTATAAAAATCATAAAGTAAGCTTTATCTTTAAGCTTTAATCTTTAAAATATAATATCGTCATAAAACTCTTGCTTAAAACTGAAGCTAAGTGTAGAGCATTTAACCTACAGCATCTCCTCTCTTTATGTTGGTGGACGCTTTCAGGGGTTAGATTCAATGAAATTATCTGCAGTGTATTTATATTTATATTTATATTATATCATCAAAAAAAAAAAGCCGAAATTTATCATGTCTAATATCTTTTTAAAAAAAGGTTGTTAAACTTGGATGAATATAAAATGAGATGCAGTTGATTTTATCAGGGTAGGCGTGCATTTCTCCGTAGACTTGCATTGGCGTACAACTGAAAATAGATCTTTCCAAGATGGCGGACACGTCGGCCTATCAGAGAGGCTAGCGGGAGTGGCTAATGCGGCGTCAGCCCCGCCTCCTGGTTGCAAAAGCAAAGCAGGAGACTATAGCGATTTTTAACAGCAAGCAAGTATTTGTTTTCTAAAATGTCGTGTCAGAAAAGTGTTCATAAGGATATTCGTTTTTACCTCATAGTATCAACTCGAACATCTTTCCAGGCTGACAAATGACGGCTGTGATTATAGGAAATTAGGAGGGATAATTAGTCCGTCTTTTCAGCGCCCATTTTGTCTCAGCTAAGTAGCTAACTATCATATCAGTGAACTAACTAAGAATTTAACAGGCCCAGTTTACTAGCTAGCTAGCATGCCTAATTTATGTTTCATTAACAAACCTCGCCTGAAGTCAACATCAAGAAACTAGCTAGCTAACGCTAAATATCAAGGTTAATGTCCGTCCTAAGGAGTCACCTATAATGGGCATGCTAAGCTAGATAACTCGCTAGCTAGATGAGGCCACGGTGTCTTCGTTGTTGTGATCGTAAAACATTACATCTTGAACAAGCCCATAAACAAGAAAGTTGTAATCATCAAAAGATTGCATTATACCATCCCATCGTTGATTATTTTCCTATAACAGCATGCATCCAAATGTTTTATTCCATATATAATTTACAAGAATGAGTGATGGTAATATTAAAACCAGAATTACATAAAAGCAGAAAGTTTCTTGTGCAATTTTGTAAAAATATCTTTAAATATATTTACATAATCATCGTAAATTAACAATGTAATATAACTTTAGCTAAAGCTTGAGTGACAGTGACTTCTAGCTAGCCGTAGCTATTTATTATTTTGGTTATAGTTAGATTTAATGTTGAACGTCTACGAAACAAGTTGGTTCCTGTTCTCAGTTACATGATAGCAGCTATAAACAGTCGTTTATAGCTCTCACCAGCCTCTTTTGAAGTTAACAAGATTTTTTAAAAATGCAGTTTTCATGTTACCGAGAAAACGAGGACTTTCCTGTGGCGGAAAACCTAAAGTTACAGCTTTACCGCTGACTGTTACCAAGTGGTGACACTGACGACTCCTTCCATAACTATTAAATAAATGTCTCTCCACCATATCAATGATTATACAGTCCGTTATTCGTTGTTAAATTCATTTTGCGTAAACCGCAAGCCCCTGTGTAATGAGTTACTATAGAAACTAAATGCATTTGAATGTGTGCACTACTATAAACCCGTGAATTAATCAACACCTTCTGACCAATCAGAATAGAGAATTCAGCAGAAGCGCAGCCTCATTAGCAGCTAAAAAACATGATTTCAGAGTTTTCGCTATAAAAAATGATTCCGTGGCGTCTCTATTTTTATATGATAGAAACGGCAAAGACAAAACCGAACCTTCACACATTACGGCAAGAACGTTCACAAAATCATCATCTGTAATTATGGAGCTGCTGTCATTACACTCCCCCTGAAAACATCTCCATTATTTTTCCTTTTGTCTTTGTCGTGTCTGAGCACGAACTCATTTTAATTACAGAGAATATGAGCTCTCTCATTCGTCTCAGCAACAATGTAACAGCAATTATCACCACAATGGATAAATAATGATGGAAATAATGGATTGCGTGTTATAGTTAGTCAGAGCCCCCACCTACCTCCTTCTTCCTTTTTCTTTTATAAAGACCTTTTTTTTTTTTTTTTTTTTTTTAAAAATCAGCACTTTTTCTTGATTACATCTTGTGTTTTATTTATTTTTTTAAATAAATGAAGCCTTCTACGTCGTCTGCGCCACATATTAAACTGGTCTAGTCGCAGTCCTGGCCCAATTTGCATTCTTTTTCCATCATCATTTCTTGATGAAAAGTGTTACAGTGTGTAATTAACATATTGAAGGTGTGAGCGTTGGTGCCCATGGAAACCAGATGTGGCGTGAGGAGATTGATGGCGTGTCGGGACAGAAGTGAACAACCCCGTGGACGTCGGTACGGCTATAGTGGCTCGATGCTGCATTCTGAGAATTGTGAATAAATGTGTAGTCTGAGCTACAATGTCGGACAAAACATGGACGCCTACATTAACACTTGTTTCGTTAGCAACAAGCCAGCAAGCGAACATTAGTTAGCTTATCAAAACAGCGAACTATATGGTCAGTGTTATGGATTTAACCGTAATAGAAAGCAAATATGATTCTAATCTCATTTAAAGTAGAGAAACGGTGCTTTATTTGCTGTCGATGCTGTGAGCAGCCATTTTGCTCTACATCATCTGCTGAACTCAAGGTTGAGAAATCCCTTCCCGACTTTCCGAGTAGGAAATTCCATCTTTGGTTTTTCCTAGTCGGAGGTTGGAAAATTCTGAGTTTGATTGAGCTGGGAAGAGCTTTACACTGTGTAAGCAGGTGTGTGTGTGTGTGTGTGTTTTTCCTTTAATCACTAAACTGGAAAAAAAA
Organism: Pangasius djambal; assembly: GCA_022985145.1. Classification (NCBI taxonomy): domain Eukaryota; kingdom Metazoa; phylum Chordata; class Actinopteri; order Siluriformes; family Pangasiidae; genus Pangasius; species Pangasius djambal. Next base: position 16,759,286 of record CM040993.1, read on the forward strand.
TCTTTTAAAAGCTTTTAGGCAAAATAGTTAGTTTTTTCCAATTTTTCAGTAAGTTGAAAGTTTTTCATCTTACTAATTTAACAATAAGCGTAACTATAAACAGACAAAAAAAACATGACGTGTCGCTTTCAGAGGACTTTTCACGGTTTTCACAGTAACTTCGCTCCACGTCTCCGCCCCCCACCAGTGTTTTAGTTCTTGCATTGCATTGTAAAATGTATGTATATAGCACACTACACGTGATAAAACGTCATTTTCATTGAGACTAAAGTTTTGGCACCCTCTGCTTTGTTTAGGTTGCATGACACCATTCCTCAAGATTAACACACTCTGTTGCGCTGGGTCCTGTGATCAATAGGTCACCCTGTGAGTGGGAACAAGCAAGCTCTTCACATTTTCACATAAAATGAGTAATATTTTTGGTCCAAAGAAAACTTATTTGCAAATATTATACTATAGTAAACATAAATAAGTATTGTGTTTTACCAATCTCGAGTTCCCACCCCTCAACCTCCAGAAGTCTCCACCTAATTTCACAGGTACTATTATGTGATATTATGGGTGTAGATTTGGATTAGTACCCGTACCGCACTATAGTATTCAGTTTGCTGAAATGGCGATTTAAATTTAAAAAGCTGTTTTTACCCACATTATTTCTAAATTTCATTTTCAGAAAAAAATGGCGCTTTCAAAAATCAACGGTTTTTGTTAAGCTTCTTTTGGGTGAAAGGATTTGCCGTGCGAATCAGACTAATTTGTTCCTCTTCTTTGATCTGTACAGATTAGCATTTCTGTGTGTGTGTGTGTGTGTGTGTGTGTGTGTGAATAAGGTGCATTTAGTCCCCTTTACTGCATAAAAATACTAAATAAAGGCTGATCACTGGCCACATTCACTCCCTTCCAGATACATTCAAATGTACCGCTCCACGTCTAAAAACTCTTGCTAATGAACACCTGTCTCTCGTGTGCATGTCTCCACCCCCCAACACACACACACACACACACACACACACACCCACACACTCTTTTATTTGCTACATTTCTAATCATTCTGTCTGCATTTTTCTCATTATGTCTGAGATATGCACATTCATTTTCCTCGGCAGTGATTTCCCACCAGTCTATTATCACTTACGAGATTTTTAAGCTTTACACACGTCGCACTGCGTATACATTATGCATCTCTGGGTCGATTGTAATGAACAAGACCTCGTGATTTCATTTGCATTTATCTCACTAAACATTGGTTGCTTTCTTTTTCTTTCTCTCTTCTATTCAAAATGAGCTTCTGGATGGTAATGTCCATGTCCCACTTTTTCACCGTCTTCCACCGTCTTCCACCCAAACAGTGGCGGGTTGTTAGGGGGGGGAAAAAAAGGTGGGAGAAGGAGAAAAAAAAAAACCCAGCAATTAGAGGTACCATATGGCAGAAAAACAGAGAGCACTTTGAAGACCTCCCAGGCTTAAACCTCGATCCGTATGTTGAGGAATTCTGCCATTTGTTGTGTCTCGTTATCTCGGTAGCGGAACACCTCGTTGGATTTCCCATGCTGCACTTTTGCGCGTGTGGTCCACAACAGAACTGCCATCAGTGAAATTCATACGGAATTATCTTTCAATCCCGCATGTCCTCGTGAAGAATCCCTGAGGACTCTTTGTGCACTCATTAACACTTTCTTTCCTTATGGCCAGTCAAGTAGAGCCATCAGAATTGTGAAATAAAGCCAGCATGATGGCGAAGCCGCATACTAAACATCCTTTTATTTCTGTCGATTTTCTAAACGAGCGCTTGCACACGTGTACCCTCAGTACCGCTAGCCTTTACGTGAAGAATAAAACACTTCAGGGTGTGCAGTAATAGGAAAATAATCAGTTAAGGGTGTTGGTTGCATCCTGTTTCTTTTCTGCTTCTCGTGCCACAGCAGTTTGCCAAACGATTACAGTTATTTATTTATTCATTAAAGGAGGACACACCACACTTTTTATCCATTTCTGTCCATTTGTTTTATCCATCCTGTCTTCGCTCACAGCCGTTCCCCCACCAGCCTCATTTTTACACTCTCTTGGACCAAACAAGACAAAAAAACCTCAGCTTGTCATGTTACCGTGAAACCAGAAAGCGTAAAACTCCTCTGTCCTGAAAACTTAGCCACACTTCTGACTGTTACAAAGCGCTGACACTGGAGACTCCTTCCTTATGATTCTACATTTTTCTTTGATAAATAACACTGTCGGTATTTTTTTTTGTCTATTTGTATATTATTATTATTATTATTTTTCGATTATGTTGAACGTCCGCCGTAGAAAGTACCCGTGTATGAGCCGTTACTATAGAAACGAATTCATACAGATTCAAACTAGAGAATTCATCAGCTTGTGATGATAGTGATGATAGCTATTCTTTATCTATAATACTATGTGTAATAATGCAAAATATTTGTATGATTTTTTAAAAAATAAGATGAGCTGTATTGTTTTAATCCTCCTACAGTGAAAACATATCGGATGATATTAGATTGTAAATATTCCAATATATTTGATTTTGGGGTTATTTCGGATTTTGGAATTGGACTGGTTTTATTGACTATTGGGCTTTATTATTATTATTATTATTATTATCATCATCATCATTATTATGTGGGCTATTTTCGAATTGCATGTTTTGCTAGGTGTGTAACACAGACCTGTCAACTCTGGCTTTCTGATAGAAACACGGTGTGTGTGTGTGTGTGTGTGTGTGTGTGTGAAATCATCCTATTTGGCAATTTAGAGCATCTGATGTCAGACAGCGTGATGATGGATGTGATATCCAGGCATCTGGAAAAGGGAAATGCAGTTCTCTGGGATTTGAACGACCCCATAGACTATTTGGGGGGGGGGCCTGATTGCCTGATTTTAGTCCTTTCGAATACCACCAGTGAGAAAGTAGCACACCAGTGGCAAAGAGAGAGAGGGAGAGAGAGCAAGCAAGAGAGAGGGGTAATGAGGAAGAGAGACACATGGAGGTCATTTCATGTACTTCAGCTCTCTCTTTAAGCCCAATCACAGCACTGCTGGCACAAAGCCACATGAACAGAGGAAAAATAAAAAGCCATATTGGCTTGGCGAGCTGCCATAGTGGCAGTGTGTCATGTTATGCCAGAGATGGCAGGGACAGGACCGTTCTGTGCTGACCAGCACTGACAGTCACCTTGAACACTGTCTGAGGTTCCCAGCTCTCTTTACGCAGCGTGTAGACGAAGGAACGAAATATTTCAAAATGTAACAAAATGATTTAAATTCTAGCTCAGTATTAATAATAATAACGCTCAGCCCTCATTCTCTGCAACTATTTTATCAAATGAAATAGTGCTGCATGTGTGTATGCATACCTGTGTGTATGTGTGTGTGTGTGTGTGTAGGCATGTAAGCCCATGTGTGTATGTGTGTGTTTGTAAATGTAGCTGTTCCTCTTTTCATTCCATACAATGCGCTTCCCCAAAGCGTTCAATCCGATTAGAAGGTCCATTCACCTGCCAATCAGAGTGTGTAATCGCCAGATCAAACTCAGTAGGCCGCCGCCCAAACACTACAGAGCGAGTGAACACAGCCGTGCCCTGATAATGATCCTCTTGTGCTGCTGTCAATCAGGGAATCAAACAAACTGTGTCCAAAGGCCTTTAAAGGGCAAGTGTGTAGTGTTATACCTGGCAGTCTGTGGATGAGAAGGTGTTTGAGCTGGTGTTTTAGCTAACGGAAGGCAAAATCTAAACAGAATCATTTATTAACTGTATCTAAGATAAAATAGTCTTTCTTGTCAGAAGTTAGCAGACCTCTAGAGTAATAACTGAGTCAGTTCCTATATTAAACATGTTCTAAAGGTAGGCCATAGTTGAGTCAATTCGTCAGACTATAGCTGAGTCAATTCGTCAGACTAGAGATGAGTCGTTTCTTGAGACCATGGCCAAGTCAATTCCTCAAGTCATGGCTGAGTCGATTCGTAAGATCACGGCTGAGTCGATTCGTGAGAACAAGACAATTTGTCAGACCACAGCTGAGTCAATTTGCCAGAGCATAGCCGAGTCGATCCCTCTGACAAAAGCTGAGTCGATTTGCTAGATGACAGCCGGGTTGATTCGTCAGACAGTAGTCGATTCGTCAAACGATAGGCGAGTCAATTCGATTCATTAGACAAAAAGTGAGTCGGTTCATCAGACAGTAGCCAAGTCGATTTGTATCGGGCAATACCCGAGCTGATTCTTCAAATAGTCAAGTCTATGTGTACTATAATAAAAATGTACTATAAGTAGGCTATTGGCTAGCCCTTTTGCCTGAGTCAATTAGTTTGACGAGAGTCGAGAGGATTTGTCAGACAGCAGCCTGGTCGATTCACTAGACAATAACTTTACAGTAGGATTTGTCAGACCTTAGCTCAGGCAATCCGTTGTACAATAGGTGAGTCAATTCATCAGAGGAGTCAATTAATCAGTCAGGACCTGGTATGGCTAATCAGACAGTAGCCAAGTGGATTTGTGTCAGACGTTAGCCAAGGCAATTAGTCAGATAATAGCCGAGTTGATTCATCAGACAATAGCTGAGTGAACTCATACTATAGTAAACATATTCTGTTGGTAGGCTAATGGGTAAAACCTTTGCCTGAGTTGATTCGTCTGACAGTAAACAAGATGATCTGTGAGACGGTCGCCGAGTCGATTCGTCAAATGATAGCCGAATCGATTTGTCAGGCAAAAGCCAAGTTGATTCGTCAGCTGATAGGCGAATGGACAATCAGACAAGAGAATCAACAATCAGACAAGATCGAGAGCTGAGTCGATTCCCCAAATGACAGCAGAGTCAATTCGTCAGATTATAACAGAGTTGATTCACGCTATCCAAGTTTATTCGTCAGATGATAACTGAGTCGATTCGTCAGACAAAGAAAAGGTGATTCCTCAAATGATAACAGTTGATTTATCAGATGATATCCAAGTTGATTCTTCAGATGATATCATGTTGTGTGGTGTGTCATTCTTTTAATAAATGAAAATTTATTATAATTGGTGGTATAATTGGTGGCTTCATCACAACACTCCATCCTTGGGTTTTTTTCTGTAACAACATGACACATTGTGTTTTATTCTATAATTATGCATTGCTTTTGAATGTGTTATGAAGGCCTAAAGGAGGTGACCTTCAAATGATGTGTTATCAGATTGTCTTTGTCCTTCTTTTTTTTTTTTTTAAACCATGCATCTCCTTTAAATGGAAGTCTGGTTTTAACCATCTTCAGTGACAGTAATGTGGCCGGTCCCCTCTGACTGACAGTAACTGATTAGATGGTCCTCAGATAATGTGGCTCCTTTAGCCTCCAGAAACATCAGTGGCACTAACACTCGCCTGCAGGTGAAAAAAGAATTTGTATTTATCTTACAAAGGCAGCTCGACAAGTCGATTTTCCCTGCACATTAGACCGTACCCTGAAACAATCAAAAGAAACGTGAATTCGTTGCCTCTGGCAGCTCGTGTGATGTGTTGAAGGTCAGAAGGGCATCTGTTGACCTTGCGCCAGGGATTTGGATCCCTGAAGACTGCTTGTGTTTGATGAGAGCTGTGCAGGAGATCGGCTCTCTCTCTTTCTCTCCCTGCTGTCCTTAATGAGTGCCTATGCGCTGCCTAGAGCACACATGCTGTGGAGAAGGTAGAAGCGATACAGTGTCCATCAGCAGCCTCCCAGGCTGTTCCCTAAATCCATTCTTCACTCTATAAAGCGAGCAGTGTGTGGGATGAACAGCTCAGCCTGTCTGACCTACTTCTGCCCTCAGCACCACTTGCTTTTATTCAGCCCTGAAAGTCCGCCAACCTTCTTTTAGCATCTCTGATACATATCACAAATGGACTGTATCCATCTGTACTGTTCCTGTTAGAAATGTTTGGGAACAAATGAAATCTTATGAGACACTTCGCCTACAATTGGGGTGTAAAGTGTGAATATACAGTGGATATAAAAAGTCTACACACCCCAGTTTAAAATGTAGGTTTTTGTGAAGAAACTAATATAAATCATGCCACATTTTTTCCACCTTTATTGTAATATCGCAACCAACACAATTCAATTCAAGTGAAAAACAAATCAAACTGTTTTAGGGAAGAAAGAAAAAACTTAGTAACTGTGCACACCCCCTAATAACAGGGCATGCAACTGTCCTCAGAATTAACCAATCACTTTCAAACTCATGTTCAAAAGTAATTATCATACACCTGTCATCAGTGAAATAATGCTAGTTCACCACATATAAAGATCGTGGTCCTCAAAGAGCTTATAAAGCGTGTATGGGAACTTATTGTCAAAAAAGTATCAGAAGAGGAGTACAAAATAATTTCCAAAATGTGCCATGGCCATCACCAACAAGTGAACAAAATGAGGCATCACAGTGACATCACCAGGAATAGGATGTCATCCAAAACCGACAGAAGAAAACTTATCAAGGAGGCCAAGAGACCTACAGCAGCATTAGGATCTGCAGGAATATCTGGAAAGTACTGGCACTCCCTGTAGGCGACAACAATCTCTCGTATTCTTCACATGTCCGGGCTATTTCACAATAAGCCCTTTCTTACATAAATAAATAAATAAATAAATCCAAGCCCACCTAAATCACCCGAAACCACGTGACAAACTGTGTTACGGTCTGATGAGACCAAGGTAGAACCTTTGGGACACAATTCTAAAAGATATATTTGGCACAAAAACAAGACAGCTTGTATCACCCCAAAGAACACCACACCCACAGTGAAGCATGGTGGTGGCGGCATCCTGGCTGCTTCTCTTCAGCTGGGGCTGCAGGCAAGATAGAGGGAATCATGATTAGCTCCAAATACCTGTCTATTTTAGCACAAAACCTGCAGGCCACTGTTAGACAGCTGAAGACGAAGAAAAATTTCACCTTCCATCATGACCCAGAGCACAATTCCACAAAGGAATCATCAAAGGACTGGCTTCAGAGGAAGAAGGTCAATGTTTTGGAATGGCCCAGATCTAAATCCTATCAGAACCCTGTGGAATGACTTGAAGAGGGCTGTACACAGGAGATCCCCCGCACAATTTGACAGATCTGGAGCATTTTTTGCAAGGAAGAGCGGAATAAAATCTAATCAGGATGTGCTAAGTTGCTAGACTCTTACCCAAAAAGACTGAGTGCTGAATTACAAGCAAAAGGTTCTTTAACACGGTATTAGTTAAAGGGGTATGAACACTTATGCAACCAGGATATTGTAAGGTTTTTCTTCTTTTTTTTTTTTTTCTGTGCAAAAAGATCTGACGTGGTTTATCATCACACAACCCTACAATTTTAACTGTGTATCAGTGATTCTACATTTTTTTTTAATATTTGTTTATCCATATACAATATCCATATATAAGTCCCTGTGTAAGCTGTTACTATAGAAACAATAATGTATTAGAATGAGCGCATTAATATAAACCTGTGATTTGCAGTTGCACTACTGTCAGAGCTGCTGTTATGGAAAATTAATCAACAGCTTCTGACCAATCAGAATCCAGAATTTAAAACTTAATTTGTGTGCAGTGACCAATCGCTCGGAGAGTAGAGGAGGAACATACGGCTCGCATTACTGACTACTACTAATGTGTGCCACTGTGAATTTCTATATATGTTAGAGACATTTTGCAACTCTCCCATGCCCATTGTAAGAGCATCAGACTTCAAATGTCTCGAAGCAGAGGAGGAAGGTCTGAATTGTGGTAATCATTTCAACTTGTTCGCCAAAAAAAAAAAAAAAATCATTTATGCAGACTTATTACAGCGGCTCTGTAATTAGCCATGCTAATTAGCCAGCATTAGGAAACGATTCACATCTGAAAAGGTCCACATGTGTGTTTAGCCAGAGCGCTGAATGGGGCACGAGGGCTCTTCTCACGTCGGGAGACTTCCGCCATCCTCCAGCCCAGGAAGGAAGCACACATAACTGTGATTTGGCGAGACACAGGCAATGTCTTTTTGGCTTTAATGGCTGGTGAAATAGGGAAATAGGTGTGTGTGTGTGTGTGTGTGTGTGTGTGTGTGTGAGAGAGAGAGAGACATGGCGAGAGATAAAGACAGCACCTGTTTGTTCCTGCAGGGGGTTCATTAGTGCAGATTTATGGAGTGGATCATTATGGGATGGAGATTGGTAGACGTTCATATTGAAAGCATGTCCTCAGGGAAATCTCTAATGGAGAAACAAAAAAAGGCAAGACCTTTTATTAACCCATTTGATCCCAGCAATGAGATTTATGACTGGAATTTTATTTCCAGTTTGCGTTTCAGTTTGATTTTATATACATGAAATCAGTCTGAGACTGAAGATGGTATAGTACATACACACATAATATAATGTATATAATATAACAGTATATATTATAATATATAATATATACATAATACCGGATTTGACATATTTTTATACACAGTGCTGTTCAGTTCTGTATTCTGATTGGTCAGAAGGTCAAATCACAGCTTTATATTAATGTGTCTGTTTAATACATTATCGTTACTATAGTAACAGCACATTCACTCCGAATACGCACAAATTTCCCTGCATAAACATTAGCATAACTTTTACACTCAAGTCACTAACTCTGAATGTGGAGAGATTAGTGCTATCTTTCTTGGAACCTTTTCTGAGAAGGAAACTCAGTTGTAAGGAACAACACACTTAACACACTTATCCAGCCTGAAACACACTTGAGTGAGTCGTCTCCACACGTTGGACTTTTGGCTCGACTCCGCCTGTGTAGGAGGAGCCAGGTCAGATCCGACTCCTCCCCATGCATTTTTTGCTGTGTCTCAAATTGTAAAAAAAAAAAAAAAAGGGCTCTTCAAGGATTCTCCAAAGGTTCAGTGGATAATTCATGGTTCTTAGCTTCTACACAATGGTTCTGCTGTGTAGAACCATAAAACAGAAGGGTTCTAAGTAGGTAAGAACCCTTAACTATCCAGTGAACCCGTAAAGAACCCTACAGTGTATGTATTAACTGGGAAAATCTGCGGTACAAACTCCAAATTATTGGTTATTCTTTTCTTCTTAATATCTAGAACCTCTCAGGTGTTTTAAATCTGCTAAACTGTCTTGGTACTTGGTACACTCCTAGGGAAAAAAAAGAGTTCTGGTGAGTTCTTTAAGAGGTTATTGGTCCACTTGAAACCAGAAATCAGAAAGGGTGCCAAGTAGAACACTCAAAACCATTTATTATCCAATGAACCAGTGAAGAACCCATTTTCTGTAGGAATTCCTGTCAGCGCAGACCAGTCTGGGCATTCTCCTCTGATCTCTCATCAGCAAGGTGTTTCAGGATGTTTTTTGTTTTTCGCACCGTTCTGTATAGACTATAGAGACTGTTGTGTGTGAAATTCCCTGGAGATCAGCAGTTCTCCAGTTCTGCCCAGCAACCATAAAAAGTTAAAGTCACAGAGACCACATTTTTCTTCATTCTTATGTTTGACGTGGACATTAACTGAAGCTCTTGACCCGTATCTGCACGATTTTATGCATGGTGCTGCCGCCACGTGATTGGCTGATTAGATAACTGCATGATTGAGCAGGTGTACAGGTGTTCCTATTAAAGTGGACAGTGAGTGTATTCTGAGTGATTGTTGCTTTTGGCCACATTTGCATCTGGGTTGTTGGATGTTGAGTAACCAGGGTTGTTACAGTTTAATACCCTTTGTTGCCTGAGAGTAATTGTGGCCACGCCCCCTTTCTTCAACGTGCTAGTAGGCTAGTTTATAAAGAATCAATGTATTATTAATACAGCCATAAATGGCATTCACACAAAGAGGCTTAATTAAAGGTAAAAGGTTTTCCGCCAGCTCGTTTTCTCTTTCTCATACACACACACACACACACACACACACGCTTGTGTATATGTGTATATATATATAATATAGATCCAGACTATTCTCTCAGGCAGAGATTTTCATTTGCGCTTGAGCTGCGAGAGAGGACTTCTGAGAGATAACTGAGCGCCGATAACACGTGACAGGTGCCGTCTTGATATTAATGACTTTCATCATTTAAAAATCCTTTTGGGAGGAGACAGGGGTGAAACAGGAAATCACAATCACGTGATTAATGAATCGATCGTTATCTCACACACACAATATGCCTTTCAGCTTTTCATTTTCTGTATTGCGTCTCTGCAGGGCCTAAGAGTGCACAGTGAGCATTCCTATTGTATCCTCATAATGTGCTCTGGATTTATAGGTCACTACACGGTAGTGTAGGTCCCACTCCAGAATTATTGGCACCCCTCAAGAACTGGGTAAAACATTTTACTTTAAAAAATTTTATTGAATTTATTGAAGCCCCTAAAATAAAATAAATGCAGACTAAATACTGTCCTATTGGTTCTTTGAATAGTTAAGAGTCCCTAGTATCGTATATTTTAAACCCTCTCTTATACACTCTTAGGAAGGAAAAAAAAATGTTATAATGAAACATTCGGTTAAGGTTCTAGACAGAACCAGAGCAACAATCCAAAGAATGCTTTAGGGTTACAGATTTAACCTTTTCTTTGCACCTAAGAGTTTATAATTGTTTCCAAGCTTGTTACATTACAGGACGTGACTCAGAGCCACAACTGTTTGTGTTTCTTTTCAGGCGTAAACACACAGTTTATGTGCCGTTATTTCACAAATATTAATAGTAACATTTGTATGGGTGCCAATAATTTTGCAGCCAGTGTTATGCAGTAAAAAAAAAAAAGATTCACTCATCAGAATAAAACTATGCATGTCCTCTAATGTGTGTGAGCACGAAACATCACTTATTGCATGAATTATTTATTTTATAGATTCATGTGTGGTGCTAATTCTGGACTGTATAATGTTGCTCCGGTTATATCCAGAGATGTTGTTTTTACTTCCTGTTGTCAGGAGATTTAAAAAGCAATTTGGGATGGTTAATCAGAGATGTGGTGGTCAGGAGAAGTTAGTCAGATGATCCTATCGGATTCGATCAGACGCACAGCTCGGGAATTACAGCACGCAGCAGGATCAGTCTCCGTCTCACGTGACTGCGAGTGACTCTCCTCCTCCACAGACACGTACAGGACATGAGAATACACGCCACATTCATAACACATTCCCTGCCCTTGCTTTATAATGTGTTCTGTAGTGACATCACCCGTTTGTGCGAGATCTGATTGGTTAGACGGAGGAGAAGAGGGAGAAAGGGAGAATGGGTTCTTTCTGCTCTTTCTGTGGCTTTGCACAGAGAGTGGGAGAGAGAGAGCGAGAGAGATGGAGTGAGTGAGAGAGAGAGAGAGAAGCCGGTGTTCCACTCTGATGCACAAATTCCCACAGAGCACCATAGCACAGTGTCCTCTGTTGAAAAAGTGGCTTGTTCTCACTGAAGAGGTGTAGGATTGAAGGTCATTTTTGGAGCTAGCACAAGAGCAGGAAGTGGAGGACAAGGACGAGGACTAGGTTCAGGTATCCACCCCTGTCCATGGACCTGGGACACCCAGGACACACACATGAGCAGGATGGCACAAACGAAGTCTGGCACATCTCTGAACTTAGTGCCAGGGTTGTCACAGCACTTGCGTGGTAAGAGTTCATTTTCTGGTGTGTGTGTGTGTGTGTGTATGAGGGTCAGTATATGTGGGGTGTGTTTATTTTTGCACTGGTTCGTTACAAGGTTAATGGGGTGATGGAGTGTGTCTGGGAAATGTGAGGACATCTGTAGGATATATGCATATATGTGTACTGTCATTAGAGGGAATTAAGCCTGATGGACGTGTGTGTGTGTGTGTCTGCACGTGTGTGTGCGTGCACGCACTTGTGTTTGTGCATTTGGACAAAATGATGTCAGCTGTGATGGTGTACTTGCGGCACGTGCGTTCGTGTTTATGCTAGGTTTGTAAACGAATTTGAATACATTATTCCGAATGAACGATACAAATCGGAGGCACACTATTAGTTTTTTCTTTTTTAAGGTTCAAAAAGTCTCTTGAGTGAGAAGTTTTCACTTTCCTGCAGACATGTGGGGCTTGCAGGACAAAGAAAGACCGTGTTCATTAACGTGCATGTGAAGAATGCATTTGCAGCATGCACTCTTTCATCCTTAGTAACTGCCTGGTCAGGGTCAGTGTGGGGTTTGAGTTAGTTTACTAGTTGTTTATATTTTGGGAAACAATCTAACTTTGTTAAATGGCGTGGGCATGTATGTATTTTTTTCTATTTTTTAACTCTTCAAACCGTAACCTGGAATTTTGATTGTTTAATTTTTTTTTTTTTTTACCCTATTTTGGTCACCCGCCAATTTCCCCCTCCACATCACACGACATCTACCAACTGGAGAGGGTGAAGGCTGACACGTGCTTCCTCAGAGACACATGAAACCAGACAACTACATCTTTTTTAATCCGCCCTCTTCTTCCTACATGACTCTCACAGTTGCCCATGTTAGTGTCACTGTGATTGTCAGGGGAGAAAGAGTATGCTCCTCCCACCTAGCGAGCACAAATGGTGTCCTGATCTCCAGAAGATGGGGCAAATCCTTTTTTGTTGTGCCACTTGGGAGCTGAATTATTTCACCTGTAGCAAATCATACCTCTAGCAAGTTCAAAACAAAGAAAAACATTGGCAAAAGTGTAAATTTATTATATACAAAACAGAAAAAATGTATTTAATGTGACATGTACAGTTAGGTACATGAATATTTGGACATTGACAGAGTTATTGTTACTTTAGCTGTCTACCACATTATATTGGAGTTCAATCAAGAGAAGACTTCACCAGAGTAAATACAGAGTGTTTATTTCAAGATGTAAGCCATTGGCAAGCCTCAGAAACAAGATCAAAAGACCAGATTAGAGTTTGCCAAAAAAAAAAGCCTATACAGTTCTGGAACAACATCCTATGGACAGAAGAGACGAAGATGAACTTGTACCAGAATGATGGGAAGAGAAGGTTGTCGGAGAAGGTAAGGAGCTGCTCATGTTCTGAAGCGTACCACCTCATCTTATGGCGTGGCCGTGTTAGAGCTGCCAATGGAAGTGGTTCCCTTCTATTTATTGATAATGTGACTGCTGATTAAAGCAGTAGGACGAATTCTGAAGTGTATAGGGTGATATCATCTGCTCAGATTCTTACAAACTAATTGGACGACGCTTCACAGGTCACATGGACAACAACCCGAAGCATACTTCGATAGCAACCCGATACTTTTTTAAAGCAAAGAAGTTGAATTGTTCTGCAATGTTCTGGCCAAGTAAATCACCAGAGCCGAATCCTATTGAGCTGCATTTCACTCACTGAAGGCAAAACTGAAGACAAAACGCACCAAGAACAAACAGGACGTGAAGAAGGCTGCAGTAAAGGCCTGGCAGAACATCACCAGGGGAGAAACCCAGTGTCTGGTGATGTCTATAGGTTCCAGGCATTTATTTAAAATGACATTTTAAATTATGATTATTAGTTTGTCCAATTACTTTTGGTTCCTTTAAAACGGGGAGATAAACAAAAGTGCTGAAGGTCTTAAACCGTTCACCTGATTTGAGTGGAAATACCCTCAAATTAAAGCTGAAGGGCTGCACTTCTGTTTAATTTTGACTTCAGTATACTGTGTTATACAGCTAACATAGCAGTAACCTCGCCAGTGTCCGAATATTTATGGACCTGAGTGTAAATAATTCAAACATACAAAATTCATATTCAGATGCTTTTTTTTTTCAGCTTCCAGGTCCCCAGAAACCCTTCTGTTTTATGCCACGCCCACTTTGAGTATAAATCAGAATACGGATACGGATATTTGGAACTCTGAATGGATAAAATAAGGTTGTTATAATAGTAAATATGTAATTTTAGTTTTAGTTTTTTTTTTTTAAATGAAAATCAGGCGCAGTTTGTGCACTTCCTGGTGTTGCATTGTGAGTAATTTGGATATAATGTGGTACACAGTACACATGTAATGAGTGTTTAAGATTGCAGTTGCATTTCCTGCTCAAAGTCCCACTGAGAATCCCTCCACACACACACACACACACAAACACACACACACACACACACACACAAAGAAAGAAATCATAACGCCTTTCTACCATTATTCTTTTCTCTCTCATCAATATTTCATCACTTGATCAAGCTATTAATTCACAAATTTCAGAATCTTTAACAAATCATGTGGACGTGCATAATACATGAGCCACCTTCTCTTCCTCACACACACACACGCACACACACACACACACACACACACACGCACACACACATTATATGCATGACACAGTGACCGACTTCCACTGTGTAATCTATCAGACAGTGCGTAATTTCATTAAGGACTCTAACGTGGTGTCGTCTGTCTTGCCTGCAGTATTTAATATTATTTGCCAGTATTATGAGGCTCTGTTTGAGCTCCTAAAATGGGTTTGATTTTTTGCGTGAATAACTAGCGTCATGGCACATATGCAGTAAGAGTAAGAGTAAGAGTAAGAC
>CM040993.1:16792102-16834288 GCA_022985145.1 Pangasius djambal
GATATCTTCTGGCCTTGACAAGTATATAAAAGTATAAAAGTCTCGCTTTTTCTAACAGTTTGACCTTGGGGATGAGAAAGGCGCTACATAAAGTAAACAAACAAACAAACAAATAAATAATTAGCTAATAATTAATTGTGTGTGAACACCACAGGCAAGGTGAGCGTCGTCAGTGATACTGTATCTGTTCGTACAGCACACGCCAGACTCACACTCACTCGGCTCTTCCTGCTCCCTCTTTTCTCAAAGGAGGTGAAAATCCATTCTCTCACACGGCTGAGGCTCAGCTACTGCAGTACTCTATCTCATCCTATTATCTCTCTCTCATGCTCTCTCACTCGCTCCCTCGCTCTCTCGCTCTCTCCGGGTCCTTTAATCTAGACACTTATCTATAGTGTATATTGTATTGCTGCGGTTCTTCCTGTGTGCATGTATGATAATAAATATTAAGAGTATGTATCTGATGCTACATTAAAGCTGCTGCATAAAAAAAGGCTAAAAGAAAAAAAAAAAAAAGCTCTGCAGTTGTAGCTTAAAGAAATGTGCGAAATAATTGTGATATTTGAAAAATAATCTATGGAGAATAATAAAATATGTTAATATATTTGTTTTTTTTTTTAAAGCAGTGGAATATTTTTTACATCTTTCCTCATTAAATTCTCCACAGTCTATGAGTATACATAAATATGAACATTTCCTCAGTGATTCATTTAACCTGTATAAATATAATGTTACCATAGCAACCAAAATGATACTGTTCATCGCTGACATCAGGTAACTAGTTAGCTAGATTAGCAACCGGGTTTTGGAGCATGATGTCACCTTGTAATGATGGGAAAAAATGTTCAAATCCTTTGGAGAGGCTGAAAATCAACTTAAACATGTGCGTAACCCGACTCTGAATACGAGTAACTTTCCTGCTACATAAATAGTGACGTCGCTTTTGAATTTAAGTCACTATCTTACCCAGCCTTATCAAACAGGTGGTTTTTTTTCCCTGTTTGAGTGTTTCTTAGCCCGTTATGTGGATTATGTGTATTATGAATATTTAGTAAGATCCTCTTTCATTTTACGGCACACAGACAGTCACTCCCAGCTTGCCTTTGTTTAACAGCATGTTTTCTCTTCTCTCTTTCTCTCACCATTACGTGTATCGTCTCTGCCCTCAGTCTGTGTACAGAGGATCTCCGGTTAGTAAAGGCTTGAGTGTATATAAATAACCGCAATATTAATATTAATTAATAGCTTTGAGCAGGCTGTGATGAGGATTAAATATCTTTTATTCTGACAGATCAAACTGGTTAACATCAACACCACAGATGTTGTAGATGGCAGACCCTCGATCGTCCTGGGCTTGATATGGACCATCATATTATATTTCCAGGCAAGAGTGCACGCAAAACAAAATTCATCATTGTTAGCAGTTTCACTGAAAGCATATCGGAATTTCCATCGTCTGATCGCACACTGTTTTCCATCCCCAGATTGAGGAGCTCACCAGCTCACTTCCGCCTCAGAGCGTACAGACTAGCAGCACGTCCTCGGTGGACAGCTCCAACAGCACAGAGGCGACCAGCCCGCCTGTCAAACGCAAGCCCCGCCTCTCCTTCCAGGGCGGAGCCAAGAAGGCTCTGCTTAAATGGGTTCAGAAAACCGCTACCAAGTATGAACTTTGATATACACTCTGACGCCCAATTCCTGTAATGAAGTGTGTGCTTTGTGTGCTGAAATCGTAATGTGGTCACATGATCAGGGATCTTTATAAAGCAGAGGAAAAAGACAGGGATCATCGGAAAATTCCCACTCTGGGTAATTTCCTGTGCTTTAACCAAATTCATACTGATACCCCTCAACATGATTTAAGTCACGCTTAAAATGTATAAAACATTTTTACATTTTTCAGATCGTTTTTTCTTATTGTGAGGAGTTAATTGTTGAGCGCTGACTCATCAAAGTGCAAAAAATTGTCCCAGCAATGGATTTGACACCTTTTTTTTAAAGAAACAGTTTGCTGAACATCTCACTGAGTTAATGTCGAACAGGCAGACGTTATTACATCATAAAATGTAGCAGCCAATCATGCTCCAGCACGTAAATACTGGCTATACATGACCAATTAACTAGTGAAAGGGGGCGGGGCTTGTATGTTTAGGCTTTTCTAATTGTTGTCTTTGTCGAATCAGGATTTCTTGACAAGTATGAAAGTGTGGATTTTTCTGTCCTGTTCTTCTTTTGTTGTTTATGACATTTCTTGTGGAACTGACAGGCATTTTATTGTTTAATATATAAAATTTGTTTCGACTTGTTAAAAACTTTTTTTTGGTTAGCATATTGTTTGAGTAGAGTGAATAATCACACACTAATTCTTTTTATTCCTGCTTTCGTTATGTATTTTTTTGGGGGATTACAGGAGACTGGGTCTGGACGTCAGAGATTTCGGTCCTAGCTGGCGTTCCGGTGTAGCGTTCCACGCCGTCATCTTCGCTCTGCGTCCTCAGCTGGTGGACATGGAGCGTGTGTGGAACCAACCCAACAGAGCCAACCTGGAGGAGGCGTTCTCACTGGCCGAGAGAGAGCTGGGCATCCCGCGTCTGCTCGACCCTGAGGGTAATCATAATCCTATTAAATTATTCCATTATTCTTTATTGCATTATTGCATCAGTTATGGTTTATATTGCACTGCCACATAAATGTAATTGACAACTTGACAAAAGCATCATATGTATCATGATATAAACTGTAGATTTGCTAACAAACTGCCAACAGTTTGGCTAATATGAATAAAAAACTGAAAAGTTAAACCATTCTGGAAACAAGTTATGGATGTCTTAAGTTGCTGGTATGGCTCCGAAATATCTTTAACCTCTAAATTGTGTTCATTAGGCGACAAGTCTCAAATACCTAATGTTTCAAAGTGTGTATTTTCTGTGATTATGGTATGTATTACAATGACAAGTAGCGTTATTTTGAGACACTGGAAGACAGTGAAAGCCCCAGAATTGAAAGAGTGGGCCAGTGCAATGGTAGAAATTGCATCTTATGAATCCATGCTTAATCGAGTAAATGGCGTTAGAGAGGAGGGGTCGTCTCCATGGGAAGAGCTCTGGACATATATTACTGTAAGGTCTCAAACTGAATAGACAACTATTTTGTGTTCTGTCTTGCATTGTATTTTATTACATGTTCAAAATGTGCCTATAAAAATCTGTAACCTTGCATAATTATGGTTACCTATCAGCCTTCCAAAAAAGCAATATAAACTTCAATTTAAAAAAAAAAACTGAAAAGTTGAGTTTAATGATACTTTTCTACAAATACTATCTACTTTTTTACAAAACTACCTAAAATACTTTCTACAATTACTTTCTACAAATACAAATCAGTATTTTTACTGCAAACTTATGTTCTCTTACAGTGAATTTTCAAAGTCACAATTAATTATTGGCATTTCAAATAAAATAACAAAAATTTTAAAAAATGCAGAGACTGCTGAGGGAAGCCACAGTGAGGCCAACAGTCACTCTGAAGGAGTTGCAGAGTACAATGGCTGAGAGTGGAGTGAAGGTGCACCACACAACCATTTCAAGAGCTCTGCATAATTAAGGACTGTAAAGGAGGCATGGCTAGAAAGAACTCATTGCTCAAGAAGAGCCATATGAAAGCATGAGAGTAACCCAGTAAAGAGTTTTTTTTTGTTTGTTCGATTGTGTTTTTTTTTTTTTTTTTTTGGATGGGATGAGACCAAGAGTGAGATACTATATTTGGGCAAGTTTTCTATGTTCAAAGTTCTCTGAGTGGTGCACACCTAACACAGGCCATACCTCAATTAACACCATCCCTACAGTGAAATATGGTGGTGACAGCATCATGGTCTGGGGATGCTTTTCATCTTCAGAATCCGGGATTCTTGTCAAAATTGAAAGGGAGAAAGGATCACTGCCAAACCGTGTGAAAAGCTGGTGGGAACTTAGCCCATTAGACCTAAAGCTGTTATTACAGCAAAAGGCAGTTCCACCAAGTACTAGTCTGAAACGGTAGAAATTTTAAATTTTTTTTAAAGATCTGCTGACAAATAATGAATTTCCGGGAGGGTGAAGCCTACCACGTCCTTCCTCTAAAACACGTGAAAGCCAACCAACAGCATCTTTTCAAACTGCTGCTCACGCTGCATCATGGGGCAATGTAACACACTCAGAGGAAAGCGCTATCCACCCTCCTCTGCATGCATGACCTCAAAGATGCCCATGATTGGCTGGTATCTCTGATTGACAGGGGGACAGAGAGTATGCCCCTCCCACACAGAGAGCACAGTCAGTTTTGCTCTGCTGGATTTGGATGGCTGTGGCATTGCTGGGATTCAAACTCACGATATCCGGAAAACAGGACAAAAGCTTTTCTGTTGTGCCTCATAAAAAAAAAAAAGCCCAAATAATGAATTTTGCCTCTGAAAATGTACTTTAAGAGCATTTTGGTTTGCATTAAAAATACTGGCTTGAGTACAGTCTGTGTAAGTAGTATTTGTAATCCAAATAATCTGAGGGGGGTTGAATACTTTTGCAAGGCACTGTAAATGTAATTGGGGTGGGTGATATGACAAGATGTATAAAGCCCAGCTCTATATATAACACACGTTGTGTTGAAAGAAAGAGTATTATTTACTGTTTGTGTTACAGTTGTGTTAGATTTGGATTTTTTTTGTTGTTGTTTTTTTTTTTAAAAAGCCTTTATATGCAAATATGACATGTGCTTTAGACGTGGACGTTGATAAACCAGATGAAAAGTCCATCATGACGTACGTGGCTCAGTTCCTGAAGCATCATCCAGACTCTGCAGAGACAGAGAGCGTCAGCCGTGAGGAGGAGGTACGGTCATTCCTCGCACCGCTAACCCTTCAGCTGCTTTTTAATCCTGTCGTACTCTCATATGTGATATAATGCATGTGTTGACCTGTTATAGTGCTCCTCAGTTTGGGAAAAAAAAAAAAATCTTTGGGTATTCATGGTGCTTTTCATTGTGCATGGAAACATACTGCTCATGCCAATACAATTAAATCCTGTTATATCACAGCACCGAATGCTCCAATCTGTTTTCCTGTAGTTATTTTCCCTGTAACAGCACGACCCAAAGTATTAGATTCCTTACATACTAAAAAGTGAAAGCACTATGTCTATGGTCGCATGATTTTAGGTTTTATTCTCTGTCCTTGTGTCTTTCTTAAATCCCGTTCTCTATTCTCTCTCTCTCTCTCTCTCTGTACTTCCTTTAATAACTTGTTGTGTTGTCCTCCTTTGCTCGCCATGCTTGCCTGTGTCCTGTAGTTTGGCTTTGCACCTCCCGTCTTTGGAGAAATGTCAGAGGTAGGCTCAGTCCCGTCCTATTCAGCGCCTGGAGGCATGCGGTTATGTTTGCTGTCGCTCAAATTACCTTCATTTACAAACACTATCTATATTCCTGATTAGAATGTGAATTATTCTGTATACACAGTGCACGGAATTTCCCACAGCCTGAAATCCTGTCACGCTTATTATCATTACATTAGCGCTAGAGCTCTGCGGCTCATTTGCATAACAATAGCTCCCCTTTGGCGTCGCACTAGACGTCGATGTTGTTGACAGTCAGATGATAAGCCTCAGACCTCAGTAAATGAGGTTTCATAAGAGGTTACCCTCATCCTGGCCTTCTTTAACTTACACAACGTGTAAACTTAAACCTTGCCAGATCAGCTAGTTAAAGCGCTGTAGTTATTAGCGCAATCTGTATTATTTTAGCTCTAATGAAGCTGATTGGGACGTTTAATTGGTATGAGGAGAAATATCATGCGAGGGAATACCCAATACCCGACGGACTCGAGCAAGGTCATGGAGCAACCGTTCTCTCATTCTTCTTCACCCGACGGCATTGCGACACCGAAAGCGAAGATATTCATCATTAAAAGAAGAAGAATGTCACACATTCACACTTGACACAATCATCTTGGTAGAACAATGCTCGCTGCCGTTTGCTCTGGTGGTAATTGTCAAGTCAGCCCCATTCCCCCCCCCCCTCCTGTCAGTTTCAGCCCCCCTGTTGGGTGGGCGGTTTGGGGTAAATGCACACGGTGATGAAAAGAAATATCTCACCCAGCAGGTCGTCTCCTTATAGCTGTAAATTGGACTGAAGTCAATCTGGGTTTGAACTCCTTATTGTAATTACGTGAAGCGCCCACGGCATAGGCTGTGTAAAATGACTCCCAATGACGAAATGATGAGGTTTTAGCATTTAGTCCAAGACGTTCATATTTGTTTGTCCATCCCTCAATCCTTCCATATCTGTCTCTGGTTGTCAGCGTGAACAGAGGAGTGTTCTGAGGGAGCTGAAGGTCTGGGCCGATCAGATGGACAGGGACTGTGCTGAGGCTCAGACAGATGCCGGAGACCTCACTCAGCAGTACCAGGTACACCATTATA
Source organism: Pangasius djambal (assembly GCA_022985145.1). Classification (NCBI taxonomy): domain Eukaryota; kingdom Metazoa; phylum Chordata; class Actinopteri; order Siluriformes; family Pangasiidae; genus Pangasius; species Pangasius djambal. Next base: position 16,798,549 of record CM040993.1, read on the forward strand.
TATCAAACAGAGAAGAATCACAAAGTCAGACTAGTAGCAGAGATAAAAATGATCCTTCCATGAAGAGCGTAACGAAGCAGATCAATGGCGTAACGCTTTGTTTTTGTTTTATAGCCTCCTACAAACAAGCTCCATAATACTGGTTTATACCACAGTGCTGCTGAATTCTGGATTCTGATTGGTCAGAAGATGTCGATTCATTTACCGTAACAGCATGTCTGACATTAGCGCAGCTGCAGATCCCAAGTTTATATAAATGCTCTCTCGTTCTAATACGTTATCGTTTCTATAGTAACAGCACATTCACGGGGGCTTATACTATGTACGCTTCACGTTAATGGGATTACGAAAACGTGTGTAATTGTCGATACGGTGAAGTGCTTTGTAAGGAGATAACGTTTATTTAACATTTTTGAAAGGAGTCTCCAGCGTAAGTACTTTGTAACAGTCAGTAAGTTTTCCCTTAATGCGAACGGAGTCTTTAAAAACGTTATTATTATTAACGTCAAGAGAGAGAGAGAAAAAAAAGCTGGTGGGGGAACGACTGTTTATCATCATTATGTAAATATAAATGGATGAAAAGTATGATTTGTTGTTCATAAATAAATTGTGTTAGCAATTTGCTGTGGTAGAAGAGGAATAAAACATGATGTGTTGTTATATATCAGGAAAGTAATCAACTTCGGTCGCTGGTTATCTTCCTATAACAGCAGCTAATCGTCTTTCTTTCCTTGCTTTAAAAAAGTAATTATTAAGACATTTTAACTAAATTTCACTGATGGGTTTTAACAAGGAAATTTGTTTGGAGGATTATTTGCAGTGACGAGGTGCTCAGTCGAAACACTTTCGCTAGGCTTAAACATGGTCACAGACGTCATGATCGTGTCAGGATGATCCCTTGTATAGTTTCTACATGAAGAACAGCTAGTAGGTTTAATATTTTCTGGGTAATTGTTACAATATCCAGCTGTAGAGCTTATGAGAAGTACCTGACCATAACCAGCTGAACCTGTGCTGTGAAAGGAAGTGATGAGACAGCAGTCGGCTGGCGGTGTGTGTAATGAGTGTGTGTCAGTGGGCCGCCGGCCTGCGGGTGTGTTCCATATTTAACTAAGAGCTCAATGGGGAACCACATCGGAAAAGAGGGAGAGGAATATAAAAACTGTGTGTACTCGAGCAAACTGCGTGCGGCCTTTTTTTTTCCTTTTTTTTTTTTTGCTTCTTCGTATTCTTTTGTTCCTTTGATTTTTTTTTTATGCTTGCATTTCTTCTTTTAATTTAATATTTAGACATAACCACTCTATGTCATGCTGAACTTGATGTTTTGGCTGTAAATACTGTAAAACTATTGGAGGATAGTGTCAAATACAGGGTGTCCCAAAAGTCAGGAACCAATAGGGATAAGTTAAATATGTTAAATATGGATTTTATGTTGAGCAAAATCCACAAAAACCTGCTACAGCGGCTGAGAAAACTCGTAGAGCATAAGGGTGAACACGTTGTGTAATAATAAATACGTTATGTATCTGTCGTTTTGCTCTCATTGATGTACCTAAATATCCCACTATTAGTTAATTAACAGTTAAAGTCAATATTGTTCTTCACTGAGGAGTTTATAGGAGTCTGCATGTTCATCATTAGTTAATTTTTTATGGATGAACCAATGAACAACGCTTAAGGGTAGCTGAAAGGGTTGCAGATGAGTGCTTGGTAAGTGTATCCTTCACAGGCATGTTCTTTATAGGACAGCACATCGAGTTAACAAAAGCGTTGCCTTTATTCTTAATGAAAAGTGTGATAAAACTGATTACATCCTGTGCACACATTATGATTTCATGACCTCGATTTAGTATCTTGTAGCATGTGATATAAAAAATCTACAATAATATACTGTATAGGATGCACTGGATCAAGTGCTATTTTGTAATCCGATGAATAATGAAGGTGGCAGCCATTTTATAGCGTCCGTCTTAGTCACGTTTTCTAACTTGCTTCCAATTTTGTGATGATTCATCCACTATCTATTTTCATCTTTATTTTCCCGGCTCCTGAGTCACTAGGTGGTAAAGGCATTAGGTTTTCAAGATTCTCGTTAGCGGCTGAATGTTTGTAGGATTTTATATGGAATTATCATCGTGACCGGCAGATGACCTGATTAGATTTTGGAATCGATCCAAACAGCGTCAAGGTCACAACAAGGTCAAATGTCTGAAATAGCTTTTCTTCAGTAGCTTCCTCAATGTGCGATGTATATTTAAACGGTATTTCTGGCATACACGTTAGTAACAAGAAGGACCAGAGCTGACTTCTGCTTGTTTCTAATCGTAGTATATCTTGCTCCGTTTGTGTATTTTGTCGTTTCTCAGGTCTTTAAACATTTCCGTGAGCAGTATGAGATGAGGAGGAGACAAGTGGAGTCCTGCATCCAGTCCACTCAGAAGGACGGCATGCTCACTTCAGACCAAGCTCTGGTTAAACAGGCCTGGGAGAGACTATCTGCTAGGGTAAGACACACACACACACACACACACACATGCACGTATACACCATTACAAAAAATAACTTCACACTACTACATTTAACTTTAGTGCAACGTTGGTTTTAAGGTAACGCTTTTTTTTTTTGAAGAGGCTACATTGAGCTTTCATAACACATTCATAAGCAGTTCCGTATATCGTTAATGTCATGCTGGATGATTTATGAAAGGCGCATGTCAAAACTTGTGTAACTTTTTGTGCAAACAACCCCAAATGGATGTTTTGAATTTTCGGACACCTCAAGCCTTGACCATTTTTCTAGATTTATAATTTACGATAAATCTACGATAATATATGATAAATGTTTCTGCATATTTTCGGGTTGGTTTTCTTGACATCCGTTTTTCCACTGAGCCAGAGTCACTCGATGTTGTCGAGTATCTATCTGAGATGGGTGCGGACAGAGAAATTTGTCTGTTTTCATTGTGCTGCAAGCCAGTAGTACTGTCATTTCCGTACACTATTAATTTACATGTGGCTGTAATGAATATCACTTTCAGTAATGAACAAAATGTGTCTTCATAGTTGGAGCAATATTTAGTATTAATTCAATATTAATAAGAGTCCATTTGGTAAATCAAGCGACCGCACATGGGGTTGCGACCCTCAGTTTGGGAGACCGTGTTGTGTAATCTGTAAGGAATAAATTGGTGTTGTGGTGCTGTGGGAAATTAATCAGAGGTGGATGGGTGTGATGATATACAGTCACTGTTATCTGTCACAATTGCTTATTTTCACAAAACGCTTTATCCCTGTTTTTAACCACAGCAATTTGTTGATTATAACAGTGTGACCTCAAGTGTTTTATTCCTTACGTATAAACTCATGAGCTCATGTGCCGCGACACGGTGATGACGTCATTCTGTAAACTTTGTTAACTAGTTCCCACAGTGGTAGTAAAACCAATGGCGTGCCAAAAAACATTGATTTTGGTTAATTGTGCTGTTTCCCTTCAGCTCCTGGAGTGGCATCTGCAGCTGGATGGTGGGTTGCCAGATCCTCTGGGTTCTGTAGGTGTATGGCTGCACCAGGCAGAGAAGATCCTCCAAGAGGAGCTGGTTCCTCAGCAGACCCACGAGGAGACTGCCACGGCCATCCACCGAACACGGCAGCTCCATCAGGTAAATGGGAAATCACAGCGGGGAGGAGAGGGAAATGAGGAATGGTGTGTCCGAGCAGGAGAATGCAGGAGTGACTGTGATGGATGTGCGTGACATTGTTTTCCGCAGGAGGTCCTCCGCCTCGTTGAAACACACCAGCAGACTTTCCAGCGTTTCCGCAGGGACCGGAGTGTCGGCGGCGTTCCCGTACCCGCCGAGCAGCTCCAAGACATGGCAGAGAGGTGTGAGAAAGAGACGCGTGTCAAGATTAAAGTCCTGATTACAGTGGTGAATTCAGCCAAATGTGAAATTTACACCATTTCTGTATTTTACCACAAATAATCATCAGATGTGTTCATTCTAATTAGGCTTCTTATTAGATTTGTGCTGAAGTTCCACTGCTAACCTTGCTAACTCATAAGAGAAGCCTATAGCGACCAGTTTATCATAAATCAAACTACATACCTACAGTTTTGCAAGAAACGATCACGCAAAACATCAAATAGAAGGCGTGGCCAAGGATCTGAATTCTCGATTCTGACTGGACAGAAGGTGTTGACTCATTTCATAAAGCAGCAGCTCTGACAGTAGTTCTGGCTACAAGGCAAATCACAAGTGCACTTTTTGTCGCGAATTATTATTTCTCTTGTAACTTTTTATTCACTATATATGAATAATATCATACTTTCTTAAAATCTGTTGTTAGTTAGATTTAATGTTGCACATCAAGTTGGTTCCTGTCATCTTTTTCGTTATAGCAGCTAGAAACACTCGTTCCCTCACCAGCCTGCCTTTTTTTCGATGTCTTAAAGTTAATAATAACAAAAAGCAGCTTATCATGTTACGAGAAAAACACAGATTGTGAGACTTCTGTCAGCTGTTACATTGATGACACTGGAGACTCCTTCCACAAATGGTAATCTGTTTATGTTGAGCGTTCATCCGTGAGCTGTTAATAGAGAAACTATAAGGCATTAGAACATTAATATAAACCTATGAGTTGCTGCTGCACTACTGTCAGAGCTGCTGTTATAGGAAACTAATCAACAGCAATCAGAATTCAGCAGCACTGTGGCGTAATATCAAACCCTAACCCCTTACTGCCTGTCTGACATCTAACAGATTAAACTACATATCTACCTCCTCACACGCTCATCTGAGCAAACTGGAATTCTGGGAGTGGAGGTACCGCATGCTGGACTTCCTGTCGCTGGGCGAATCCAAGCTGAAATCCTGGATAATTAAATACGGACGACGAGAAACAGCCGAGCTCCTGCTCCAGAGCTACGTGGTGAGTGTAGAGCCAGCCTGATCAACTGAGCCGCTCGAACGATTAAACACGGCTCGTGTGCTCGGCTTTCATTTCACCGTAACATCAACCTTTTTAAATTCTCAGATGACTGAAGGCAAACGCATTGTTACGAATTTGTGACACAAGCGCAGGGACGGAAAGTAACATCTACATCTACATGTACTCGTGATTGTACTTGAATACATGGTTCACTGTAACGGTACTTTTTTGCGTATAATTAAATCAAAGTACTTGATTTTTAAAAAAAAAAAATTAAATATTCAGCTTGGCTACAGTAGTTTTTTGATCACTGTTAAAAAAAAATTAATAATAATAATATTATTATAACAGAAGGCTGTCAGCCAATTAAAAGCTCGTGTGTGCAAAATTTTTAAATAATTAAATTTCGAGAGCCAATCAGAATAAACAGCGATGTCTGAGATGTTGATATTGATGACGTATCTTCAGTTTTAAACAGCGTGACAATGATTTGTGGGCTAAAACCCATGGAGGTATCAGCATTTCGCAGCTCAACATCCAGCTCATGGAAACGTGTACAGATTAGCTAGCTCAGTGAGCTAGACTAGCTAGCCAGATCTTTTGATGTTTTGCAGTATGAAACCTCGGTATTAAACTTACAATGTCACTTCGATGTTTGGTACCGATTGCCTGTTGTGTTAAATATATCAGTGTTGCTACAGCCTACTGTCTATGTTAATGTGTAAGGAGTATAACTAACAAGATAACTAACTATGAGCTAGCTAGCTAATCAACCCAACAAGCTACTGAACCCCTAACAGCATTCGGTTAGCCACTTCTTGCTACTTAATTTCAAGCGAGCTATGCTGAAGCGAACTCCACCTCCATAATGAACAGTATATAAAGAAAGGTATGTTTAGCTGGAAAGCTAACTTAAGCTGTTTTTAGTTTCAGTAGCTTGCTCAGTTATTTAGCTAGCTAGCTCATGTTAATTGAATTATTCATGTTAATTGTTCAGAAATGCATTGTATAAAATTATACGTTTTACACAGAATGCTCCTGAATCTTTTTAATTGGTATTAAATGCTAATGATTATTATGATGGCGTGTTTTATATCCCTTAATCCCAGCCGCCCTAAAAACCACCACAATCCATTAGACATATCATGTAAAAGACTGTAATTGGGATTGGCTTAATGGTTTCCATCAGACTCTTATTACTACTGCTAATAAATTCCACTAGAACTCAACAGGGCCTCATGATGGGAACAGGATTACCTTCGATATAAATTAGATAATCTGTTAGGTACAGCACATTTCAATAAATTTCCACTACAGACCTCCATTAAAAACCATTAGGACTCACTGCAAATCTCTAATGGTTTCTAGTATATATATATATTTTTTAGCTTAGAGCTAGTTTCAAGTGTACTGAGGAGTCCAAATTAATTTGCTAAACCTAAGGTAATTTTTTCCCCATTAACCTGCGTTCTGTTTGTTTGTCCTGTCACTAGTCATTTGTCGAAGGCGAGCACTTCTTCCAAAAGTACGACTCCATCTACGAGGCTCTAAAGAAGGCCGCCGTGCTTTACATAAGCGCTGACACTTCAGGTGAGAGTCTTGATCATGAAAAAAAATCTTTACAGGAAGCCTGCATGCATGCGTGCATTATTTTAAATGGTTAATCTGTACATGTCAGAGCTTTTCATCAGTGCTGTGCTTGACATTAGGAATTACACAGATGTGTGATCAGATTTAGCTTATCTTCTTCCAGGAGCCTTGTTAAGATCTGGAATGTTGACAACAATTAGCACACCTTATTAAAAGTGGCCGTGAAGTGGCTCGTGTGTTATTGCGCACCTGCTCATTCATGCAGTTATCCAAACAGCCAATCGCGTGGCAGCGTAAAAATCATGGCGTAAAATCGTGCAGATACAGGTCAGTTAATGTTCACATCCAACATGGTTAAGACGTTGGACTTCTGATCGGAAGGTTGAGAGTTCAGATCCCCAGCACCACCAAGCTGCCACTGCTGGGCCCTTGAGCAAAGCCCTTAACCCTCAACTGCTCAGTTGTATAAATGAGATAATTGTAAGTCGCTCTGGATAAGAGCGTCTGCCAAATGCCATAAATGTAAATGTAAATGAGGAAACGTGATCTTAGTGACTCTGGCTAAGGCATGGGTGTTGGTGCCAGTTAATGGTTAGAGAGTCATACTTGTAACCTAAAGGTCGTGGGTTCGAGTCTCAGGTCTGGCAGGGATTGTAGGTGGGGGGAGTGAAGTGACCAGCGCTCTCTTTCACTCTCAATACCATCTTCTGGGAAACATGCAAATATCTTATGTAGCTTCTGAATGGCAGTACTAAATTAAAAAAAAGGTCTTTAAACAAAATAATAACAATGTACACTGATCATATACCACAATTGTCCACAATGCCAAAGGATTTGTACAAATACATGAGCCATAAAGTACAAGGGCACTTTACAAATGTTTCGTCTGCCTACTTAGCACATTGTCTACACACACACACACACACACAAATTACATGTACATTTTAAATGATGTACTTTATTTAGGATCTCGGTAAAACAGGGTAAAAATCTTGAAATCAAATCCTTCCATATTTGCAGAGCAAATTGTGATTCCTTCTTAAAGAGCGTTTATAAGACAGAGATACTCTCACAGTGCACACAGGAGAAAGGATCTCGGGCGGTTTATTTGTGTTCTGAGTTCACTATCTCTGTGTCCTCAGGGTGGAATCGTAGTTACTATCAGACGTCGTTCTGAAGCTCAGTGAGATCAATCCTTATGGGGCTCAATAGTCAATCAGTCTCAGCCTGCAGCATCCTCTCCTCACACGCACACGCACACGCACACACACTCACACACGCTCGACCTGTCTCATCGCTCGTCTCGTTCTCCTCAGGCGCTGGGTAAATGAGGTTTTCCCCGGCACTGTATTCAGCAGGGAGTTTCACTCCATTAGTGGAGATGTTCTAATGGGTTCCTCTCAGGCCCGTAGCCGCTCTAACATGTTGCTCTCACCCCGCCTGTGGCCACGAGCTCCACAGAGGAAGCAGAGCGTCTTTTTTCAGCTCTCCGTGCTGTGATTGGTGCAGGTTAAAATGTCCCCCGTGAGCCAATGACATCGTCCTGTTCTGTGTAACATAACAAGCGGTATGGGTTTTGTTGAGAAGGACCTTTAGGGTACACACACATATGTGTATATATATATATACAAATAACCAGCTACAGATAATGATGTAATGATGTGATGTACAGATGTCTAATGATGAAAATGATAAGGTCTATGGTAAATCCATTTGCAAAGGATTGACAGAAATTCATCATTTGATTTTTGTGAGTTTCAACTCTTAATTCTCTGCTTTTTTTTTTTTTGTGTGTGTCTGTCATATTTTTTTAAAGACCATTTATCGAAGTTTAAATGTACACATTTATCAATTTTCATTTTTATGCATTCACCTCCAGAATTTGCACTGGATGCTGCACGTCTCGATTCAAATTACTGAATCGTGATGATGTCAGAGCCGAGAGAGCAAAACTGGCTGTGCTCTCAGGGTGGGAGGGGCATACTCTCTCTTTCCTCAGTTCAGTTCATTTCAATTTTATATGCATAGCGCTTTTAACAATGGACATTGTCACAAGGCAGCTTTGCAGAAAAATGTAAATTGATCAAGAATGAAGAAACGATGAAGAAACCTTGAGAGGAACCAGACTCACGAGGGCACATATCCTCATCGGAGTGACACCGGATAGTGCAATTATAAGTAATTTCTCCTCTATAACTGTATACCACATGGACAACAAGTGCAATTGTGTAAACAGGAAATTCATTATAGTTTCCACAGAAAGTCTATTTAGTTGAAGTTCACTCAGCTGGTCACCGATGGAGACTTGACTGCAAAACTGTTTGTGGGAACTGCAGTCCTAAAGCTATAATAGCTATTGAAGTCCTAAGCCATCGTAGCAAAACTGTTCATGTCAATTGCCGTCCAAAGCCGTCTTCATGGTTTTTAAGTGGTACCATCCACAGTAATCTCATGTGCCTTTAGTCTGTGCATGTGCGGCCATCCTCAGCAGCAGCGAGTGATTTCCATGAGATGAGAACTCCAACCAGAAGTAGCGCATCAGGATGGATCAGGCAGGTCCGGAGAGCAGAAGGGGTCAGGATCCCTGGTATCTCTGGAGTAGCATTTGTAATTTCCTGCCAGTGAGAGCAGCAGTAGCCCATTGTGGACATCTGTGAGCTCATGTATGCGGACGAGGGTGGATACCGCTTTCCTTCAAGCGTGTTACACTGCACTGTGACGCAGAGGTGTGAAAAGATGTGTTTGGTTGGTTTCACGTGTCTCAGAGGAAGCATGTGTTAGTCTTGGTTAGTAGATGTCATTTGATAGGGGCGAGCTGGTGGGTGGGTGTTTGGAAATTGGCAGGTGGTGAAAATTGGGGAGAAAAATGGGTGGGTGAATAAGAGAAAGGCAAAATGAACACGTTCTATTCCTCATGTGGACAACATGGTCCTCTGTAGACCCTGTTGGTACATTTTGCATACGTTATCAAGTTTTGACATGTTTCTATACACAAAACACTAAAGTGAAGTGTGTGTGTGTAGTTGAGAAGAGGGTGAAGCGCTTCCTGAGAGACGTGGCTGATCAGTGGAGGAGTCTGGCGGTGGAGGTGCGCAGCGTCAGGTCCATGCTGGAGGAGGTGCAGGGGAACTGGGAGAAGTACAGCAGCTGTGTGGCGTCTCTGCAGGCCTGGCTGGAGGACGCTGAACGAGCGCTGAGACAGCCAGAGAACACTAAACGAGTGAGTGACACCACACACGGTGTGTATGAGGAGTGGAGATGGAGATATTACGTAATATACGTATTACGTAAGCCCCGCCCTTCAGTAATTAATTAATTAATTTAGTGGATAAGCAAGCAATAAAATACTGGGGGGTGTGCAGTTGTAGGAAAATAATCAGCAATGGAGTGGTGTGGTGCGTTCAAGTCGTGTCGGAAAGATCGTGTTAACAAAAAAACGCAGCTCGTCATTTCACCAAAAAACGGCAAAACTGTAAACAACTCTGTCCCGAAGATGTCATAAAACTTAAAGTTTCAGCTTTACTTCTGACTCTTACAAAGCGCTGGCATGTCTTTTAAAAAATTATTTATTTATTTATTTATTTATTTTGTGGAGCGTCTACCATACAAGTCCATGTGCGAGTTGTTACCATAGAAACGATATTAATATAACATATTAAAATGAGCGCATTAATATAAACCCAGCTCCTGACCAACGACAATCCAGAATTCAACGATTTCTCACAAAAATAACATGTTGCTAATGTTAAGAAACGGGTTAACGCTATCTACAAAGCTTTAATGTTAGCATGCAGGTCCGGAGTCCATCAAGACGAGCACACCATTTAGTTTAATAACATTTTCAAAAGACACAAAAATGTCTAGTCAACATTTTTCGGCTCGTTTTTTATTCGCTCGATAAAATGCCTTTACATTTTGTCGTGGATTTTGTGTAAAATGTCGGATTATTATTTATCATTTTGTTTAAAAAAAAAAAAAAAAAAAGGATGAAAAAATTTCCGTTAGAAAAATGAACACTTGTCTTGGTCACAGACGTACGGTATATTACACACACGTGTGTTATCCTCCTCACACGGGAAGTGTAATTAGTCTGTCTGAGTGTAATCCCAGTTCAGCCGCTTTGCTGAAATCAGGTCAAAACATTTCCCATTGCATGCGTTTACACTCTCTCTCTCTCTCTCTCTCTCTCTCTCTCTCTCTCGCTCTCGCTCTCTCTCGTCTGTAGGAGTTCTTCAGGACTCTTCCACACTGGATGGAGAATCACGCCAGCATGAATGCTGCAGGAAATTTCCTCATAGAGACGTGTGATGAAATGGTGGCTCGTGACCTGAAGCACCAGCTGCTGCTCCTCAACGGGAGATGGAGAGATTTATTCAGTAAAGCCAAACAGGTGAAAATCCAACACTCGCTGTTAATTATATTAACTAGTTATTGGACTGGGGACAGGGTAGCGCTTGCGCCTCTCAGCTCCAGGTTCGATCCTGAGCTCTGGTTATTGTCTGTGTGGAGTCTCACACGTTCTCCCTGTGTCTGCTTGGGGCTCCTCCGGGTTCTCCGGGTTCCTCCCACCTCCAAAAAAGCAGGGTGGTGGGTGGACCGGTGACTCTAAATTGCCCCGATGTGTGAACGAACGTCCCATCCAGCGTGTACTCTCACCTCACATCCAGTGTTCCCGGGATAGACTCCAGAGCCGCAGCCACCCTGACCAGGATAAAGTGCTTCCTGAAGACGGATGAATAAATAAAGGAATGAGTTATTGAACCATCCATGATGCCTCAAAAATGTTGAAAATGTTGGCTGTAAAATGCGTTATTAATAAAAAGTACTCCAAATACAGTGAAAAATACAATGTTTCTAAGCATATTTAATGATCGAATTAACATTTAAGTTATCGTATGTGTTGCATATATTTGTCACTGTCAACTGTTCAGATTGGGGGGCGCCAATACTTATGAAAGCAATACAAATCTGTATATTAATTTGAGTTTCATTGGAGGTAGAGGATTTTTGGATGCGAGTTACACATCATATCTTCTTAATACAGCTTCACATGAATGGTCCATGAATAAACGCTTTCTGTCTCCACAGTACGCTCGCGTTCACGAGGCTCAGACTCACAGCGAGACGGAGCTGCAGGACGCCGTCAAGGTTCTCCGAGACTTTTTAGAAACTTCAACAGCCAAACTCACCTCACCTGTCCAGGTGTCGCTGCCGGACTTCAGAACGTTTGTGAGGAATGTTCAGGTAGAGATGAAGTCTCCTGAATTTAAGACAATACGACTGTTTATTATAGTTGACTAAAGGTGTGATTGACAGCGCTGACTTTATAATGTGTTTCATTTTATTTACAACGTATTATTATTATTATTATTATTATTACTAATACTTCTACTAAGGGTGTGAATCTCCTTCTTTCAACGATACGATACACATCTCGATACACAGTATACAGCGCGGTACAAAAACAGTGCAGTCAAACAAGTAACGATTCAGTACCTTTCGATTCACTGCTGATCTGATACGATTCGCTTCGGCACTGATCCAGACCTCAGTTCATGTACAACACCAATTTCAAAACACGTGGTCTTTCTTTGGAGAATTGGTACTACACTAATTCTGTCACAGGGAACGCCTCGCTATTCTGTGAATTGAGGATTGTGTACGTGGGTCCCAGTCTGTTGCCATGTCAGCGCCGGTTCTGGTTTATCGCCTCACCAACTATGGCCAGATCACATGACCCTGCTACATTTGAGCTCGGAATGACGTCAATTTCGAGCTCCGCGCGCTCGATCTAGAAAAAAGGAAAAAGCCATGGACGCCTCCGTGTTTGTGTTTTGTTAGCAACACGCTAGCAACGTGATGTAACCGTGATGAGTGATGTATATTTTACTCCTCAGAACAGCAAACTGTATAGTCAGTGTTATAGATGTAACAAGGGAATATGTCTGCATATTGATTGATCTAAACCAAGCACTAGTATATACAGTATAGCTCATTTAAAGGAAGAGGTGCTACTTTGTTTACTACTCGTGCTGTGAGCGGCCATGTTGATTTGACGTCACTTGCTGAGCTCAGAGGTAAGAAGACTATCCCGAGTCGAGGGGGCGTTTTCTTTGGTTTTTCAGGGTTTTTTTTTTTTTTTTTTTTTAATCTTGTATGTGTTTCTCCAAGTTCTTGTTTTTCTCAGTTGGTGAATCAGGTTTTGACTTTGTCTCCTGCACTTGCATCCGTCTCCGCTGCTTTCAGACAGCTGTCAGACACTTGCTATCTGTCAGACAGCAGCGGAGACGTCTTAGCAAGTGAAAGTATCTTGAATGTAGTCAAATGTGCCTAGTATTTCCTAATTTATGATGGCAGTAAGCCAAATATAGGATCATAAAACCTACTTCTAGACATTTTTAGTTATTTCAAGCATGAAATAGTTTTGTTCTGCTGGAAGATCTTATCTTACAAAAGAATAAGAAAATCTAAAGCTTGAAATGACTCAGAAAAGTCTAGAAATAAGATTAATAATCTATATAATCTTATATTTGGTTTACTGTAATCTTATAATAGGAAATATTAGATACATTTCACTTCACATGCACATAAAGTGATTACTTCAGTCAAAAAAAAAAAAAAAGGCCCAATATTATAAGCTCGTGAAATGACATTGTCTGTTATGAAGGAGATCAAGCACAGGCTTCCAGCGATGGAGGTGAGATATAAAACGGCTGCTCGCACGGCTCAGCTCTGGACCAGAGACGCCAGCACTGGGGATGGAAAGCAAGTCCTCGCTACTATGGCGTCCATTAAAGGCCAGCTATACAAGGTATACATCTTCAAGCTTATTCTTCTTCTCAACATTCAAACATGCCAACTATTAAGACAGATCATTTCTCTCAAAGCCGCCTTTAACACCTCGACTGTGCCGTACTTGGCCGTAGGCAGTGGTGTGACGCGTGGTGTGTGTGTGATGTGTGTGTGCTGTTTCAGATGAAGGAGAAATGTCCACTGGTGCTGAGAGAGTGTCACACCGTGCTTCCTGTGTTAGAAGAGCTGGAGGGACAAATCTCAGCCTTCTATCAGATCGCTGATCACGCAGGTCACATCATCGCTCAGCAGCACGACCAGCATAAAAACCAGGTGAGGACACGTGGTAAACACACCAGTGGTGCTGAAGAGCTTCACGGGGTCAGCAGTCCAGAGTAATGGAGAGTGTGGGAAAGAGGTAAAGAAGCGAGTGCAGGCAGGTTGGAATGGGTGGAGAAAGGTGTCGGGAGTTCTGTGTGATAGAAGAATATCAGCGAGAATCAAGGGGAAGGTGTACGAGACAGTGGTGAGAGCGGCCATGCTGTATGGTTTAGAAACAGTGGCACTGAGGAAGAGACAGGAGTCAGAGCTAGAGGTAGCAGAGCTGAAGATGTTGAGGTTCTCTTTGGGAGTGACGAGGTTGGACAGGATTAGGAACGAGTACCTCAGAGGGACAGCTCATGTTGGACGTTTGGGGGACAAAGTCAGGGAGGACAGATTAAGATGGTTTGGACATGTTCAGAGGAGGGAGAGGGAGTATATTGGTAGGAGGATGTTGGACATGGAGCTGCCAGGCAGGAGGCGAAGAGGAAGCCAAAGAGGAGGTATATGGAGGTAATAAATGAGGATATGAAGCTAGTGGGTGCAAGTGTTGAGGATGCAGAAGATAGGGATAGGTGGAGAGTGATGATTCGCTGTGGCGACCGCTGAAGGGAAAAGCCGAAAGAAGAAGAAGGTGCTGAAGAGCTTCACAGCGGACTTAAGAGCTAACGTCCAATGACGTGTCCCGATATATAAGAAAATAACTCGGGTATCGGGTATCGCTTGTACCAAGTAAAGGATAAGAAAATAAGCTTCATCCTTTGTTTATTTAATTGTACACCACAGAAGTGTTGCATTCTTAAATCTGATTGGTCAGAAGATCTTGATTCATATTTTATAACAGCGGCTCTGGCAGTAGTGCAGCTGCAAATCACAGGTCTATTTATAAATTAACGCGCTCCTTTTATACGTTATCGTTTCTGTAGTAACTCGGCTTTCACTGTTGTATAACAGCACACGCTGTTGTGTTCTGTTTTTGACTTCACCTTCCAGCCCCCTTTCTTCTTTTCATCATCGCAGGAGCTCTGGCTAAAGCAGACTGCTAATGGGAATTAAATTTCCGTGGAGGATGAAATTTGATAGTGAAGCAGATGTGAGGGAGAGAGACAGAGAGCGACGTCAGTTCTCCCATGTTCTAAAAATGTGTTTTAGCTGCGCAGTAATATGATAATGATAGAACACGAATGAAGTCTGAAGAGTTATTTACACTTGCTGTAATGGGTACACGCCAAATTACTTGCTTTCAAGTGGTAATTTAACACGCGCGCCCGCCAGCCAATCAGAAACGAGTATTTTTTTTATGTGGTTATTCTCAGTTTATCCTCATGTTGGGAGAGAAACAATTCGATGAGTTACTTTGCAAACAATCTCGTAATGCGCTCAGAGTGATTTCATGGCTGATTTGTTTTAATAGTGATACTTATGTTACAATGAATCAGTGTGTCATGCGCCAGTGCGTATGTGTGTGTGTGTGTTTGCTACAGGAGTTGCTGTCACAGCAGCAGAGCTGTAAGCGGTGTGTGTGCGCAGTGGAGCGCAGTTACCTGGCCCTGCAGAGGGCGCTCTGCTGCACGAAGACTCTCTACAACTTTGACGCGTCTCTCCTGCAGAACAGAGTCACCGAGCTTCAGACCACCGCCCAGGTCAGCTTACAGCTGATACATGCTGGTGTGTGTGTGTATATATATGTATACTGTACATATATACACACACACACACACACACACACACACACACACACACAACACACACTTAGCTAGGGACTCGTCGAAGTAACACCACTTTGTATTGTTACTACACGTAACATACTGCATATCTTGTACATCCGTTTTTGCACATCCTGTACACGTCTTTCATATTTCTTACTTCTTATTATTTCTTATTCATTTCTGATCTTTAAATTGTAACTTTCATTTAGTATTGAGTGCACAGTTTAAAGAGGAATAGGCAAGGTTTCCATTTCACTACAAGTTATATACTGTAGATAATTGTGTATGTGACAAATAAAAATCTTGAATCCTGTGTGTTGTAACGCAAGTGGGTGTGGTGTAAACTGGATTTTTTTTTTAGACTAAAATATGAACCTAATATGGCCTACTATGCCCTCGGAAACACTAGAACACCCTGGAAAAACCCAGATTTCGAAATGGTAGGATGAGGTGCGAATTCTGGCTCTGACAGTTCCTCAACATCAGCTACATCACTCCATTTCATGAACCGTTTATTTTTAAAATCCCATTCATGCAATTATTATGGTTGTGTAACAATAATACCTGCCTGAGATATTTTCTACCAAATTTAGTTGGTTCTATCTCCCAAAATATAAAGAGTAGCCTAATTTAAACCTCAGTGATCGTGACCAGACAATGAGGACTGCCTCATATTTGTGTTCATGTTAATGTACGAGGTCTTTGGTAGTCCAGTGAGCTTCATACCACTTGCCACAGGCCATTGCTTTAAGACTACACATGCACTACGCCTGACTTCCCCTAAAATTTCATTAGAATGTGGCAATGAAATGTTTACCAAAGTGTCTGTTGAAGATTATTCATTGATCTTGGTGGAATTCAATAACGATTTTTAGCGACTCAGACATTTCACTGAAACATTGCAGTGTTTGTTCATTAAACTCAAACTGTTTTCGGTGAAGCCTGCGTGAAGCCCCCACACACAGCGCTAATACACAGCTATTGAAGCCAGTGCATGTCTTAGTGTCTGTTAGGTGTTTGTGTACTCAACAACAGGCATTTAATACATCATTTGGAGTCCTGCTGGATCTTTTCGAACTGTTGCTCCTGCTGCATCACAGGGCAGGCTAAAACACTCAGAGGAAAGCACTATCGGCCCTCTTCCACATACACGAGCTCACAGATGCCCATGGTTGTCTAGTGTCACTGTGATTGACAGGGAGATAGAGTAGATAGTGCTCCTCCCACCATGTCTGCTGTCTTGGCTCCCAGCCACGGATAGCTGTGGCATTTTCAGGAATCGAGCTCAGATTTCCAGGAGATAAGGCGAACGCTCGGGAACCAAAGAGATTTTTTTGACCTGTAGACAAAGTGGTAATTGTTGCCCTCATTTGGATGGCTTACAGAAAGATAGTGTTAATTTACACAACTTGTTCTCCCAAAAGTATTTCCTGATATTCTCTTGATTGCTTTTAAAGTCACCGCTCAAGCACCATATGGCATAAAAAACATAATTTAAAAAAAACACCCCTTATATCAGAAGAAGTGCCTTGTTTAGTTTGTAGATTTTTTACATCATGGACTTTAATAGAAACTGGTCATGGACGCTGGTACCATGCTCTTTGTTGTTAAACTCAGAGCTATTAATGTGGCGATCAGTTAAAAATGTTTCATCGAGCTTTTGACTGGTGCATTCAGAGTAAAATGCAAGAGAAAGAGAAAGACGTGTCCTTCGCTGCAGGCTCTGATGCAGGAGGCGTTGGAGTGGAGGAGGGTCGCGGAGGCTAACGGTAACCTGACACGCCGATTCGAGGAGACTCGCACCGAGCTGGAGAAGACCCTGAGGGTGGGCCAGGCGTGTCTGACAGAGAGAGGAGACCCTGCTGAGCTCTTCAGCAAACACAGCGTACGTCATTCCATCCTCACCAGAGAAGAGCTGACCCACTTATTATTCACTCACAGACTTTTTTATGATATGCAAATGACCTGATAATATTCCTGTGTGTCATTACTGTCAGTGGGACCTTTAGGACGTGATAGATGTACAGTACATGCTCCAGTTTTGAATAGGATCGCATTTTCACCTGACCGAAATATTGAAATATGATTCTTTTAAAATCAGTTCATGACTGATTTTAAGCAGTGTGTGTGTGGTTCTGTGGTTAGGACTTTTTCAGCCGACTGGACCAGCGAGTGTTGAATGCATACCTGAAGGCGTGTGATGACCTCACTGATATCTTACCCGAGGAGGAACAGCAAGGTCTACAGGAGTCAGTCAGGAGGCTGCACAAACAGTGGAAGGTCAGTCTGACTCACAGCTTCTAACCCATCCTCTCTCCTGAGTCTTTTTTTCCCTAAATTCTTACCCTTATTTTTTCCCGTTTTGCTGATTTGCCAATTCCCAACCTAACCCTAGCTTTCCTTCTTAAACTGCTCATGCTACATCACCTGGAGGAAAGCGCTATCTACCCTCTTCCACATACATGATCTCAGAGATGCCCACGATTGGCTGATTTTGCTGTGATTGACAGAGGAAACAGAGTATGCCCCTCCCACTCTGAGAGCATGGACAATTTTGCTCTCACAGAACTCACTACCTCCTGACGATAGTTCGACGTTCCCCTAAATGTTAAAGAAGCTGTGTGTAATTATTAGCACCCTCCCTGTCTGCAAATCGAATTGAGATTGGAGCAACGATGTTAATATTCAGACTCGGAGGAAACGATACTGCTTCACTCTGGTTCTTTATCTTAAACAGCAGAGGATATACCTCTGTTAAAACTACATATGTCTAATATGTTTTTTAAAAAAAATATAGGTCTAAAAACACTTTTAATTGTATGAAGCCCTAGCTATGTGTGCATATTTTATGTGACTGTGATATACCGTGCTCTTTCTGTCTTCTGATTCAGCTGATTTTTTCAGTTCTACTCGTTAATTGAAATTGAATACAAATTTGTAATATAAAATCTGCGAATACTGTGCAAAAATAGAAAGAAAAAAAAACACTTTGAATGAATGACAAGAACCTAGAACACGTTATGAACTAAGTGGTGTGCAGTTACACATCTCCTGACAGAGAACGTCACCGTGTTAACAGTTCTGGTGTTTTTTTAAACACCATGTTTTTAAATTATTAGTCTTAGGGCGTCCACCATACAAGACTCCACGAATGAGCTGTTACTATAGAAACGATAACGTATTAGAGCAAGCGCATTAATAAAAACCTGTGATTTGTAGCTGCACTACTGTCAGAGCTGTTGTTATACAAATCCTTCCAACCAATCAGAATGAAGAATCCCAACAGCGCTGTGGTGTAATAAGAGATACTAGAAGGTTCTTGTCTGTACCGTGTTGACCAGGACATCCAGGCTGAAGCGCCGGCTCACCTGATGAGGCTGAGAGTGGAGGCGGAGAGGCGCTTAGTGATGACGTCACTGCAGGAGTGCCGGGCGGAGCTGCAGAGAGAGGAGAAGATGCTCGCTACAGCTGGCAGTGAGAGAGTGATCCGAGAGCACAGGGTAAAACTGAAAGCAGAGGAGAGAGAATGTAAAAAAAGATGATGTGAAGACATAAGAAATAGAGTCTCTGTAGAGAATAAATACGCGATTATGTCCGTGTCCGTGCACACCCAGGCTTTTTTCAGAAACAAGAACCCTGTTTCTGCATGCGAGAGGAGACTGAAGATGATAGAACAGCTCTGCCAGAAACTTCCAGAAAACGATCCAGTGCAAAAAGCCCTGCTGGAGACCAGAGATACTGTATCAGAGGTCAAAGGTGAAGTGGAAGGTGCTCACGTGAGGCTCCAGGAGCATCCAGACAAGTGGAGCGAGTGGCACTGCAGGTGAGAAGTGTGAAGTGTGAAGTGTGATCCTGCGCATGGATATGGTGGAGATGAAACTTCTGAGATGGTTGTGTATCTGATCTGTTTCAGGTTCGCTGAACTCTCAGCCTGGATCTCTTCCCAGCACAGAGATGGAGACAGCCTCGCTGTGCAGGTGAGCCGAAGCTGACGTAGAAACGTTATCGTCTCTATAGTAACAGCTCGTTCGGTCGGACTTGTACAGCGGACGCTCTACACACACACACATTAAAAAAACGTGTGTACTCGTTGATATGGTGGTGATCTGTCTAACACTTGTGGAAGGAGTCTCCAGTGTCAGTGCTCTATAACAGTCTGAGGTTTAAGTTTTCTGACACAGAGGAGTTTACGCTTTTTGCGGTTTCTTGTTGAACACGACTTATTAACATCAAGAGGAAAAAAAAGAAAAAAAAGGAGAGGCTGATGAGAGAACGACTCGTTGTAGCTGCTATGACGTAAGGGGGAACAGGAGCTAACTTGTTTCAGGGACGTTCCACGTAGGTTTATGCGTAATTTTAAACGTAACAATAAATGGATAAAAAGTATATATATATTTTTAAAGTAAATAAAGCATTATAATTATTGTCAGATCGCTGTGGTATAAGATGAGTAAAACAATTTTTGGATTATGGGGAAAAATTATAGGAAAACTTTGTTGATTGTTTCATAATATTTATAATGTGATACAAATAATATAAATATAATATACGATAAATAAATATTTATAAATATTAAATGCAATATTATTTAATATTAATATTTATCAGATTAAAAAAAACATCTGTTTAATCTATTAATGATGAGATCTAATCTAATAATGATCAGATTTTATATAAATTATTTCCTCAGTTAATTATTTCTTTAGCAATAAATGTCTAATAAATATATTTACTGTTTTAATAAATCTTTAATTAGTAAACTACGTATTATTTATTAATATGTATATTGCTTCGTAATAATTTATTATGGATCCTTAACTGGAAGTGTTGCTGCAGTTTCTTTTTAAATATTGTTACACATGCAAGACGTACGAAATTGGGATCATTGTCATTTTCGAAGCGCTGATTTTGTGTGTGTGTGTGTGTGTGTGTGTGGACGCAGCGTGAGGTGCAGAGGGCTCAGGAGGACGCTCTGTCCTGGCTCACCGCTCGTCTGGAGGTGCTGGAGGAGCTGAGCACCGGCGCCGAGGCTGTGACACAGAGAGCAGCGCTGGACGAGCTCGCTCACACACTCACCACCCTGCTGTCCTCTTTAGATGAAGTAAGAGCATCTCTAGTGTTATCTTTATTTCTCATTCAGATGCAAACGGAACTGTGTGAAGAGTTCAAGTCCGACACTGACATCAGATCCCAAAAACGAATACATTTATGAGCTCAGGTTGCGCCGCAGCGTTTATTCCTTTTCTCTCATTGACAAGACTGTTGGAGCACTTTGTCCTGGATTTTTTTTTTTTTTGGCTTGCCGTGTGACCTGCAACCTGATTGGTTGGGAGATAAGAGATAAGATATTAGATGAGAGCATCTGATTGGATATCGCAGCACCATTGTTGATAATTGATCTTAACCCCGCCCCTAATCGCGTCAGGTTACTGTCTGCAAATCATTGTCCCGTGCAGTCACGTGCCTAATCTTTGTGTTTCCTGTTTAATCACAGAAGCAAGACAGTAGATATGCAGCAAGTATGATAGAAATATCAATAACGGGATTATTCTGCAGTGCACGGATATTTGAACAGGTGTGTGTAGGGTTGTGTGTGTATGAGCGCCGTGTCTCTCTCTCTCTCGCTCTCTGTCTCTCTCGCTTTCCGTGTGCTAAGGCGATGTCTCTAGATGGGAACAGTGAGAGAGGAGAGGAGGAGGAGGACGTGCTTCAGACGCAGGAACACAGCCGAATCCTGAATGCGGAGAGTGTATCGGAGGCCAGGCAGCTGCTTCTCATTCACCAGGTGAACCTAAAGCCCCCGTTTTTAAATTCAGAACCCGAAACCTTTTTTCCAGAAACCATCAGTCAAAAGGAATATAAATAATGAACGAGTGCAGGAATGAATTCCATAAACAGAAAAGCTAATATAAATAATAAATGTATGCATGAATTAACCTATAATCAGAGGCATATATAAATAATAAATGGATGCATCTACTTTATTTTAATGTGCTTTATTTTCGAACAGCAAAAACTGAAGTCCCAGCAGAAGAGAAAAGGATGTGTGTGTGAAGCTTCGTTTCCTGGCGAGGAGAGTAGAGAAGACTGCAGCTGGGCGGCACAAGAGAAACGTCTGCAGGTACTTCAGGAAAACCTACTAAAACTCCTACTAAATATACACACATGTAAGGAATAAAGCACTCAGCGTTGTGCTGTTTTGGGAAAATAATCAGTGACAGGGTGGTGCCGTGAAGCAGAGTTACTGTACTCTACCAGAAGTCTATTATTTTCCTATAACAAGACGTCCTGAGATGTTTTATTCCACTTATACCACAGTAATTTGCACATGATTTAAAAAAAAAAAATTTTCACAGTTTTTATCTGTTTATAGTTGCATTAATGTTGTGGAACATCCGCAAAACAAGTCAGTTCCTGTTCTCACTTATGCTATAGCAGCTATTAAGGGTTTTTCCCTGACCATCCTCTCTTGAATATCTTGAAGACTTTCCCAATTACAAAGCGCTGACACTGGAGACTCCTTCCATAAATGTTTTTCAGTCCAGCGTCCGCTGTACAAGTACACGTGAATGAGCTGTTACTATAGAAACGATAACGTATTAAAACAAGCGCATTAATTATATAGTAAACCTGTGATTTGTGGCTGCGCTAATGTCAGAGCTGCTGTTATAGAAAATTAATCAACACAAATCTTCTGACCAATCAGAATCCAGAATTCAACAGCACTGTGCTGTAGATGTCTATACCCAGTGTTAGAATTTTATTAGTTATTAATTGTGTGCAGTTTGGTATTGTTGTGGTATGTTTTACTGATATTTGTGTGTGTGTGTGTGTGTGTGTGTGTGTGTGTGTTTAAGGCCACTCTGAGCGCATGGCAGGAGTTTGAGCTGGACCGAGAGGCCGTCTGGCAGTTTGTGTGCAGCGCGACTCCTGTCCTGCAGAGAGAGTTTATATTCAGCAGCCTGGAAAACCTCACGAATCAGCTCGATTGCGCTCGCGTAAGAGTGAAAACTACGCCGTTCAAGCATTTAAAGCAATCTGTTCTAAGATTCTTTATCAGAAATAGCCCAGGTTGTCTTTCTACCCCACGGTGACGCTATCTGTATCTGTTCTATAATCCAAATATCCTCATCTGGATTCGAATTGAACCCAAAGTGGGCGTGGCCTAAACTTATTCAATATGGAAAAACAGGGAAAACTTCCAGCAGTGTCAGCATGATGTACGAACTCTGGTTCTGACAGTTCCTCAACCTCAGCTACATCACTCTAGTTCGTAATCCATCTCTAGAGATCTTCACTTATTCTTGTTTCTTCCTGTCTGCGATATCAAACAGATTGCGTTAGTTCTGCAGTATTACCCAAAATTTAACGAACTAGTAGCCTAATTTAAACTACGGCAACCCTGAGCATTTAAACCAGTGCGCCTCTTATTCATATCTCTATTCCTATCTGCTTAGAATCTCTCGGATTCGGTTACATCTCTACTTTCTAATTTGCCTGCCTTTAATAAAGCATAAATTCAGAGTTCTATCCTATAATAAGGCTTTAACATAAAGATTTAAGTTATTTCATGGACAGTTGCTTGATATTTTTAAGACTACTATTCTGTAGCGTTTGCTTGTCTTCTTAATGCTAGACGTTTGACTGGCTGTGCGATTAAAAATGATATCACATACTAAAAGCTCCGCTTCCTGTTCATGTTTACGATTTTCTTATCAATATTTGCATCAACATTGTTTCTATATAATCTAGTCTCTACATGCCGTGTATGCGTGTGTAGGAGCTTCATATGCAGACTGGCGCGTTCATCGAGAAGACTGAGTCACTGATGAAAAAGGCGTGTGAGATTCAGTTGGGATCGGAGAATTATTCTCTGCTGCGTGATCAGGCCAAAGCGGCTCAGAGGACAGCGCAGGACACGCAGGACAGCCTCGGGACAATGTGAGACTGCTTACCGACAAATTTCCAGCAAACTTAGTGACTTTGTGTTGAGAGGTTTGTAAAGAACTGCTTGTGATGCTGAACACGTAATGACTGGAAAACAATTTTGCTGAGATCCCCATCGCTTTACACAGAGTTTTTGTCTTTTAGCAATGGACAAATCCACATTCTGGATGTTTTTTTATTTATTTATTTATTTTTATTAATTGAATTAGAGTTGACCTACTCAGTCTATAGGTCACTGAAGCAGGCCTATAGTTTAAAAATAAATATATTAATTAATTAATTCATTCATTCATTCAAAATGGTGTTGCCTCTGTTAGAAATCCATTGTGAGAAACGTGAAAATATTTTGCTTTAAAAAACACGATTTCAAAAATAAATTAGTAACATTTTGGGAAATAAAGTCATCGATTCTTCTATTACAGGAATTCAATCCCAATATTTGAGGGAAAAAAAATACATCTAGAAAATTTATACTCAAAATACTGAATGTCTGTGTTTCTTGGAACATTTGAGATTTTATTTGTAAAATATTGCTGTTTTTCTTTGGAACATTGATTTCATTCCTGAAACGTTGCCACTGTTTTCTTGTAACTTTGAGACTTTAGTCTCAAATTATTGTCAATGTATTCTTGAAATATTACCAAATATGACCTTTTTTTTTTTTCTAGGAACCTTGAAATATTGTAACTTTGATAAAATATTCATTTAATTCTCAAAAATATTACAGCTTTCTGTCAACATATTGCAACTTTATTTTCTCTGTATCAGAATCTACGACTTTATTTCTTGAAATTTATTTTTTTCAATTGTGCATTTAGCCTGCATTTTAGCCGTTTAGCCTATTTTTAACAGTGACACTAAAAGCATTAGTTTGGTGAAAATTTAAATGAACAGTATGTTCGCTAACCCAAGTGTAGTCAGTCAGTGGACTACAGTGCTAACGTTGCTAAGGAGTAAGGAAAGCTTATAGCTACCGGTTTAGCACCAAGTAGACTGCAGGGTTAAAATACAAAAAGTGCTATTAAGCCAAAGAAGATTTCATCCGAGAGTGAAATGCGGTCACACTTGTGAAGTAAGTAAAATACAGTGTACAAACGCTGTTCCTTTTCATTAGTGACATGCTGGAAACATTTCACACTGAAAAGCAAAGCCTTCATGGCATTGCTCTTCAGTCGCTTTATCTCTTGAATATGGCTCTCATTTACACTGCATTCGATTTTCATCGGTATGTTGCAATCGTGCTACACTGAAAAGCAACCACTGTCCAGAATGTGTGATGATTTGGACATGCGGCTTTGTGCAAAATCTAAATAATAATTTAAAGGCTATAAGCGTTCATTACTTGCTAGCTATGCTGTATATACGTAAGTCGTAGCTCCAGTCCACACCTCCGACATGTCCTTGACTGCGTTAGAATTAGGACAGGGAAAATTATGCACATTTTATTTTTAGCCTGAACTGTTCCTTTAAAACTTCTGACTGTGTGACATGTGTCTTGTATTTTTTCCTCACTCCATGCAGGATATCAGAGCTCGGTGAGATGCAGGCACGATGGCAGCATTTCAGCTATGAGTCACAAGCACTCTCCTCCTGGGTGTGTGACAGAGAGAAGGAGCTGGAGGCTGTAGATGGCAACACTGCTACCTTGGAACAACAAATTCACACTGTGGGGGTAAAAAAAAAACAAAAAAAACAAGCGAAAAAAAAACACTTTATTACCAGGGACTTTATATAACAGTTTTCAGAGTTTGTGCTCGTTCTCATAGACTTGCATCATTTCCTAGGTGATGGAGGCAGGTTTAGAGGAAAAGAAGGACGTCTTGAGAAAATTGGAGGCGGAGTCACGTGCTCTGACTCGTTTCATCACTCCCGGGGAGGCGGAGCGTATTAAGGCTCGTTTGATGCAGATCAGCAGGTACTGGGAGGAGCTTACAAACAGCGTAAAGCAACGAGGGGCGGAGCTTCAGGCCAGCTTGTCGCATAAAGTGAAGTTAACTGAGGATATGGACGAGGTACGAGCGTTAAATCGCCTTATGCTGCTCTGTGTATGTATGTGCTACGTATTCTTAGCCTGAATTTCTGTCTGTTTTTGCTTCTTTCAGGTTAAAAGTGTGCTAAAAGATCTTGCAGAGAAGTTGAATAAACCAGTTACAGGCTGCACATCAACATCAGGGACGTACCAAGCTCTTCATGAGCATATGGTACGTATCTTTGGCTTAGAGAGCTGTTAGTGAGAAATGTTACCAAGCGTGCTTTTATATATGAAGCGTTTAGTCCGGTGCGGTTCTTTAGGCAGGTGAGAACGCTGCAGTCACACTCGGGTCCGGGAACATCGGAGTTTGTGTCCTTTTCCAAGTGAAACCTAGTGAGAAAGTGATTCGACTCTGAATCGACCCGACTGTGGGAAGTGAATCAAACAGCATTTTTTTGTAGATGTGAGCCGCTGAACTGAGCTGCGAGGCACAGACTGAGCCAGAGCAGAAATGCCGTGTGTTCTGGATATTGGACCAAGGAACCATAAGAGAAAATAAAGACTGGATATGTTTTATATGGTTTTATGAGGAGGTTTTTCAGCCGTTCGCACCTCACAGCCTGTGTTGTTATGTCTGTACTAGGTGGTGGAGGCATTCACGCTTCTGAGATTCTGATATTTCAAGAACGAGCGGTTGAATGTTTATAGGATTTATTTATTTATTTAGTTATCATTTCAACCAGCAGATGAACTCTTTAGATTTTGAAATTGATCCAAACGGGGTCAAGGTCACAGCAAGGTCAAATGTCTGAAATAGTTTTTCTTTGATATTTTCTTTCCTGTTTGAAGTTCATCTTAAGGGTGTTTCAGGTGACACATTAGTCATAAACAAGGACTAGACTTGTCGACGTTGTTGGCTTTGAGTTCTACTTGTTTTTCTTTTTGTTCCGTTTAATTATATACAGTGTGAAATCAAACCCAACCAAATAGCAAACGAAACAAAAGCATTTCACTCTAATTTACACTCGCCAAATGGACTAATAAGCGTGAAAGCGCTCGTTAACATGGCCAACCCACTAATCTGGCGTCTGTGCCTTTTGAGCTAGAAATTTTCTAACAGTATAAAAAGAATTTTGCCTCAACGTTAATGTTTCTCAACATGACAGAACACAAAGATGGTATAATTTTAGCTTTTTCTTAGAAATACACCATCATATCTGCCTATTTTATCTTGTTTGACTGTCATTTTGCATTCATATTGTTCAGATAAAAGACTTTATGGCACTATAGCTAGCTAAACCGTTATTCTCAGTCACTAGTTTAGCATTGCTTAGCAACACTTGAAAGCACAAAAGTTCTTTTTATGCTTATGCACATTTCCTTCAATCCCAGGATGCATGGCAGGCTCTTAAGCTCCTGCAGCCCAGACTGTTGTCATTGAGCCTGGGTTTGAGAAGGATATCTAATAAAGATCAGCTGCAGAAAGAAGTATCAGACCTCCAGCAGGCTCATATACAATACACTAACAAGGCTGCCAGGAAACAAGCCAAACTGGAGGACCTGTTGACTCGGTGGCAGCAGTGAGTCCAGCATTATGTGTTTCTCATCTCTCTCTTTTGAGGTCAGGAGGAAATGTTAAAGCAGATCTGGAGCATAGCACAGTTGGCAAAAGTTGGCTTAGTGTCGATGTGTGGAAAGTTACGTGTATTCAGAGTTGGGTTAAGTTGATTTTTTTCCCCATAGTGTCTAGCAAGCGGCATAGAAAATAAGGACTGAGGAAAAGACATAAGATTTTTCCTTTGCCATTCAATATAATATGATGTAACATAGACAACTGAAAAGTGAAAAATGTAAATACAATGATAGGATCTTGAAGCAGTGAACTAAATCTAATAGGATTCTAGTCCTAATTGTCAAACTTTGAATAAATCTCGCATAACTGAATTGCACTTAAGTCTGTAATTACACCTGAGTTCTGAATACTGATGTGCACAGTTTCTGTACTAAATCCTCACTACGTGCGATTAACTCAAATCTGAATATGACCCTTGGTGAAAAAGTGAACTCTAGCACCCTAAAAGGTAATGCCCAAAAATGTCTGTCGAAAATTCAGGTTATTCAAGTCATGAAATTCAGGGAAAACATCCGAGATACTCAGAAAGAGCAACTGAGCCAAGATCTAATCAAGCTCAAATTTTTCTAATGAATTATTTGAATTGTTGTAACTAGAATGTTCAAAAACTATCCTTAATTTTTTAATACCTAAAGCTCTAAACTTCAAATTTGTTGAAATTTTGTTGACTATAGAACCAATATATTCAAATATCTGAAGATTCACTTTGAAATCTTTCAATAATATTAGATATGTTTTATTTTCAAGCATTACAGTTTCAGGCGCAGGTTCTCCTGACTGATTTTACTCTGTAGTTTTCTCCTTTTATGAAAAGTTCCAAGTAGAAACCTTTGTCAAAGCTAGAACCATTAACTATCCAAAGAACCCTTGAGAAACCTTTTCTTGTTGTTGTCCCATAATAGCTGAAAGTGGAGAATAATTTTGTGTAGTATGTGAGATGGAGTAAAGAACACAATGCTGTGTTGGCTGTTCATTTTGAATTCCTTCTTTTGGTTTTCCATTGCTAGATATGAAAGAGGACTCTCAGTTCTCCAGGGCTGGTTGGACAGTTCGGAGAAACTGTGTAAATCTGATACTCCATACCTGATCACAGATAAAGCCAAACTCCACAGTCAGCTACAAACACTACAGGTAAATCATAAGAGAACAATCTGGTAGTACACTTAGTACTGGAGTATCTCCACATGTTTTTCTTTGATACTAACAACCGACATGGTTTGAATTTGGTGTGTTGCATGTGGACCCAAGTTCCTAACCTAGAAGAACCGTTGGCTGAACAGTATTCCCATTGGTTTTAGTTATTAATGCATTTGTGTTGGATGTAATTGTTATGTGGTAGGACCTGCAGAGTGAGGTTCCCTCTCAGGAGTCTTTGCTGGAGAAGTTGGAGACCCAGGCTGAGTTTCTCTACCCCACAGCGTCAGAGGAAAGAGTGGGAGAACTGACCGAGCTTCACTGCAACCTGGAGGAGAGGTGGTGTTCCCTCAGTGTGAGCATACCTCTCAGGTAAACCCGCAAACATAGCTGAGATTTAATGTAGTGTTCTACAGAGAATTACAGTTCAGGAATGGTTCTTGGACACACTTAGCAACCAGGTAAACACAAGAAAAAAGCCTTTCATCAAGCATCCTAAACCCCTTTAGAAAGCATGAACTGTTAAACATCCAAAGAACCCTTGAGGAACCCTTTTTGCCAAGAGTGTAAGCTACCTTACAGCAGGGGGTTTACCTTTTAGCTAGATTCCAAGAAGGTATTCCTCAAGTGGATGGTTTAATCTTTCTTCAACTTTCTGATCAAGAATTAATGAAGCGCCTCAGATGAGTGGTGATGCGTCTTCAAGATTATATGATTGCTCCAATCGCCTTACTATAATATAACTACTTTAATGTAACTGCCAAATATTTTTTCCAAGAGTGTAGATGACTAAAAGCCTTCGGTGGTAAAATCTAGAATCCTAATGGGTTATTTGTTGTGTCCCTCTAGTGGGTACCATTAAAGGTTCTATGTAAAACCCTACAACAGGAACTTGGAACATTAGAAGAAGCTGTAGTGTGTCATTTATTGATTTCCATGATTTCCAGGATTCAAGAACTTCAGGCCCATCTTTCTCAGCTCGAGCAGTTTAACCAGGTTCTGATGACCCTCAGTCAGCGGAGTGAAAGCTTTCTCAGGGAGCTGAGATACAGGTCCAAAGTCACCATTACTGACTTGACATCCGCTGGTACTCAGCTCAAGGTAAAGACAAACTCCTAGTTGTGCATATATTCATCAATCTTTCTTATCTAAACTGTACTATATGTTGTATTTTTCCATTTAAAGGATGATGAAGCTCTTCTTCAAACCCAAAGCAAAGCGATGGAGGACCTGAAGAAGCACATGGAGGGACTAAGTCCCTCCTTGGCTCCACTGGATCTTCACCGATTACAGGCCAGGCAGGAAGACTGTCTCCAGCCCTTCTCAGAGGCTAAGAGTCTGCTGCAGAACCGTTCTGAGGCTCTGGTTAAACTTGAGACCTTCTTGGTGACCTATAGGTCGACCACCAATTCACTACAGACCTTGCAGAGAGCTGTAGGACAGGCAAACTGGGACCAAACCAAGGATAGGAACCTGAACCAGGAACTAGAGCAGTTGTCCCAGGAGTTAGCCTCTGTGGAGGTGCAGGCTGTAAGTCTGGACAGTAGTCTGAACAAGGCATATCTACACCTGCACGGGACTGATGGTGACCGGACATCCTGCCGGGGGCTGGTGGAGGATCTGGGATCGGAGCTGCAGCAGATTCAGAGGAGCATGGGAACAAGGCAGAGCGAGGCAGAGGCACTAGGAGCCTTGTGGAGCTCCTTTACGAGAAGAAAGGAGTTGCTTTTGAGGAGCCTGACGGAGCTGGAAGATAGAGCCAGAAAACCATGGCTTCCAGAGCCAAGCACACAGAACTTCCAACAAAGGTACCCATATCAGTGCCTCTTATATGCAGTGGCTTGCATAAGTATTTATCCCAAAAGTGAAGCATTGTGGTGGTAGCATCATGTTGAGAGTTACATTTTGCCTCTTTGCTGCTTCTCTGACTGATGTTCTCTTTACCCTGTCACTGAATTTTGGTGGATGATGTCCTCTAGGCACAATGTCTCACTGTGTGTACGTATAATTTAATATGTAATTCAAATTTAATTGCAAAACAAAGTACATTGGCTGCCATAATTACAATGGAAATGCATGTCTAAACTGGTCAAATGGTTATCGCAGTCCTTACATTTACGATTGTACTTGCTTATCCTTACACTACAACCCGACAAATCCTGTTTGCATTTTCACTGTCAATAAGGTAGACCTGTCAATCAAATCTTGCGGGCGGAATATAAAGTCCAGAATACTGTATGCTGCTATAGCTTGTCATGTTACCGAGAAACTGGAAAGAGTTAAAACTCCTCGGTCTTTAAGAATTTCCTGTGATGGAGCACATATTACAAAGCGCTCACACTGGAGACTCCTTCCATAAATGGTTAAGTCCCTGTTGTTGAATTGGCTGTTAGTATAGAAACTTTGCAGCTGCACTACGTTCAGAGATGTGATGTTATAGAATATTAATCAACGCCATCTGACTAGAATCCAGAATTCAGTTTTAATGTTTGATGCTCTTCTTCCTTACTGTGTGTGTGTGTGTATCAGACTGTGGATGCTGAACCAGTTGGAGGAGGAGCTCGATGCTCTGCAGCACAGTCAGCTGTGGTTAGGGGAGAAAGGCGAGCAGTTGGCTCACAGAGACCCTGAGATGGTCGGGGAGGCCCGACGGGATGTGACCCTTGTCCAAACCAGCTGGGAGAAAATCAAAAACATCATCTCCGAGGAGTAAGTGTATCATCTAACAGTTCCAGAGGACATCCAGACTAAAAACCTGAGCAACACTGCCTGAGTTTGCTTTGTCTCTGTGCAGGCAGGAGCAGTGCAGCGTGCTGGTGGGGACGTGTAAGGATTACCAGACTCTGAAGTACAAACTCGGTTCAGTCGTTGAGAGAGCTCATGCTGTCACCGTTACCCAGTCTGTCCAGCACAACCCTGAGGACATCCGGAGAACCCTGACCCGGGTCAGTGTCATGCGTCAGGCTGATTTGGTATTTTATTAAACCGATTAAATGGCAAATAGCAATCCTAGCGGTTCTGGAGTTTACTCTAGGGATGCATCGGTACCATTTTATCAGACTGAGTATGAGTATACCAGAATGGATACTGATTCCAACCCACTTGGTATTAATCAATCAGAGACGTCACAGAGAATTCTGTTTAGCTTTCTTTATGTTTCTCAAGTTTAAACAGCGGCCATGTTCATGCACTCAGGCTAATGGAATCATTCTTTATAACATTAATGAGTTCATTTTAAATGA
Source organism: Pangasius djambal (assembly GCA_022985145.1). Classification (NCBI taxonomy): domain Eukaryota; kingdom Metazoa; phylum Chordata; class Actinopteri; order Siluriformes; family Pangasiidae; genus Pangasius; species Pangasius djambal. The sequence goes on from CM040993.1 coordinate 16,829,817, forward strand.
AGTGCATTATCTAGCTACATTAGTTACCTTGCCTGGAGACGAACAGGTTTTGTTTCACTTCAGCAAAGCACATGTGTACAGCTGTAAAGTCAAAGTAAAGTAGGTTTTGTTGTCATTTCATTGGAATCCCATGTTTTCAATGACTGATAGCAGACTGATTGTCAAGAACAACACACGGGCTAAGAGCTGTATAAATTTCCACTCACCTAACGTCATCTGTAGACATTTTGTTTTCTCATTTAGCAGTTAGTGATGAACTCCTTGTGCTGAGTTTTATGTTGAAGATGTTTTATCAGGTTGCTTGTACTGTGGGAAGATGCTGTAGCTCCTCCTCTTGATGTTTCCAAGGGCAAATAACTACAGTATTGGTATCAGGTTTTCTGGAAAGTTTCCCTTCCAGAAAAGTAGAACTTTTGAGGAGGCTAGAACTATTATATAAATGCAAACCTTTAAGGAGAGTTTATGGATTTCTGTAGCTGGAGGCGGTGAAGTCAGAGTTGGCAGGCGCTCAGGACGACCTCGATTTGTTCATCTGTAAAAGCAAATCCTTCATCAGCGAGCTGAGGAGCTTTCCAGAAGACATAGCAGAAGCAGTCCGCGTGGAAATGGACACCATTGTGGACCAGTGGATGGACGTGAGATGTTTATAAATCTCTATCTACGTATCTAGACTAACGTTATTACATCCCTTTAGCCCTGTGCTCGTCTGTTTTTCTCCCAGACATCAGAGAGGATGGAAACTGAAGCAGATCGTCTTACATCCGCTCTTGACTTATGGAATGAGATTAACTCGATCGTTAACGACATTGAGTGTTGGAGCGCCACTTCAGTTAGCGAGCTCAGCGATGGTCCTGTTAACCTCTTATCCAGTGCCAACATGGACGACTGCCTCAGTCAGTTTAAGGTCAGAACACACACCTGATGAGGAAAACTGTATAAATGTTGGATTTGTATAAACAGGTCTGCAAAATATTATGATACAATGACATGTGTTTGAATAGCTGGAGATTGAGAGTAAGAAGGTGCTAGTGGAGACCCTGCAAGGAAAAGTTACCGAACTACAGGAAGTGATGAAGAGCCAGGAAACTGACATCGAGCTCCAGGTAAAAGCACTTCGAGGTTCTACAACGCTTGTAGAACCCTAAAGCAGCAAAGGTTCCAAGTGGAACTCCTTTGGAAAGCTAGAAATATCCAAAGAACCCTTAAGGAACCCTGTTTGCTAAAAGTATATTCTTTAACGTTACTGAATAAACATTGTGTTTCTTTTTGTTTACTTTTAAATCTCTAGTAATGGTGCCGTTTTTATATTTCCTGCCATTATATGATTATTAATAACACACCTACGGTTATTATTGTTACACACAGAGTTACAAATGTTAGGAAAAATGGGAAAATAGGAAAAGTCCCCTAAAAGGTATGGAAGTACTTAATTTAAAGATATTGCAGTCTGCTTTCTGAATTCTACGAAATTGGAGGATTCTTTGGTTGTGAATTGATCTCTGTGGTGATTTAGTGATTTTAGTGCCATAGATAGCTGATGACAAAGTTATCACGATGTCAAAGCGTAAGCGCTGCGATGATGCTTGTCTAAAATCCACCAATAGGAGGACGGCGTAGGATGATTGCAAACTTACAAGACAGCTACAGACACGATAGTGATGATGACGAAATGCGAATACATGTGTTGAACAGAAAAAATATCCTTCTTACCTCCAGCTCACTTTGAAAAAATGTTTGTGAGCCTGGATCACGCTGATTGATGATGTTTAATCACAGGCCCATCGTTAGAGGATTTTACTGCGGGGCTTATTTTAGCCGCTGTGTATTTTGATTCTGACAAGGTGATGGCAGCTGATCTGAGGAAGAAGATCTTCCACGCTGAAGAGGTTTATGAGCAGGCCAGGTCCATCCTGAGGGACTTCAGCTGTCAGAGCCGGCAACTCCAGGACGTGATTTCCCAGATGGCTGAACAACTGCACGCCGTCGAGAGCACGTTGTCAGAGCTATCGCAGTCGTCTGACCCAGAAAATGTGGCCAAGATAAAGGTTAGACTTTTCCATTTGCACCACAGGGATCTACTTGTACTTCTTAACACCATCCTTCTCGCTCATGCAGCACATTTTGCCCCACTGCACTCAGTGTTACTGAACTCAGTGACCATAATTACTTTATTTTTGGACACAAATATGTGATTTTTAAATGTTTAGCACATATTTTAGCACTGATTCTGTCACATTTTTCCATTTAAATAGGCGGAGCTACATATTAGCCCAGCTAGTGATGTCACTAAACCTATTGCATGGATTTCATTTGAGATTAGACAATGCCAATGCCAAACTATCTAGCTAGTTAGTTATTAGTGGTGGATAAATACTTTTGTTGCTATGGTAACAGTATGTTTTGAGATGTTTGGCTACTGATAAATAAAATTCGTATACAAAAGAGTGTCAAATCTATATACCATACACTTTTTTTCTGGAGCTACTCATCTTTCTTCTTCCAGATTGGAAAGGCTGCTTCTGTTATAAATAATATACCTCTAGGATTATTGTTAAATATTAATTCTGGTTGTTTTGCTATTCCAGGAGCTGCAGAAGACTCTGAAGCAGGTGGACAGTGGTTTGGACGTGACGGGCGAGTCTCTCCGAGTGCTCTGTAGAGCTTACCCTGCTCAGCAGCTAACCGCTCTGGGGGAGAGCATCACCGAGCTGGTGAAGCGGAGTGAAGCGGCCGCGCAGCGTTCCAGCCGAATCCTCCAAACTCTACAGGAAACACTTCTGCACCGTTTTAAAGGTAAGAGGATCTACAGCAGGAGACTTTCTACTGAGGTCCATTCGTACATGTACACCTGTTGCCACACACACACACACACAGACACACACACACACACACATGTTCTCTCCCACAGACAGTCTGACAGCTCTCAGTGGGAATTGACTAGGCTTCGTTACTAGGACAACAGAAAGCTTTTTTCCCCTTCCAGACCCGCCCACACAGACCATCTGCTCTTATAAACACGAGCGTCCATGCATCCCTCCGTGATAACTGTACATCGCTTTGCCTCCTCTCTGTCCATCTCTCATCCTTTACTCATGCTGTCTCGCTCACAGAACTCACCCAGGATTTCCACGGTTGGCTCTCGGCGCTGAGAGCAGGTACAGAGGAGCGCTCTGAGGAAGCAGGAGACGTTCCTGAGGTTACCGCTCAGCTGCAGAGGCTCAAGGTAGCATCACGTTTGAATTGTTCTGGTTATTTTCAGATCCAGTTTAGGAAAATTCTCTCTTTTGTCTGCCTGCCAATTCACCTTTGAGGTGGGAACGGCCCACGTCACACCCCCTTTGCTGATCATTTTCCTATAACAGCACATTTTTTATTCCTCTTATACCACAGCAGTTTGCCAACAATTGCAATTTTATTTATTAAAGAATGACACATCATGCGTTTTATAGGTTTATAGTTGCAGTTAATGTTGTGGAACGTCCATGAATCAAGAAAGTCTGTTCTCAGTTATGTTATAGCAGCTGTAAACAGCCATTCCCTCACCAACCTCTCTTTTTTCTCTCTTGAACGTTCTTTTTTTTTTTTAACCACGGAACTGTATCCTGAGTGTTTAATTGATCAGAAAGTGTGTGTTATTTTAGTATAACAGCACAGTTAGTTCCACTGTAACATAAACGATACACAGGGACTTGTAGGGTTGATGCTCCACATAATTCAGGGCGTGGTGAAGTTTTTTTTGTTGTTAGAAGACATTTATTTAACATTTATGGAATGAGTCTCAGTTGTAAGCGCTCTCAGTCTCGGTTACGCTTTCTGTTTTCTCCATTTTCTTGGTAAAATGACAGATTGAGCTTTGTGTGTGTGTGCGCGTGTGTGTGTGTGTGTGTAAGTGAGAGAGAGAGAGAGACTGGTGAGACTGGTGAGGGAATGGTTTATCGCAGCTATAACGTAAGTGAGAACAGGAACTGACTTGTCTCTCAGATGTTCCACAACATTAAATCTAATTATAAACCGTTAAAATGTGCGACGTGTCGTTTGTCAGTGAATTAAACATTGTAATAGTTGGCAAATTGTTGTGGTATAAGCGAAGTAACACACTCCAGACCGTTGCTGTTGTACGAAAATAATGCACTTCAGGGGGTTAGTGGCACTCCACTTGCGCGTTGTGCCACATCACACCCCCCTACGACGTGCATTATTTTCTTATAACACGAAAATCACAGGTTTATATCCACACGCTTGTTCTAATATGTTATCGTTTGTATAGCAGCAGCTCATTCACAGGGACTTGTACAGCGGGCGCTCCTCTTAAACAGATTGTTGATATGGTGAGGTTTTCTGTAAGGTGATGTTTGTTTAACATTTATGGAAGGAGTCTCCAGTGTCAGCGCTTTGTGTTACAGTAAGAAATTCTCCAGGACAGAGGAGTTTTTATTAACACGAGAAGCTGTGGGTTTTTTTTTTTTTTTTTT
>CM040993.1:16843214-16854284 GCA_022985145.1 Pangasius djambal
TGTGTGTGTGTGTGTGTGTGTGTGTGTGTGTGTGTGTGTGTGTGTGAGTGTGTAAAAGTCAGTCTACAGGAGAGATGTTTCAGGGACTACTTGTTTTTTTTGCCTGTGAAGCCACAGCATTAAAATTTACTCATCGAATACAGTGACCTCCAGAATTATTTGCACTCTTCGTGTAAATGTTCAAAAAAGAAATAAGAGATGTTTTTGCAGTCATACAGGGACGTGGTATAGTTTCTCCTATTGTTTGAGTGAAAAGATTTTAATTATTGTGTGTGATGTTTATTTTATTGCTCATTTTTATGAAGGGTGCCAATAATTTTAAGGAGGAGTCTAAGGAATAATGCTTTACATACATTGCATACAGTCTATACAGGAAATACTTCACCTACATTACAAACAGTCTATACATCACATTCAGTCTATACATTCAGTCTATACATTACGTTCAGTCTATAGTCTGTACATCACATTCAGTCTATACATTACGTTCAGTCTATAGTCTATACATCACATTCAGTCTATACATTACGTTCAGTCTATAGTCTATACATCACATTCAGTCTATACATTACATTCAGTCTATACATTACGTTCAGTCTATAGTCTATACATTACATTCAGTCTATACATTACATTCAGTCTATACATTACATTCAGTCTATAGTCTATACATTACATTCAGTCTATACATTACGTTCAGTCTATAGTCTATACATTACATTCAGTCTATACATTACATTCAGTCTATACATTACATTCAGTCTATAGTCTATACATTACATTCAGTCTATACATTACGTTCAGTCTATAGTCTATACATTACATTCAGTCTATACATTACAGTCTATACATTACGTTCAGTCTATAGTCTATACATTACATTCAGTCTATACATTACGTTCAGTCTATAGTCTATACATTACATTCAGTCTATACATTACGTTCAGTCTATAGTCTATACATTACATTCAGTCTATACATTACATGCAGTCTATAGTCTATACATTACATTCAGTCTATACATTACATGCAGTCTATAGTCTATACATTACATTCAGTCTATACATTACATGCAGTAAACAGGTTAATTATGGGATTTAAAGGGAAGTGTGTTAACAGGCGCGAGCAGCTGAGGTATAACTGATGTAGAGAGGAGTCTCAGTATGAGGACCTCAGGGGCAAAAGGAGAAATGTCATTGCTTATAATCTAACATTATGCATTAATTAGCCTGTATTAGCCTTTTAGCTCTGATGGAAATAATGAAAAGGCAGAACATGTGTGTGAGTGATTCTTCTCTTTAACTGAGAGAGAGAGAGAGAGAGAGAGAGAGAGAGAGAGAGGGAGGTGAGGACCATTGAATGTCACACACACACACACACACACACACACTCACACACACACACACACAGAGTGACAGAGAGAGAAGGGAAGCGCTGACAGGCAGGAGGTAACGAGAAGCGCGCGATAAATAGCCCCGGTTCCCGCCGGAAACGTCACGAGCCGCTCATGCGGCAGTTACCGTAGCAACTTTACCTCCAATCCCCGCCCTCTCTCTCTCTCTCTCTCTCTCTGACAGGAGCTGGTGGCGCAGGGAGCGCGCGAGGGGCGCGAGCGTCTGCGGCGCGTGCGGCTGAGCGCGGAGAGCGCGTGCAGGCTGACGGCGGCGGCGGGCTGCGAGCTCATGGACGGCGAGGTGCTGGCGCTGGCGCGAGCCCTGCGGCAGTGGGAGGGGCAGGCGCTGAGGGCGCGCGACGCCCTGGAGACCGCCGTCACCGTGGCGACCGGGGCCGAGCGCGAGCGGCGTCGCCTCGCCGAGCAGCTCGAGGAGGACACGGGGCGGCTCGAGCGGCAGCTGAGGGGGTGGAGCGACGGGCTGAAGCGCTCCGAGAGGCGGAACAGCGGAGCCGCCGCGGTGGAGGGCTGGACCGTCGCCAAGGTAACCGGAGGAGGAGGTGGTGATGGTGATGGAGTGACCATACCGGTTTACGATATTATCACGATAATATGATACCGCACGCGTTTACGTGGACTCTGGGTCCAAAAGAGAGTTGGTTAAAGTGATAGTAAAATGCACACTCTCAGTGTAATCACTGCTGAAGTTTGGATCTTTACTGGAGCTGTAGCTAATGTAGCTAAAAATGAATAGAACCTTATAGCTACCAGTTTAGCATCATGTCCGAACCTCACACGCGCTCACGTAAACGTCAGAAGACGTCTATCGAAACCCGCGAAGTCTGTCGTAAATAAAATATCAATCAAACATGAACTATATACAGTCCTCAGACTTTAGCCACGCCCCTTACTCCTACCTGTACCTCCCTCCCAGACCTAAAGGTACCGAGCAGTACTCTTCCTTAAGTGTCCCGGGTGTGGAAGCAGCCCGCGTACGTCTTTGACCTTTCTACGCATCTTACCTTTCAGAGTAAAGCGCTAAAGGTTGAATTATGTACATTACATTTTAAAAATATACACAATAAACCTCATGAGCAACAAGGAAAAGTACTTAGTACCGTTAGTTCCTTTATTTCTAAGAGTGTGTGCAGAGGAATAAGATGGAGCTGCGCCTTTCTTTCTTTTTTTTTTTTTATTGATTGTAAAAAAAAAAGGGACCGCAAGGTCGAAAAGAGTCTAATAAAGGCTGGAAGATATAAACCGGACGATGTGTACTCAAAATAAGATGGCGTATAACATAGCAGTAATGCTGTAAATATAATTCGATTAGTGGATGAATTAAAAAAAAAACTTTTTTTGATGTAATACTAAAAAAGAATCAACGTATAGGCTAGCTACAACTGTTTTGGTTTTTTTTGGGTTGTTTGTTTTGTTTATTTTTTACACGTCATGTCTAATTTTATTTTGATGCGTGCATGAGTAGAGCATGTTTAATCCGGACCACCAAATCCATTTAGAATCCGAGCACTAAATTAAAATCGTATTATATGTTGTAATTGAATTGAAAGATTCGAAAGATTCTCGGTTTTTCCACTAGGGGGCAAAATGGAGCAATAAACTCAGAGCAATAAACACAGCGACTGTGCTAATGTGCGTAACAGATGTAATTTTCTTTATTAGCAAACAAAATAATTAGACACTGTAACTACTTCTCTTTCCAAAAGACCTCATTCAGGAGCATCCTTTGCATTTTCTTTTGTAAATTATTTTTGAAAGATGTGTATTTTTTCCCCTCTATTTCAGTATTATGTGCTGTTTTGTGTAGATTCGTGGCCTAAAACCTAAAAAGTATTTTTTTATTTTTTGTAATTTTATGTGTTCAACATAGGGCTGGGTGATATGACAATATAATATCGATATCGTGATGCATTATGTCACTGTACACTTTTCTGAGATTTCACTGAATCATATTATATCTTTTTATTAAATGTTTAAATTTTTTACAAACTGAAAATTTATTACAATCTGACTGGAAGCAGCTTAATCATAATCTTTAAAATTGTAAAAGTAATAATAATAATACTAATAATAATAATAATGATGAAGAAGAAAGAAAAATATTTTCTCTTTTTCACTGGTAAATAGTTAATATTTTTTATAAATAAAAAAATAGAATTTTTATAAAATATAATAATTTTAAATATAAAAATGTAGATAGATTTATTATACATTTGTTATTTAATATTATTAATAATAGAGTTTTTTTTATTAATTAGTTATTTTTTTTATGCAACACTGCTGTTTTGCTGATGGTTGGTGAGCAAATCTGAATATCGTGATAGTAGAAATCATCGTGATTATTTTTGTTCGTAATCCTTCAAGATTCCAGACTTCATTGTTTGTACAGTGAAAGTCTCGCTTTGCACTTCGTCCAGGTCTTCAGCGACGTAAGAAGGAAAATGAAGAAAAATAAAATACCGTGCAGAACATATGAAGTATATATGTGTATAAAAAAAAAAGACATATACCAAATACCAAAATTGCAGAAGTTCATGTGATCGGATAAGGCAGTTCTTCTCTTCTTGTGCATCAGACAGAGATTAGATTTAAAAAACGCCGGAATAGTCCGTCAGATTTTTCTCTCGTCCCGAGACGCGAGTTTGTTTTTATGCTTCTGGATAATTAAAGCAAGCGGTGGAGACGGTGTGTGTGTGTGTGTGCGTACGGACGGCAGATGGCATTCCAAGCCTCTGCTGCTTTTCTTTTTGTTTGTTTGTTTAAATAGGGATCATTTTCACAAGCCGCTCACCCTCACCCTCTCTCTCTCTCTCTCTCTCTCTCTCTTTCTCCGTCTCTCTCTGCGTTTTCCGGTGTCCGGACTTGTTTATGTTACATGCTCGTTTGCGCGGCTCAACCACTCCAACATCTGACAGCTGAATCCCAGCAAGAGGAGAAGGGAAAGGAAGGAGGGAGGGAGGAAAGGGGGCGAGAGAGAGAGAGAGAGGGAAGAGCGAGGGAGATCTGCACATGTGTAAAATAAGAGCTGATGCTACGAAGTACAAGAAAAAGGAGGAGTAAGAAAAAAGGAAGAGGAGGAGAGAGCGAGAAGGAGGAGGAAAGTGTTTTCCCTCGCTTTTTTTTTTTCCTGGAGAGCGACTGCATGACAGAGAGAGAGAGAAAGTGGGAGGAGGAGGAGGAGGAGGAGGAGAGGCATGAGACTGGCTCTGCAGAATCTCAGGCATGCTCATGGACGAGAGAAAACGCTCAGCACTCTTTCCTGCCTTTCGCTCGCTCTCCATGAAGAACAGAAACGCTTTTGTGGAGCCCTACAGGCTGAATGGAGCTGTGTGTATGTGTGTTTGTGTGTTTGTGTATGTGTGTGTGTGTGTGTGTGTGTGTATATATGTGTATGTGTGTGTGTGTCATAGTGGCATCATGGTGCAGATTACGGAAATTGCATTTCTAAATGTGTCAAGCGTGTGCTGATCATCATCTCACACTGCTCTGTGTTTGTGCGCGCGTGTGTGCGTGTGTGCGTGCGTGTGTGTGTGTGCGTGTGTGTGTCAGGGTGTCCTGGAAGGCCTGCAAGCAGCTGAAGTCATGGAGGAGAAGCTGAAGGCGCAACTCAACGAGCTGTGTGGGTTTTCCAGCGATCTGAGCGCTCAGTCAGAGCGGGTCAGCGCTCTCATCAAACTGCACAACAGGTGAAAACACACACACACACACACACAACACACACACACACACACACACACACGGCATGTTAACCTACTCCACATGTTGTTCTAATGTTTACATTTCATTCCCATACAGCTTTATGGTTAGGAGGAGTGTGAGAGTGTGTGTGTGTGTGTGTGTGTGTGTGTGTGTGTGTGTGTGTGAGGCCTCATCCTGATAACTGATATCAGTTGATGTATTTTCACTTAATTAATATTTTAATATTAGTAAAAAAAAATCGTAATTTAAATTAATCTCACAACACAAAGAACACAGTCTCACAAAATGAGTATTTTTAGCTTTAAATAATCATTAAAAAGCAATAAATCTAATCGAAGAAATGTAATATTTTCCTTTCAGTTTTTCTTTGAGGTCACGTGATCAGCTTTTGATACGTGATTCAACATTAATATTTCAAATTATGTTGATTAATTTGCTTTAACAAGTAAGTAAGGAATGAAAACGGCTTTAACTCTGGAAGCGCTGACACTGGAGACTCCTTCCTTTAGTCCATGTGAATGAGCTGTTGCTATAGAAACGATAACGTATTAGCACGAGCGCATTAATATAAACCTGTGATGTGCCGCTGCACTGCTGTCAGAGCTGCTGTTATAGAGAATTAATCAACACCTTCTGACCAATCAGAATCCAGGATTCACCAGCGCTGTGGTGTAAGAGGAATAAAACACTTCAGGAAAAGGGTCAGCTTCAGGCTGGGAGCAGTGACTCCACCTCATCACACCACTCCGTCGTTGATTATTTTCCTATAACAGCACAGCAGCGTGTTTTAAATATTGCATTATTATGAACAGTAAGGTTAGGACAGTTCTATACAGTTTTATGAACACTAACCCCGCCCCCTCGAGCTTTCCTTGTATGTGATTGGCTCATGGTTTAGGTAGCAGCGTGAGATCTGTTTGTTTACACCGTTATTAATTGCAAAATAAACAGCAGAAACATGTGTAAGTGAGTAATTCTGCTTCTGTGGGATATAAATAGTGTTTCACACTTCCTGCCTTAGTGTGTTACAGCGCTGTGTGTGTGTGTGTGTGTGTGTGCATTCATTCATTTATTTATTTATTTCTCTGTCTGTGAGAAGCAAAGTGAAAAACATCACGTTAGACCTGCCTCATCACAATTGCACTGTGTGTGTGTGTGTGTGCGTGTCTGTGTGTGTTTGTGTGTGTGTGTGTGTAGATGTGTGTGTGTTTGTGCGTATCTGTATGTTTACGCACATGTGTCCGTGTGTGTGTGTGTAGGTGTGTGTGTGTTTGTGCGTGCCTGTATGTTTTTGTGCGTGTCTGTGCATGTGTGTGTGTTAGCATGTGTACGTGTGTCTGTGTTTGTATGCGCATGTGTGTGTGTGTGTCTGTGCATCTGTGTTTGTTTGTGTGTGTATGTGTGTGTTTGTGCGTTTGTGCATGTGTGTTTGTGCGTGTATGTTTGTGCGTGTGTGTGTCTGTGTGCATGTGTGTGTTTGTGCGTGTGTGTCTGTGTGCATGTGTGTGTTTGTGTGTGTGTGTGTGTGTGTGTGTGTGTGTGTGTGTGTTTTTTTTTAACAGCGTTTTCACTTTTGGATGATCTTTATAAAGGAGAGAGCCTGTTATTGAAACAGATGTCCACTGACCTTTCTCTCTCTCTTTCTCTCTCTCTCTCCATCTTTTTCTATTTCTGTCCATCTCTCTCTCCATCTGCCTCTCTTTCTATATACTGCAATTTCTTTCTTTTTCTATTTCTCTCTCTCCATTTCTCTCTCTCTCTCTCTCTCTCTCTCTATCTCTGTCTCTCTCTTTGTCTCAATGTTCATTTCAATCTCTTTATCTCTCTCTTTTTCTTCCTCTCTTTCTCCATCTCTCTTGTTCCATTTTTATCTCTCAAAATATCTTTCTCTATTACTCTCTTTGTATTTCTCTCTCTCATCGCTCTCTCTATCTCTCTCCATCTCTTTGGATGTCTCTCCATTTCTGTCTTTCTCTCCCCATATTCCTTACTCCCTTTCTCTCTCTCTCCGTCTCGCTTTCTCAACATCTGTCTCTCTGTCTGTATCTTCTTCATCTCACTCTCCATCTCTCTCTCTCCCTGGCTTTTGCTCCATCTCTCTCTCTCTCTCTGTATCTTCCTCTTCATCTCCCTCTCATTTTCTCTCTCTCTCTCTCTCTCTCTCTCTCTCTCCCTCTCTCTTTCTCCCCATCTCTCTCTCTCCCTGTCTCTTTCTCTTTCTCTCTCTCTCTCTCTCTCTCTCTCTCTCTCTCTCTCTCTCTCTCTCTCTCTCTCTCTCTCTCTCTCTCTCTCTCTCTCTGTGTACGTGTGTGTGTGTGTGTGTGCATACGTGTGTGTGTGTGTGTAGTCTGAGTCTGCGAGCAGCTCGTGAGTGTCAGAATAAGGAGAAGCTCCTGGAGCAGCGTTTCCGCTCGTCTCTGCGTGATTTCCGTCAGTGGCTGGTCAACGCCAACATCTCCACGGCTAAATGCTTCGACTCTCCTCACAGCATTCAGGAAGCTTCCACCAGCCTCCAGAGGATTCAGGTACGGAGCCAGAACATTCCCGGTTTCTCGGCTGGAGAAGCTTTTCAGCGTTCAGGTAAAGGCCGGTGATGTCAGGAGCCAGGGATTCGTCACCATGACAACAACTCAGGTTATATTTAACCCTTTTAGAAAAAAGGGTTTTAGAGATTATTGGTGGAAAAAAAAGAGTGGGATTAATTTTAGTCTTCAGATGGATCTCAAACCTAGATGCACTTATAAAACATATAAAATCCTTTGCACGTTTATTATTTTGACATGATTCATTTGAAAGCTCAGACACCTGATGATGTAATGATACTTATAAAAAAATATACATATTGACATACGTATCTGGCAGGATAAGAAATGGAAGAAGCTTTTCTTCCAGTTTTGTGCATCACCAGTAAATGGGAGGGTAGAAAGTGATGCAGGTAGGAAGTGAAGGTGTCAGTGGGGAAGTGAAGAAACGTCGGACCACACGCGCCACAGGCTCGGTCTGAGGAATCATTCGGATTTTGTGAATCGTTTGGATTTGCTGCGCCGGCACTGTGTCGCTAGAAAAAGGGGGGAGCTATGACCGGAGCTGGAGTATGGCTGGGAAGTGTACGGCCAGCAGCAGAAGTCTTGGACGAAGGCCAGATTGGCCCCAGCAGGTCGTCTCTGTTTTTTTGCCAGCCAGATACGAGCCAGGCTTTGACAAAGTGACAGGCCTTTCACAGGTCCCATGGGCCACTTTATGAACCCGCCAAAATAGCCAAGGACATGCCAGAGTGGTCTGTTTTATGGCCTCAATTAGGAGCAGAAGAGCCGTGAGGACGCTGGTCAGCGCGGGTGCATGGGAATGATGTACGACTACAGAGTGAAACACACGTTAGGTTTGAGCGGGATAACGAGGGAGGCGTAAAGAGATCAACGCGCAGAGAAATGCAGGCCACTTGTTTTATTTATTTATCATCGACCACGTTTTAACTGTGGAACAATGTTTCTGCATCGCTGAGTCCTCTCAGCTCTCAATATGGCAGACATTATTTCACGCTCAGCTGCATCTATATGATTTGAGCCGAGAGAACGTGGCGAGGCTGCACGTGTGAGCATCACAGATGGTACTGAGACAGAGGGGGTTGTGGGGTTGTGCTGTCAGTTTGTGGACGCGACCGCTCGGACTTAACGCGCTCTCGGTCTGTCTGAGTGACGTCTCGCTCGTTGTGCTCCTCAGGAGTTCCTGAGTGACAGTGAGCAGGGCCAGGCCAGATTAAACGCCGTGCTCTCCCACGGGGATCGGCTTGGCGCCGTAGTGTCCGCTGACAGGGTGGAGGCGGTCAGGGCCAAAGCCAACGCTGCCAAGGATGACTGGAGGAACCTGATGGACAACCTGAAGCAGAGAGAGACCGTATTACAGGTACTACTCCAACATGACACTTAAATAAAAATACGCAAGAATGAATATATATCGTGAATAAAACACGCTATGAGTGATATCTATGAGCAAACTTGGTTTTCTGTTAAATATTGGTTTTAAAATTTCTTGTGGAGCCTTCCCTGGAGAGAGTAACAGCACCGAGTCTCTTCCTGACACTTGTACAATATCTTGGAAACGTCTTCATGCACAACATTTTGAGCTATTCCTACGTTTGTGAACAGCCTTCAAACCTGTAGACCAGGATGGCCATTTTGTTTAGATACATTAGGACTTACTTTTTGGGTCATTATCCCATTAAAAAGTTTGTCTGTGGCCGAATCTTAACATCCTCAACCAGGCTTTAAGCTAAACTATTGTGGTACTTGTGGAAATTCATGACTCACTCGTGAAAAATTAAGGCTTAGACTTTAAGGGGAATATATAGAAAAATGAATTAACACAGAACAGGTGAACACAGTCAGGTAACACAGCAATGACAGGACACAAGCAAAAGCACATGATATGAACTTAACACGAAATGACATGATGGCCGAGCTCAGAAACGTGACGCACACTGAGAATTTGTGGCACAAATTTGTGAAATTAATGAAAACACATAGTGTATAATGCTAATACTGCAATCATTGTAATCATGATAAATTTGCAGCAGTATGTGACAGTTGTGTTGGTTTTCTTTTTTAATTGAAAGCAGCATCAGTATGTTTCCTCTGGCATTGCTGCAGGGTGAAAATATTTTAGTGTGTAAGCACAATTTTAATGAAAGCACATTACCCAAAGGTACAGACACAGAGAGGTGTGTTGCCTGTGTGTGTGTGTGTGTGTGTGTGTGTGCGTGTGTGTGTGTGCAGGGTCTGCAGTGTCAGATGCAGGAGTTCGAGGCGAGTGTGGAGCCTCTTCAGGACTGGATCAACAGAACAGAGATCAGTGTACAGGAGAGCAGCGCTCGTCTTCACGATCTCCCCGCTAAGAGACTGGAGCTGAGCAAACTGCAGGTACAGAGCGTTAATTACACCAATGTGCTGTTAACCACAATAACACACCCTCTCTCTGCTCTCCTCTCGTTAAACACACTCACTCAGGCATCAGGAAGTAAATTGATTCACTCAGTTAGCTGCAGTGAATAATAATTGACTGAAGGGATTATAACATCGCTAAATTTCTGTGGTTCAGAGACAGTGTCAGAATGATGATAATTACAAGTTTACAAGTTGTTTATGTCTTCACTAAACTCATAATTAACTGCTAAACCTCTGACTTGACTGTCTCACGCCGCATTCTAAACAAACACGGCTGCAACGTGGGCAGCAGATTCCAGAATTGAAAAAGGTGTTTCAGTAAAATCATAGTTTTGATTTGTTTCTTAAGCTTAAAAAACTATCTGTCTACCTCTCTATCTATCTATCTATCTATCTATCTATCTATCTATCTGCGTACCTCTACATATGTACTTACATAACTACCTCTACCTACTTACACCAACATACCTACCTACCTATGTCTTCCTCATGGTCTGTATGGAGTCATGCAGGTACCTACCTACCTATGTCTATCTATCTACCTGCCTCTACCTACCTCTATTTACCAACCTACCTACCTACCTCTATCTACCTACCTACCTACCTACCTAAACTGCCTAACTACTTCTCTACCTACTTACCACTACCTACACCTAACTACCTACCTACTTCCCTACCTCTACCTACACTAAACTACTTACCTACCTCCCTACCTCTACCTACACTAAACTACCTACCTACTTCCCTACCCACCTACACTAAACTACCTACCTCCCTACCTCTACCTACAATAAACTACCTACCCACTTCCCTACCTACCTACACTAAACTACCTACCTACTTCCCTACCTCTACCTACACTAAACTACCTACCTACCTACACTAAACTACCTACCTACTTCCCTACCTCTACCTACACTAAACTACCTACCTACCTACACTAAACTACCTACCTACCTACCTACCTACTTCCCTACCCACCTACACCTAACTACCTACCTACTTCCCTACCTCTACCTA
>CM040993.1:16854384-16897485 GCA_022985145.1 Pangasius djambal
TACCTACTTCCCTACCCACCTACACCTAACTACCTACCTACTTCCCTACCTCTACCTACACTAAACTACCTACCTGCCTGCCTACTTCCCTACCCACCTACAATAAACTACCTACCTACCTACACTAAACTACCTACCTACCTGCCTACTTCCCTGCCCACCTACACTAAACTACCTACCTACCTTCCTACCTCTACCTACAATAAACTACCTACCTACTTCCCTACCTACCTACACTAAACTACCTACCTACTTCCCTACCTCTACCTACACTAAACTACCTACCCACCTACACTAAACTACCTACCTACTTCCCTACCTCTACCTACACTAAACTACCTACCTACTTCCCTACCTCTACCTACACTAAACTACCTACCTATTTCCCTACCTCTACCTACACTAAACTACCTACCTACCTACACTAAACTACCTACCTACCTACCTACCTACTTCCCTACCCACCTACACCTAACTACCTACCTACTTCCCTACCTCTACCTACACTAAACTACCTACCTACCTGCCTACTTCCCTACCCACCTACACTAAACTACCTACCTACCTACAATAAACTACCTACCTACAATAAACTACCTACCTACACTAAAGCACCCATCTACCTACAATAAACTACCTCTACCTATCTGTCTATCTGTCTACCTCTCTATCTATCTATCTATCTGCGTACCTCTACATATGTACTTACATAACTACCTCTACCTACTTACACCAACATACCTACCTACCTACCTATGTCTTCCTCATGGTCTGTATGGAGTCATGCAGGTACCTACCTACCTATGTCTATCTATCTACCTGCCTCTACCTACCTCTATTTACCAACCTACCTACCTACCTCTACCTACCTACCTACCTACCTAAACTGCCTAACTACTTCTCTACCTACTTACCACTACCTACACTAAACTACCTACCTATTTCCCTACCTCTACCTACACTAAACTACCTACCTACTTCCCTACCTCTACCTACACTAAACTACCTACCTACCTACACTAAACTACCTACCTACTTCCCTACCTACCTACACTAAACTACCTACCTACACTAAAGCACCCACCTACCTACAATAAACTACCTCTACCTACCTACCTACCTACACTAAAATACCTACCTGTCTGGTCTCCCTAGCCATAGACCAGATATTAAGTATTTTAATTATTATATTATTCAATTATTTTATAATCAAACAATTATAATATTATATAAGAAGTTATACTTTAAATATATATTTTATATTTTCTAATGTATATTTTTAGAATTGTAATTGCTTCTTGGTATACATGCAAAAATGCACTCATTTCTAGACATTATTCTAGAGATTCGTTTATGGAGATTAGATAAATGTTTATTGATTAAAAAATGGTCATATCAAAGATTTCCTCAGCATTTCCATATCCTCGGATTTCCTGGAAAAAATAACTGTATGGATTTGTTGGTAATAACGTGTGGTAATAAAGGAAGTAGCAGAAAAGTCGCTGTGGTGTGTTTCTGTGTCCTCCGTTTCTGTCTCTCCCCTATACACTCTGATATTTTCTTATCCTTTTCTCCTTTTCCATAAAAAGTCAATATTTTCTTGTTATCGAATGTATGAGAGCTGTTTTCCTGATTCCCACTGACTCTTAAGCAAAAGCTCACAGCAAAAGAACCGCTTGAGAGTTTAATATTGTCATTAGACACCTTAAAGAGGCACACTGAAATGAATCAACTAGTCAACGGGGATGCTAACTTTTAAGCTTGCTGACAAAGAGAGCGGCTGACTGAGAAACAGTTGCTGTGATATTTACGCTGTGTGTTGTAATAGGGCTTAAAATTTCACAAAACAAGGGGGACGCTAACTTTTACACTGTATATTCTAGCAATCAGGGTGTCTGTTTGGACATGGTATGTGTTGCCATAGAAACAGGAGAACGAACATCTCTGAGTTTTCATCTAGCAATTACTGTAATTCTGAAAGGAGACAGTTCTTTAAAAACGTGCACTGTACGTGTAATTAAATGATCACGTTGAATGAACTGAGATAGACGTGGGCTTTAATGGGATTTGCGTTCTGTATGAACGGTTTAATAACGTTCCCTCTCTGGATGAGATAATGAAATCTCAGTGTTGATTCTGCTGAGTCAGGCGTTTTACACGGTAAAGGATTAGACTCCGATCGAATTAATTGCGGTTTGAGAGAGTTTTGTCTCCATCAGACCTCAGAAGACCCACGATAAAGAGATTCTTGCGTACAAGACGGATAACGTCTTTAGAAAATCATTTCTTTTTTTTTTTTTTTGTTTCGTTGTCCCACAGCTCTCCATCCTCTGTCTTTCTTTTCTCTTTCTTTTAATCTCTGTATGCATTTATTCTATGTAGTATTGCATTTTCTTCCTTTTTATCTAAAGAAGCAGAAAGATGCTTACTCTGTACATCACTCGTCCTGAAAGTTCTGTTTTCTTTCGTTGCTCCTTTTCTTTCGTTTCCAACACACAGGTGGTTTTACTTTTCATTACCGACATGCTGAAAACGTACCACACTGAAAAGCAAAACCTTACTACGTTGGTCTTGCGTCGTTTGATCTCTTTAACGGGTTGCTTTTTGGTAATATTTTGCGATGTTTTTCACGGTATGGACCCTCTGATCTCCTGTCTCTTCCCTTGTTCCCGCTGTGTCCTGCTCTTCAGTCGGTGTTGGAGGAGATGGGCTCCATGGAGTCGGAGCTGGGAATGCTGAGAGAGAGAGCTCACAGCCTGTGGGAAGGTCAGGCGGCTGGGAAAGGCTTCGTGCACCGGGTCTGTCAGCTCGCCGCACGCTACCTGGCCCTGAGCAACCGCACTAAGGTAATGAGTTTAAATCCTGTGCACACACACGTTCATGCTCTGACGTCTGTGCAGGTTTCCTCACTGTGCTAATGCTTATGACTGCGGAGTCCAGCTAAGTGCCGATAGTTGGGAGTTAATACCGAAATTCAGACCTCAGACGTAACCACTGACGCTAATATTCAGACAGTTGCACAGGATTTGTACACGCAGTTTGCCTAAAACAAAAATGTCTCTCAGTTAGGAATGATTCTGGCCTTCGATTAAAGCCCATTTTATTGCGTGACATCAGCTCGAGCGAGGAGCGGGATTAAATCCAGCACCTCTGTCCGACAATTTGATGTAAGCATGATATGCTAAAATCATACAAATATGGCCTAATGGTTCGAGAGTCGGACTTGTAACCTGAAGGTAAACCTGAAGGTCGTGGGTTCGAGTCTCAGGTCCGGCAGGGATTGTAGGTGGGGGGAGTGAATGACCAGCGCTCTCTTCCTCCCTCAATACCACGACTGATGTGAGACCCTTGAGCAAGGCACCGAACCCCCAACTGCTCCCCGGGTGCTGCAGCAAAACAAAAAAAGGCTGCTCACTGCTCCGGGTTTGTGTTCACGGTGTGTGTGTGTGTGTGTGTGCACTTGGATGGGTTAAATGCAGAGCACAAATTCTGAGTATGGGTCACCACACTTCACTTCATTTACTGCCATTGCCTTACTATTGCACTACAGCCTACCTACATCACATTAGTACTTGTAGCATATTTGATTTCGTACCTATAATATCGCACTCCACCTGTACAGCTCACCCCCGCAGTGTGATTTCCAACCGATTTATAACACGACCTGTACAGTGTTAATGGTTTATTGGAAGGAATGCAGATTAAGAATTTAATTGTACAGTGTAACTGCCTGTTTTACTGTGCATATAACAATAAACTCTTAAATCTTGAATCTTAAATTAATTAATTTATACTATCCTTGTGTCTACAAAAAGGTTTTTATTGTCCAGAGAATATTTAAGAAGGCAGCATCAAACCCTATCTGCTTCTTCAGTCTACATTTTCTGTCCCCTGGTTTTTTTTCAGGGTTAAAGGTGAATGCTTGTGTATAAAAATGGTGGACTAGATGCAGTCTCAGACACTTAAGAAAAATTGGCAACCTTGGAGTCATGTACCACACACACAGGTGATTTACGTAATCTGAATAAGGAGACCAGAAAATCAACTTACGCAGCTGCGTAACCTGATTCTGAATACAAGGAACTTTCCTGAGGAAATATTGGTGTAAATTAAACTGAAATTAAGTTGGCAACTCTGAATGTGGCTTTATGTTTATGCCAACGGATGTTGTTGACTAACTCCAGCGTGTAACTATTTTTCCCCTGTTTGCTCTCTGTTGCTCTTTTTGAGGTCAGAGATGGACTGCTCTGGTGTAGATTGAACAGTGCGAAAAAACAAACAAGCAAACAAAAAAAAAAAAAGAAGAAGGATTAGGATTTTACTACCCTCTTTGGTCCAGAATTAAATTCACTAATAGGCTCTGATCTTAAACCCAGTGTCAGCCTCAGACTCTCTGTCCTGTCTTTTGTACACTTTTCTGGCCACAAGCTTCAGAATCATCAAGATTTACATACAATCTTACTGGCATTGTGCAGCAGGAAAACTGGTGTACGGGAAACAGGAAAACGTTCTTTTGGACACTGTAACACAATGAACTTGTGAAAAGAAGTTATAGTCACTGAACTGAAAGAAATCCATGGTGTCCCATGACAAACCATATCTTCCTGTGAACGTAGAAAATTCTTGGGTATATTTATTGATTAAAACCGAAAGCTGAAGATCTGGTTTGTGAGACTACTACAAATCCAAAGCTTAGATTTGTGCCAAGTCCTGTCACATTTCTTACCCCTCTATTTTGTAAAGATCCACTCTTTGTCATCTTCAATGTTATTCCATTGGTTTGGAAATGCCTTAAAACCCATTTCACAAGGAGACGAAAGCTAATTACTGTACATAAGGGCAATGCTTCTTGAGTCTAAATGCACTTTTTTCACTCTTTTATACTCTTTTATCAAGACCTTATCCTACACAGGGCAGGTGTTTGTTGTCATGGGGGAATACTGATGTGTAGGGAATACTGAACTGTATATAATAATGAAATATAGTGAATACTGAAGTGTAGGGATTACTGAAGTTACAGGAATACTGAACTGCAAGGAATCCAGAAATGTATGGAATCCTGAAGTGTAGGAAATGCTGAAGTATAGGGTATTCTGAACTATATGGAATACCAAGGTTTATGGACTATTAATGTTTAGGGAATACTGAAGTGTAGAGAATACTGAAATATAGGCAATACTGGAGTGCAGGGAATACTGAAGTGCGGGGTATATTGACGTGTGGGGAGTACTGAACTGTACAGGGAATACTGAACTCTGCGGGGAATACTGAAATGTGTGGGGAATACTGGAGTGCAGGGAATACTGAAGTGCGGAGTATACCGACGTGTGGGGAATACTGGACTGTGCGGGGAATACTGAAGTGCAGGGAATACTGAACTCTGCGGGGAATACTGAAGTGTGTGGGGAATACTGGACTGTGCGGGGAATACTGAAGTGCGGGGTATACCGACGTGTGGGAAATACTGAACTGTGTGGGGAATACTGAACTGTGCAGGGAATACTGAAGTGCGGGGTATACTGACATGTGGGAAATACTGAACCGTACAGGGAATACTGAACTCAGCGGGGAATACTAAAGTGTGCAGGGAATACTGAAGTCTGCGGGGAATACTGGAGTGCAGGGAATACTGAAGTGCGGGGTATACCGACGTGTGGGGAATACTGGACTGTGCGGGGAATACTGAACTGTGCAGGGAATACTGAACTCTGCGGGGAATACTAAAGTGTGCAGGGAGTACTGAAGTGCGGGGAATACTGGACTGTGCAGGGAATACTGAAGTGTGTGGGGAATGCTGAACTGTGCAGAGAATACTGAAGTGCCTGGAATACTGAAGTGTTCAGGGGGTTTAGAAGCATTTAAACGTGAGGTTTTTTTTGGTCTCTAAAATTAAATTGGAAATGCCTTAAAACCCATTTCGCAAAAATAGAAGGCTAATCATCTAAGAGAAATGTTTAATTGTGTTTTTGTTGACTGGCTGTTGGTAGAGACGCTCCAGTGAAGCATAAATATTATATCATGGAGAATGTAATGTGCTGCTGCTGCAGAATACAGCTGACCTTTAAACCTGTGTTTGTTGGTTTGTTCTCGCCGTTCTCATTATCACCCCGTGTGATTTATTACACTCTCATCAGAAGAAAGCACTTTAGGCAGAAAGTCTGAACCATGAAGCGGTGCTTGATTTCTAATGTTGTTTTCTAATTGTTTTCTAATGCTGGTCTTGTGGGAACACAACTGATGGGTTTGTTGAAAAGCCAATGGCCACTGAAGCCTTTCTAATTCAGTTTGCCGATTTTCTAGTTCCTGGAGCGCTATTGCAGTTTGACTCCAGATACAGTGAAGAAGCCAACAAGGATGCTACGTTAGTACAGTTAAAGTTATGGGAGATATGGGAACTTTTAATTCATCAAGGCAGAAAGATTTCCTCTCAGAAAGTTTCTCGTATTCCATGGCGTTAGCGTCTTTAATGTTTCCCCATCTGGAAATTTCATGTCATGTCGGGATTCTGTCACGGTTTACTGAGATTCTATTGTGAATCACAGTGTGTGTATCATCTCCTAGACTGTTTTGGTATAAAAACAACAAGAAGTTTAATTTTTAGTACACCATTTAATGATTTTTACTGTTTTACTGGTGGGAAAAAATCACTAAAGTATACAGAATACTGAAGCGAAGGGAATAATGAAGCGAAGGGAATAATGAAGTGAAGGGAATACTGAAGCGAAGGGAATACTGAAGCGAAGGGAATACTGAAGCGAAGGGAATACTGAAGCATACGGAATACTGAACTGAAGGGAACATTGACAGACTATGGGTTATTGTAGTGTAAGAAATATTGTAGTGTAAGGAATACTGATGTGTATGGAATACTGAAGTGTGCAGAATACTGGAGCGTAGAGAATACTGAGGTGTATATAATACTGAAGCTTAGGGAATGCTGAAGTGAAGGGAGTACTGAAGCATACAGAATACTGAAGTGAAGGGAACATTGACAGATTATGGATTATTGTAGTGTAAGGAATACTGATGTGTATGGAATACTCAAGTGTGCAGAATACTGGAGCGTAGAGAATACTGAGGTGTATATAATACTGAAGCTTAGGGAATGCTGAAGTGAAGGGAACATTGACAGCCTATGGGTTATTGTAGTGTAAGGAATATTGAAGTGTAAGGAATACTGATGTGTATGGAATACTGAAGTGTGCAGAATATTGGAGCGTAGAGAATACTGAGGTGTATATAATACTGAAGCTTAGGGAATGCTGAAGTCTAAAGAATACTACAGTGTAAAGAATATGTGTATGCAATACTGACGTGTAGGGAACATCAAAGTGTAAAGAATACTGAAATGTACGGAATACTGAAGTGTACCGCATAGAGATGTGTACGGAATACTGAAGTGTATGAATCACTGAAGTGTAAAGAAAGTGTAAGTGTACAGAATCCTAAAGTGTACAGAATACTAAAGTCAAGGAAACGCTGAAGTGTATAGAACACAGAAGATCATGGAATATTGAAGAGTATGGAATACTGAAGTGCACAGAGTAAATTTTTATTCTATACTATCAGTAAGCTGAAAAACATATGGATTTCTTTCTCGACCTCCACAGGAGAAGGTCTCCAGGGTGGAGCGTGTAGTAGGGGAGCATCAGCTCTTCTCACAGGGCTTACAGGAACTTCAGAGCTGGGTTTCAGAAGCCCAGCAGATCCTTGAGACCTGCCGAACTCCCACCGCTGACAAGAGCGTGCTGCTTACCAGAATGAGCCAGCTCGAGGTACTGGTGCTCTTCACACATGAGCACATGTCCTAACATATCCCTGCATGGAAAAATGGTGCTGTGGTATCATAGTGTTACTTATAAACTCAGTGATGTGACAGAATAAACTCATTGACCTGAACGTGTCACAGTCTGATATGCTAATTAGCAGAGGATGATGGGGTTTTTCCTAGTTGCATGTGATGCATATTCATAGATGCATGCATTTTTATTGCGGCCAAGCTAAACTACAATAAACTTTATTAATCCCTGAAGAGAAATTGAATTTTTCTATTATTACTGCATATAAAGTGTGATGCACAGGTTATAGCTGAACAGTAAAAAACAAAATAAAACGTGTCTACTGTATATCATAGAAAGTTTATTATTGCATTTGGTATTAAGATTTATACTAAATAAATATGCCATTTTATCTGTTTCTTAAACATTCAAAACATATTAAACCATTTATTTTTCAGATTATATTTATTTCTAATGGGTCGGAAAGTTCATCAGATCAGACAGTGTTATTAGTGTTATCACCTTCAGACCAGTTGCATATCACACACTCAAGTGTTCGTTAAAAGTTTGCTGAAATTTTTTTTTTAATCTTCCAACCAATCAGGTCACAGAGACTTTTTTTGCCTTCCCATCAATCAGGTCACAGCTCAGGGGGCAGGCAATAACATACAAACACACAACCGGTATTAGTATTCGCTAAGACTGGCACTTTTTTTGAAAGAAGCTTTAAGATGAACGAACCTAAGAACCCTTCAAGATAGAAAGTGTATGATGGGTCGTAGTCCTGGCCTCATTACTGGAGATGTTTTATTATTGTGAGTATAACAGTATTCATGTTGCTGCCGTTCCAGGAGCTGTTGGCGGCGCGTCAGGAGCGGGAGATCCAGCTGAAGATGCTCATCACCAGAGGAGAAGCAGTGCAGAGGAACACCTCAGCCGAGGGGGTACCTGTGGTTCGCAAACAGATCCAGGACCTTAAAGACTCCTGGGACTCGCTTCTCTCTGCCTCTATTCAGTGCAAAAGGTCTGGAGTTTATCAGCTTTCCATAACAACCACATCCCGTTAGTCCTGTCACAGTTATTACAGTGCTTTGAGTTCTCGATTCTGATTGGTCAGGAGGCGATTAAGTTTCTGATAGGTCTATATTAATGCGCTCGTTCTAATCGTTTCTATAGTAACAAGTTACAGAGAGACTTGTACGGCGGGTACAGAAAGAAAACGTGTAATTGTTGAAATGTTGAACTTTTTATGTACTGTTTGTGGAAGGAGTCTCCAGTGTCAGTGCTTTTTTTTTGTCTTATCCTCGAGAGGAAAATAGTAAGCATGAAAACGGGAAGTAACTTGTTTCATGGATGTAACTACAAATGGGTAAAAATACAATGTATCATTTTATAACAAAAAATAATTGTAATCATTGGCAAATTGCTGTGGTATAAGAGGAATAAACCACTTTGGGACGTGCTGCACTGATTATTTTCCAATAGCAGCATACATAAGTGTTTTATTCCTTACTTCAGTATTATTTTGAGTTGCAGGCTTTCATCTGTGAATGAACTGCTGGAACTTAGCTGTAATTAGTATTGTGTCGATGACAATATCGAGTACATTATTTTCTTTGTGTATTTCAGCAATATGTTATTATTTGTGCTGTGTCCCTTTCGTTGCTTAGCGTGAAAACTCGGGTTCGTCATATTAAATGAGGATTTAGAAGTCTTCGCTTGCGTGTTAGTGAGTAGCAAGTGAGAGAACGGTTATTTATTTTTTCCCTGTGTGTGTTGTATTCGCAGCCAGCTGGAAGGCGCTCTGTCTCACTGGACCAGCTATCAGGAGGATGTGAGCCAGTTCGAGGGCTGGCTGGAACGAGTGGAGGAGAGTCTGGGGAACTCGGATAAACACTACACCGAGATGAGGGAGAAGACGGCGAATTTACGCAAGGCGAAGGTGCCTCATGCAGCGCAGCGCTGTAATCCGTGTGTCCAGGACGGATATGACCGTTGTATCACCAATAACAATAAAAATATATGCGTATACTATAATAACATCCTATATCCATAGTGCATACAGTTTTATATCACGGTGCTGTTGAATTCTCGTTCCTGATTGGTCAGAAGGTGTTGATTAATTTTAAATCAGTAGCACAGCTGCAAGTGACCGGTTTGCGATATATTAACGCACAATAAGTTATCGTTTCTATAGTAATAAGTTAACGCACAATAAGTTATCGTTTCTATAGTAATAAGTTAACGCATAATAAGTTATCGTTTCTATAGTAACGGCTAATTCAAAGGGATTTGTACACTGGACGCTGCACATAATCTAAGCCTGATAAAATAATAAACAATTCAAGAACCTTGTTGGTATTTAACAAAGAAAAATGTATAATCGTTGATTTTTCTGTAGGGAGATGTTTATTAAACATTTATGGAAGGAGTCTCCAGTGTCAGCGCATGTTTGCAACATGAGAAAATCACAAGACTTTCAGTAACCTGAGAAGCTGTGGTTTTTTTGTTTGTTTGTTTATTTGTTTGTTTGGCTTATTAACTTCGAGATAGAGAAAGCAAGAGGCTGGTGAGGGAATTACTGTTTATAGCGCAAAGTGAGAACAGGAAGTAACTTGTTTCGTGGACATACAGTGATAAAAAGTATGCTGTGTTCTTCTTTAATTAATAAAAATGTAATTGTTGGTATAAATTGCCGTGGTCCAAGAGGAATAAAACACTTCCGGACACTCTGTTATAGGAAAAGAATCAACCTCCAGGTGGTAACAGTAACGCCATGTCATGACACCACCCCTTTGTTGATTATTTTGCTATAACAGCACAACACAGAGTGCTATATTTCCTACATTTTATAGTATGTAAAGGATTTTGCTTAAACAGTGAGGTCTGTATTAGTCTAAACAGAGCACAGTGATAATAGGTACTGATGCTGATATAGAAATGTATTTCCTTTTTTTCGACAGCTGCTTTATGAGGAAGTGTTGAGTCACTCGAGCCTGTTGGAGACCATCGCCACAAAGGGCTCCAACCTTCCCGAGCACTCGGCCACTCAGCAGGAGGTACAGGAGCTCAGTGAGCAATACGAAGCCATCAAGGACAAAGCCAAGGTATGTCTGCGAAACAAACCGAGGCTGAAAATCAGAGCATGCTTCGGAGTAAGATGTGTTTCTGCGGCGTTTCAGGCTGCTGTCAGGAAGGCGGAAGAGCTGGTCCTGGTCCATCAGGAGTATCAGCGAGGTCTGCACATGTTTGAGGACTGGCTGGAGCAGGAGCAGAGCAACCTGGGTCTCCTTTCACCCTTGGATGGAGATGTGAACACACTGGAGAAGACCCTGAAAGAGCTGCATGTGAGTGTAGTATAAAAGGGAACAGCTGTTCTTTTTTTCTCTCCACTCATCTCCTTATCGTCTCATCGACTTCTTCGTTTTTTTTCCAGATGCTCCAGTCACGTTGCTCCGAGGGCCAAGCCTTGCTGAAGTCAGCTCTGTCCAGCCGGGAGCGGGTGATCCCGTGGGGCGTCCCTCAGATTGAGGACAGGGCTTTGGAGACGGCGCAGAGAGAGTGGCAGGCGTATCAGGACAGGCTGGAGAACACTCAGGCTAGCCTGGAGCAGACGCTCGTCAGACTGCAGCAGCTGGAGGGACGCTTCCAGAGCCTGGACCAGTGGCTGGTAGACATCGAGCTCAAAGTCAGGCTGAGGAGCCACAGACGCGCCGATTGTGCTGCTAAAGAGCTCCAGCTACAGCAGCTACTAGTAAGAAGGAGAGAGAAACATACAGCATAACACTATGTTCACGCTAGCAGGTGACAAGTCACTTGTGTCGCTGGTAACTTGTGGGCGTGGTCTGCCAATGTATATGTATAGCTTCTGAAGCTAGCTAGTTAAACACAAATTAAATGCGCTAATCATATTAACAAAGGAAACTACATAGATTAGCAAAGCAAACTGTTCTAGCTGCGTACACTCACCAGCGATCTCTGCTACCTCCTTCCAAGCTTTGTTTTCTTCGTAACATCACATTTATACACATTTAACGAGAAGTCGTATATGACAGGATAAGAAACAGAAGTAGTTTTGGGAAATAAATGGGAACTAACTACAGGTGGGAGCTGAAGCTGTGACTGGGGAAGTGAAGAAACGTCAGACTACACGTGCCATAAGATTGGTCCGAGGAATTGTTTGAGTCAGTCATTTGGATTTATCACTTTACTGTGACGTAATAAAAATAAATTGGCAACAGATATTGTGGCTCTGTGTCACGCGCACACGTAGAAAAGGAACGATCACTTGTCACGCTGTTGTGTGCTTGTGCGAACGTAAGGTGGGTGAAAGGATTTATTTTTATTTATTTTTTTGATAATGTGGGTGCCAAAATTAAATGCAGGACAGCGTTTCACCCAAAATGAACAAAAAAAAAAAGCTAAAGACTCAGAACTAGGACAAACACTGGACTAGTGAAAGACAGCTCAGTAATCCAGCTCTACTCCTAGCAGAGCAACACAGAGGGTTTAAACAGACAAACTAATGAAGGGGAACAAGCAACAGGTGAGAATAATTAACTGCCATGGCAACAGGCTCATGAGAACAGGAAGCACTGACCTTATAAGGAACGTGAAGGAGAAAACCGGACAGACGGTGCACAGACTGTGAAGAGTAAACAAGAATCAGGCCAGACCTGACGATACTATAGGTTCTGAATGGCCTCCCAGTGCCGTCCTGTACTGATAGCAATTAATACATCTTTAAACACCCTCATCTTTCCCTCTCTTTCTTTCTCTTTGCTTTCTTTCTTTCTTAGTAAAACTATAGAACAGTTGTCTTGATTCTCTTATTCTCTTTCGAGTGGGAGAATAGCATTAAATGAACAAATTATTCTTTCTTCTAATAATAATAACAAAGAAAAATAATCTACCCATCTCTCTCTCTTTCTGTCTGTCTCTGTCTATCTATCGCTCTCTTTCTGTCTCTCTCTCTGTCTCTCTCTCTCTCTCTGTCTCTCTCTCACTTTTTCTGTCTTTGTCTTTCTCTCTCTTTCTGTCTCTCTCTCTTCCTGTCTTTTTCTCTCTTTCTGTCACTGTCTCTATCTATCTCTTTTTCTGTCTCTGTCTTTCTCTCTCTCTTTCTGTCTCTCTCTGTCTCTATCTGTCTCACTTTTTCTCTGTCTTTGTCTTTCGCTCTCTTTCTGTCTCTCTCTCTTCCTGTCTTTTTCTCTCCTTCTGTCACTGTCTCTATCTCTGTCTATCTCTTTTTCTGTCTCTGTTTTTCTCTCTCTCTCTCTCTCTGTCTCTCTATCTCACTTTTTCTCTGTCTTTGTCTTTCTCTCTCTTTCTGTCTCTCTCTTTGTCTTTCTCTCTTCCTGTCTTTCTCTCTCGTCCTGTCTCTCTCTCTTTCTCTTTGCCTGTCTGTCTCTCGTGCTCTGTCTCTCTCTCTTTTTCTCTTTCTCTGTCTGTCTCTCTTTGTCTGACTGTTTGTCTGTCTCTCTCTGTCTGACTGTTTGTCTCTCTCTGTCTGACTGTTTGTCCGGCTCTCTCTGTCTGACTGTTTGTCTCTCTCTGTCTGACTGTTTGTCTCTCTCTGTCTCTCTCTCTCTCTCTCTCAGCGGTGGCAGGTGGAGGCTGTACAGAAGCAGTGTGAGATGGAGGCTCTGAGTGCTTTAGCTCAGCAGGTTGTGGAAGACGCTCATGTCAGCGCCCGGGTCAGCGCCCGGGTCACTCAGCTCACCGCCCGCTACCACGCCCTCCTCCTGCGCATACAGGTCAGGAAAAACAGCACTTAATGATCATTACAACAAGTGGGAAGTTGGAGCTCAGAAATATGTCATTTTCGACCTCCTTGTGTTCGGGCTACAAAGTGGCGAAAAAACAATGGACACCTCCATGTTTGTCTTTTCTAACCAGCTCATGTGATAAGAGTGATGTGTTTACGCTAACTGTATAGTCAGTGTTACTGATTTAACAAGTCTGTACGCTGATTTATCTAAACTAAATACGTGTATACACAGTAAAACTCATTTAAAGGTAAGAAACGCTACTGTGTTTACTGTTCATGCCGTGAGCGGCCATGTTGATTTGACGTCACTTGCTGAACTCAGGGTTGAGGAAACCTTTCCCGAGTTCCTGAGTTAGGAATTCCGATTTTCTTCTTCTTTTCTTTCTCCTAGTCGAAGGCTGGAGCTAATTTCAGAGCTGGAAAAATGTAAACATAAGCCTGAAATTTCAAAAAATGTTTTCAGTATTGGCCAGTACATATGTTCTTAACCGATTTATTTATGATGTATTTTATGCATATAGGCTTATGTTTATGTGATATGTAATAATAATTACCTGCATTATTATAATTATTCTTAATATTGCATTATCCTTCATTCCATTTGATGCTCGTCTTAAGCCTTATTTTACGCCAGATCACATTTTTAAAATTAAAATAAGCGTATGTTTGAGTGGCATGCGCATGGATTCTGGCTACAAACACTACAGAATACAATATGTGTCATATATTTTGCTACAACATAAGTGAGAACTGGAACTAACTTGATTCGTGGACATTTCACAGCATTAAATGTAGCTATAAATGGATAACAATTACAAATGATCGTTATTTAATGAATAAAACTTGTAAAATTAAAATGGATGGCAAATTGCTGTGGTATAAGTGAAGTAAAACACTTTAGGACGTTTCAGGACTGTTGGAGGAAAATAGTCAGCTGTCACACCGGTTTATCACACCACCCTGCTGTTGATTGTTTTCCTATAACAGCACAACACAGGGTGTGTTATTTCTCAATTATTTGACCAGTCATTAAAAAAAAGCTTAATTAAAATATAGATGTATAAGTTGCAGAATTAAGACTGATGATGTGTGAGGATACAAACAGTTAATACTGTACATGTATCATTACATAATATTTCCTAATCTTTTCCACTACAGTCTGTAGAATTTACAAGCCCATCTCCGTCTCTGTGAATCTTACTATCACTGACTAACTGCTGCTTCTGCTGCCAGCACACAGTGATGAGCGTCATTTCTCATCTGTCGAAACTCTGGAAATTGTCCAGCTTGCGAAAATCAACCCCCTCTGTCACCCCCCGAGTTGCTCTGAAATAAAGAGTGGGGAAAAAAAAAAAAAAAAAGCCCGGAAAGCTAAATCAACATACAAGTCTTAAGCTTGTAATTAAACAGTAAAAGAGGCGTTCTTTTACATCCGCTGCCGTGGCAACCGCGGAATCGATTTTTTTTCATACCTGCAGTAATGCGTTTTTCCTCCTCTGTAACACACTCGCGCTCACACCCCATCCACCCACCTTGCACGTTAGAGGTGTGTGTAATTATTCAGCGAGAAACGACAGGCTGCCACATGTGCTGCAGTCGAGAGCCGCTGATAGGTGTGTGTGTGTGTGTGTGTGTGTGTGTGCTTAATTGGAGTTGAGAGCCAGGGCATCTGGATATCACTGTGAAGTGCTTTATGAGGCATGACAGCAAAAAAAAAAAAGAAAGATCAACAACATGAATTTCTCTGAAGAAACGGTGGAAAGATTCTGCATTTGAGTCACGTTTGCTTTCCATAACTCAGAAAATTAGCATCCCGTCGATCGGGAAAATATATCCGGCCCCTATTCCGCTTGTTTACAACAAGTGACAACGCTAGCATCGCTAACAAGTAACAGAGGTTTAGGAAATCATCATGATAGAATCTTTAAGGCTGGAGATGTGGAGTATGATCATAAAAAAAAGCTGTAAGACGCAATCAAACGTTCACGCAGAACGTGTTAAATGCGCCGCTTTTACACAGGAGACCATCCGGCAGCTCCAGGAGGAACTGATGAGCATCGGTGAAGCTCAGGACGCTCTCAGAACCTTCTCTGAATGGCTGAGTGCAACGATGACCGGTTTTAAAGCAGCCAGCGAAAGCGAGCAAGCCCCGGACCGTGCATCTCTGGAGAAAAAGATGAAAAGGCTGGAGGTATGGTGCTGGGAATACACACACACACACACACACACACACACACACGAGCAACCTACAGTGCAGAGATAAATGGACTGTCAGAGAGTTAATAGCTGCTGTTTTCCAGAGCAATTTGTCATTGATTTAATTCTCCTCTTTATATGAAATGACATTGGTGAGGACATAAAATTCATAAGAATCCCTCACCATCTAAGATCATCTGTTTAAAGCGATTAGATTGCCGTTCTAATACAATTAAAGCAGCGGTTCACAAACCTGAGGGGCTGTACATATACACACACTGCATTATACACTACACTATTTGAATGAGGTCTATAAAAATCATTTTACGTCTTTTTTTAAACATATTGAGCTTAGCACACTTCATATGTAACGTTTGCACTTCTCGTGATCTATGATTAGAATTACCAGGCTCATGAAATAAAAGTCTTAACAACTCATTTTCTCCGCAAACGCAATCGGGCTTGCGTGTCACGTGGGAACATGGCACAGTAACGTGGGTATTTTTAACACGTGGAAAGTCTAAAACCCAGGAGTTCCCGAACTAGGAGTCGCGTTTTTAAATGTTTGTATTTTTAAACGTTTCTGTGAGTCACATTCAAATGAAGTCGTATGTAAATCAAGAGCGGACGTGTTATTTTCGTATTTTTCACTATCCTGACACAGCACTAGCGATAAACATGTACACATCCGTCGACCTCCATCCATCAACATCCGCTAAACAAACTAGCCGTGTGTCTCATATCGCGTACTTGTACTAGTACTATTACTGTACATTACTATGTACTATTCTAGATCGTTACTGAACACTAGCACCAACCGGTGTTCCTATTAGGGTTAGTGCTTGAATTTTAAAAACCTCTCGTGTCACCTTCAAACCTACGAGAAAAGCTCTGTTTTGAGTAGCAGTCATCTGGATTTTCTAAATTAGTAAATAAACGTAAGGGCAGAGTTTTCGATTCGGGATGCAGCTCATGACAGCAGTCACGACGACGGCGGAAAGGTTTAAAGAGAAACAAACAGAGCTCGTCGGCGAGTTTAACGTCGCTGCGCACAAAGTGTCGCACGTTACAGGACGTTGATATCCATCATACAAACGACGCTGCAGATAACGAATTAAATCACTATGTATGTTTTGGGTAATAAATAAAAAAAAAAGTCGGAAACGTTAAACCGCTTTTGGGATCATGATTTTAGGATTAAAATGGGTCTTGAGGCAAAACCGTTTGAAGAAGACAGTCCTGCTAAATGACGTTACACCGAGATTTATATTTTGGGAAAGAAAAGAAAAGAAAAGAAAAAGAAAAGAAGCACATTTTCTCACTGCTGCTTCACAAAAGGCATTGATTTGGTCTCACACTCACACAGACGCTAGTGTTATTTGGGCCTCTGTGGGCCTGGCACAGTTTTGTAAGTCTGTTTGAGTGTGTGTGTGTGTGTGTGTGTGTGTGTGTGTGTGTGTGTGTGTGTGTGTGTGGAGTGAGGCGAGGCATGCAGCAGGGTATTGATTATATCTTTATGAAGATAGAGCACAGACAGCGAGTGAGTGTGGAGATGGTTCAACGTCCTCCTCCAACACACACACACACACACACACACACACACACACGCTGTGATAGAGGAGATGAAGGAGTGGTGTGTCTGTGCAACCTGCTGGCAGAGGCAGTGTAATTGATGCGATGGCCTCACCGCATCAGTACGTCACACCCACACTCTTCCTCTTTATTTTCCTTTTTCTCATTTTTTTCCCCCGTTTTCCTTTCTCTCTCCCTCTCCCTCTCCCTCTCTCTCTCTCTCTCTCTCTCTCTCTCTCTCTGTCTCTCTCTCATCAGCTGTGTCACTCATGTACACATCTTATCTAGCTCTGACTCATCACATAATCCGTCCTTGTCGGATCAGTGTCCTCTCTGCGCACACAACATGGGGAGTTCAGGAACATGTCTCCTGTCTGTAAAAACACAGAAATCACACACTCATTTACATTTATATCACACCGTATAGGGCACATATTCTATATTCCATGCTACAGCACTGTGGGCTTCTGATTGGTTAGATGACGTTGATGAATTTTCTTTAACAGCAGCTCTGACAATCAAGTGCAGTCGCAAATCACAGGTTTACATTACTGCACTCCTTCTTTATTGTTTCCATAGCAACAGCTTACACAGGGATTTGTATGCTGGACACTCCATGTAATCTAAGGATAACAATAAACCGGATAAAATGTAACAAAAGAAAATCGTGTACAGGGCAATATATTCATTTAGGATTTATGGAAGGAGTCTCCAGTGTCAGCGCTTTATAACAGTCAGAGGTAAAACTTTAAGAGGAGTATACGCTTTCTGGTTTCTTGGTAAAGATGACGCTTTGTTTTTTTAGTCAGATTAACTTGGAGAGAGAGAGTAAAGAGAGGCTGGTGAGCTCTATAGCTCTATAGCTGCTATAGCGTAAGTGAGAACAGGAACTAGCTTGTTTTAACGTTCCCCTGCGTTAGCTATAAATGGATGTAAATGATGAGTAGGCAAATTGCTGTGGCGTAAGAGGAATTAAACACTTCATGGCATGCTGTTGTAGGAAAATAATCAACTCTGGGGAGGTGACAGTGACTCAGCTTCATCACACCCCCCTGTTGTTGATTATTTTCCTATAACAGCATGGAGTTTTTTTCTTCATTACTTAATTAATGTTGCTTGAGAGTCTTAGAAATGTTTGATCTCCGAAATAAATCCAAGGTTTGAAATGAAATGAAAGTGTTGAATAAATGATTGAAAAATGTTCGGGTTTTGAGTAACATTTAGTTATATAAATAAATAAATAAATAAACAAACAAACAAATAAGCCATTTGACATGAATAATTTGTGCCAAACAGCTCACAGATAATATCATTATGACAACTTTGTTAGCAGAAAATTTCATTTTAGAATTTAAATGTGCATTAGATAAGACTATACTAATCTATTATATAGCATTATATAGCATTATAAACTATATACAGTAGGTCTATAATGGTTAGGTGGGTTCAACATTTATTCCCGCCCATGTTCATGAAGCTCCGCCCCCAGGATCTACAGTGGCCTGTAGAGTACAGAGGCTATAAAATGACTGACAGGAGCCGCATTCCAAACATAAACAAGTATTCTGGACCAAGTGTCAGTTTTCCAAATGAGTTTTCTC
The DNA here is from genome assembly GCA_022985145.1 of Pangasius djambal. Classification (NCBI taxonomy): domain Eukaryota; kingdom Metazoa; phylum Chordata; class Actinopteri; order Siluriformes; family Pangasiidae; genus Pangasius; species Pangasius djambal. Next base: position 16,873,302 of record CM040993.1, read on the forward strand.
AGCTAATGAATACACTTTTATATGTTAAAGCCACGGCATAACATATTATTTATTATTTTTATCACGTTCTATGTATCTTCCTGGTTATTTGTACAAAAAAGGAATTAAAAAAATGCTCATTGATCCTTTAAAAAAAAGTCTCAGATCTTACATTGTCTTCTTCTTACATTTGTTGTTTTTTTTCCCGTGTGATTAATTCAGTATTAGAAACGTGTGTAACGTGTGAAGTGTGAAGTGCTGGTATTACACAAAGGCACGTCGATGGAATCTTTATTTACATTTTACCAGATTTCATCAGCCATGGAGCCTTTTTTTTTTTCTCAACACTTTTTACAGAAACATTTTCCTCCTCCTCCACGTGTCCTTAAAAGCGCTTAATGCGCCTGAAATTGTGTTTCACGTACCGGAGGTGTGTTAAATTTCAGTGGTTTTACATTTTAAGCTTTTTAGGCTGGTGCAGTTTTATTTCATCCTTATGTGATTTTGGAGCTAGTGCATGCAGAGACACTTCGATCTGGGAGAAAATATATAAATTCAAATAAATAATAAACACAACTAGCCATTTTTAAAGTCTTGAATTAATTACTTAATTAAAGTCTTGAAACATGCTACATTTAACTTTTAAGACACCTGCGCAAATGACATTCTCTTTTTCAGTCAGTCTTCTACTGTCCTCTCTTTAAGCCATCTCTCTCTCTCTCTCTCTCTCTCGTTCTCTCTCTCTCTCTCTCTCTCGTTCTGTCTCTCTCTCTCTCTCTCTCTCTCTCTCTCTCTCTGGTCGATCTATCGCTTTTTGCTCGTCATTAAAGTGCCGATTCCTCTCTTGTCTTAGCAGCAGCGCTAAATCCCAGCGTTAGCACCAGGGGCCCATTAGGCTCTGCTCTTTGTTGAGACAGCACACTCGTAGCACATCGAGACGCTTCCAGATTAGACGTACAGTTCAGGCTGATGAAGCGGGAGGGGTGTGTGTGTGTGTGTGTGTGTGTGTGTGTGTGTGTGTGTGTGTGTGTGTGTGTGCGCGGGGTTGTTGGGGGGCGAGCCCTGCTGTGGTGGCCCTGTTTAAGGCTCGGTAATTGGGTCTTCCTCTCATATCTCATGCTGAATCCTCACATCTCTCTCTCTCTCTCTCTCTCTCTCTCTCACACACACACACACACACACGCATACACTTCAAAGAGCCCTTCAGGAAAGTCCATTTCAAAAGAGAGCACTCGTCAGGCGGCGCCCGGCGTGCGTAGAGAAGATTTCAGTACCGTGGAGAAACAATAAACTTCTTCGCTGTTTTATTCATTTAACGTTTTGTTACGAAATTTTTATTAATAATGGTAATGTTTTTAGAGGTCAGGAAGTAACTCGTTTCGTGGATGTTGGAAACAACATTATATGTAACTGTAAATGGATAAAAAAAAGTATGACGTCATTCTTTAATGGAAAAAAAAAGTTGCTCTGTTATAAGAGGAATAACACACTTCAAGACATGCTGTTATTGGAAAATAATCAAAAGTAATCCTGCTTCATCACACCACCCTGTCACTGATTATTTTCCTATAAGAGCATGTCCCCAAGTGCTTTATTCCTTACTTAAATCTGCTAAATAAGCCTTTACAGATGCACAGCTCTTTGTCCCCTCTACCTCACTCAATTATTTGTCAATAATGATCATTTTTATTTATTAAAGAACAACACAGCCCTTTTTATCCATTTATAGTTACATTTAATGTCATGGAACGTCCACGAAACAAGTTCCTCTTCTCACATGCATTATCGCAGCTATAAACAGTGGTTCCCTCCTCCGTCTTCTCTCTCTATCTTGAAGTAGATAAGACAAAAAAAAACAAACTCAGCTTGTCATGTTACTGAGAAACCAGAAAGCCCTCTGACTTACAAAGCACTGACACTGGAGACTCCTTCCATAAATGTTCAAATAAACGCGTTCTTATAAAAAAAACTGACCCATAACAATGCACATTATGCCCAATTTTGGACGTTTTTGAGCTGTTGCTATAGAAACGGTAACGTATCAGAAGGAGCGCATTAATATAAACCTGTGATTTGCAGCTGCACTACTGTCAGAATATTAATCCACACCTTCTGACCAATCAGATTCGAGAATTCAACAGCGCTGTGAAAAAAAAAAAGAATGATTTTATCTCTTCAGATATGTGACGTTCTTTCAACTTCATGTTTTTTAGAGTATTGATCTGATGTAGAGTATGTAACGAGCTGTAAGTTCTGTCAGTCTCTGCAGCGTGATGTGGACGAAGGCCACGCCCTGTTTAAGACCCTTCGTGAGAAAGCAGAGCAGGCTGTCTCCTTCCTGGATGAAAGCGGCGCGTGTAAGCTGGAGAGGGAGGTCCAGGAGAGCCGATCTCAGCTGGAAGAGCTCGGACTGGGGTTACGAGCCGAGCACGGCGCTACAGAGAAGAGCATGATGCTTTATAAAGAGTTTCAGGAGCGTTATAAGACCCAAATGCAGTGGCTGAGAGAGACTCGAGCTCTGCTCAGCTCTTCTGCAGAACCCAAAGCTGAACTCTACCAGAGAAAAGCCCAGCTGGCAAAGTATAAGGTACAAAAAAAAAAAGTTATTTGCATAATAACTAAAGGATACATTCATAACATATTACAATGCCTTCGTAGTTATAATTATTATTAGGATCAGGACTGGAAAGGTGTGTAAATCATTCGTTAAAGGAAAAAACATAACACTCTACGAAGAGGAACTATGAACACATTTATATCGTGTTATAATGTGTTCATAAGTGATTATAAACGTTATTATATGCCTTATACTTTAGAGATATCTTAGTTGGGTTGTTAACATTCGCTCTAAACTGTTATTCCTTTACATAAATAAATATAGCAATGTGTATAACACCTTATGAATGTATTATCACATGTTATGAATGCATTGTCACATGTTATGAATGCATTGTCACATGTTATGAATGTATTCATAGGTCATTTATGCATATGACCTTTATAAAAAGGTGTTGAAAAGAAAAATTCAGACATCTATTCTTGTGATGCTTTGTACAAAGGTGCTTGGTTTCTTCGGATTTGGTGTTATAATGTGTTATGAACACTAATAATAAAACATATCATATACATGTATTGAAAAATTTGTTTTGGGATCAATCTTATCATGCTAACAGTTCATAATGATAGCTATATAGTGAAAAGCCTCTTCATGAATGCTTATAACGATGTGTTGAATGTCTTATGAATGCATCACAGCGTGATATGAACGTGTTTATGGTTCATTATAACTATGACCTCGAGTGTGTAGTGATTAATGCGATGCCATAACGTGCCGTGTGTTCAGGTGCTGGAGCAGTCTCTGCTGTCCCGGGACTCTGCTCTGAGCGCCATGATGGAGAAAGGGAAAACCCTGCTGTCTCTCCTCCACTCTCCCTCCATCACGGAGAACATGGACAGACTGCAGAGCGACTATCGGGAGCTGTGTAACTCGGCTCGGGTGAGGCAAGCTCACACACAGACAGAGAGAAAACAACAGATACGCTTCACTTAACTGCAGTGTTCATAAGGCTACATAAGCCTGCCGTGACAGCTGACGTAAACCTACGTGAGCATACGCATTTATAAAGGCTTATTCCTACAGCCATCAGCTGTCAAAGACTGTCAAGTTGACATAACAGCTGAGTCGAGTGCCAGATTTGTACTGCTGTTATAACAGAGTGATGTAATGATGACGTGACATAACGTGCCGTGACAGATTTCTGAAGAAGAGCGTCTCGGCATTGGTGCAAACATGGCATTAAAACTTGCTGAAAAATAGCACAGTGACATAGTAAAGCTTATAACAGTGACATAACACTGTAACAACTGGGGTATAGCTGGTTTTTAAATAAGTTGCTATGGCAACATCTTAACTTGGAAGTGAAGGTAAAAATAAATAAAAAAATCATGAATTTGTAGCATAGTGTACACAGTTTTTCCACAGTGATGAAAAAAATGTTATATCTTTGGCGTAACTACGTTTTACGTTTATGTCACTGTTTCTTCAGACCCAGGTGCAGAAGCTGGAGGCTCATGTAAAGAAACAGGAAGAGTATCACACCGAGCTCCAGGAAGTGGAACGGTGGCTGCTGCAGATGTCCAGCCGGATGGTGACCCCTGACCCCACTCCGGGCGGTGGGCTGGAGGCAGCCACGCAACAGCTGGCCAGACACAAGGTGATCAGTTATAGTCATACAGATGCTAAGATGGACACACACACACACACACACAGAAAAAAAGAAGGTGTAATTGTTTTACACAGTGGAGGACCACACAAGCTCACGTGAGGACGTTGCTGTAGATTTTGGTACAAAATCTAGGGGGCGCTGTACAGCTGAAGTCTGCCCCATGAGTGTTAGTGAAGTCCTCACAGTGTAATGGGCCACATCTGTCAGTCTCATTGTCTGCTATCTGTCTGACTGTCTGTCTCTGTTTCTCTTTCTCTGTCTCTTGCTCTGTCTGTCTGTCTCTGTTTCTCTTTCTCTGTCTCTTGCTCTGTCTGTCTGTCTCTGTTTCTCTTTCTCTTACTCTGTCTGTCTGTCTGTCTCTTTGTCTGACTGCTTTCGGTCTGTTCTCTTTTCTCTGTGTCTCTTTGGCTGTGTCTTGGTCTGTCTGTCTGTCTCTGTTTGTCCTTTAAGTCTTTCTGTCTATATATCTCTTTGTCTGTCTGTTTGTCTTTCTGTGTGACTGTTGGCCTCCCTTTCTATCTGTCACGCTCTCTCTCTCTGTCTCTTTGTCTCTCTCTCTCTCTCTCTCTCTGCCTGTCTGTCTATCTATCTGTATATATGTATTTCTGACTGACTGTCTGTCTGTCTCTCTGTCTGTCTGTCTTTCTGCCTGTCTGTCTGACTCTATCCGTCTGCCTGTTTGTTTATCTTTGTCTGTCACACGTTCTGTCTCGCACCTTGTTCAGGACCCAGAGCTGCTCAGGCGTCCGGATAAATATCCAGCATCTTTCTTTAACGTTCAGTAAGCAGGGTTTAAATGCCCAGGGGACTTTATAAAGCACAAAATGGACTCACATTTCAGCACTGAGCACAGCACAATATTTTGCAAGCTAGCAGAGCTCCAGACACGGAGCCATTTTTCTCAGCGAGATTCTCACTTCCTGTCGGAAATCTCGTAGCATTAACATTTGCGTGATTAATGCTGCGCAGTCGACGAGAGAGCAATATAATGCATTTTGTGTGTAGTCTGAATCTCCGTTTAAATGAGCCATGTAGACAGATGTGTGTGTGTCTTTGTGTGCGTGCGTCTGTGTGTGCGTGTGTGCGCTGATGTTTACTGGTAATTCCCAGGCCATCATGGAGGAGATCGCGGGCTTTGAGGAGCGTCTGGCGGGGCTGAAGGAGAGAGGAGACGAGCTGACGTCTGGCTGCAGCGAGCGCCTCCAGGCTCGCCTTCGCCAGCAGATCCAGAGCCACCTGCAGGGCGCACGAGACAGCTACTCGGCCATCTGCAGCACGGCACAGCGTGTGAGTGTCCCTGCCAGCGGGCCAGCGCCGAGCCAACACACCACCAGATCTCGCTTAGACACCGTGTGGTGACATCACTCTGTCCACTTGCACACAATTTCCTCAAATCCCAAGATTTGAATCATCCTGAATCACATATTCAGAATCGGTGACTTGATCCTAAACGCTATTTCAATAGGATAGTTCAAAGTTCCCCGTATTCAGAGTCGGGTTACTCACCTGCTCAGGTTGCTTTTCTGAGCTCTGCATTCAGATTATTATCTACACCATCGCCTTTAAGCACATAGAATATTTTTTCTTTGCTATAATTTGGAATAAATCTAATAGGAGTCTAGTATATTGCTGCATGAATAGTCCTAGCTGTAATTATCACATTAATCACTGCACGTTTGGTTTAATTAAACAAAATGGCTTCCGCCGTCGTTATTTATCACTTCATCGGACCGAGCATTCATCTGCTCACTTTGAGTTCATTTATATTTTTATTCATAAACATTCACTCCTCCATATAAGCAATGTCACAGATTAACACATGCACATCATCTCTGCAAAAAAAAAAGTGCACTTTTAAGGGACAATACTATTAATTAATTAACAGTGCCATATTTATGACTGACCTCAGATGATGGCTGATTTTTAAGTATATTTACAGCCCAAACCTGTAAATATTGTGATTACATCAAACTGTCAGACAATGGTTCTCTTCACCTGAGCTGATATCATTGTGATATCATTGTGTATCAGTTTTTAGTTAGAGACCAGATTTGCTAATGGCATCATGGTGTATAAACCTGTTAAAATAGATCGAATTTAAAAATTGGTGATATTGTGAAACAACATTAGACGAAGCAGGAGAATGGCAATTTTACAAGGGGTGTTATTTCATTTAAACCAGGGCGAGAGCGTCCTCTTGTATCCCCCATCAAATATGACATGATGTACACTTCACTGACAGATCACATTTCATTTTAATTTCCTCTGTGATTCCAGACGACCGAACTGTCTTCAATTCCGCAGCAATTTAACAATCGAAATCATTTACTCGCATGAATCAGCAGAGATGAAGAATACTTGAATCAGAATTAATAGATGTGATGGGATAAAGGGGAAAAATAAAGGAAAATAGTCATAAAGAAAATAACAGAGAATAGCAGAAACATTCCTTTTATTCTGCTGTATACTTTGTTCTTTCTACTTTTATTTCAGTGACACTGAGATTATTATTTTTCAAATCACTGACGAATAATATTGCAGCGTGCCGGTTCACACGTTTTGTCCCCAAACTAAATAAGCACTGGCTCTCCAGCAGAAGCTTCTCAAATCCTGTCCTATTTCTGTAAAAGAGGCCACCTGATTTTCTCTAAGACCTCCAACCGTATGCATATTTAATGTGCCAGGTTAACGCGACGCTCTGCCACCCAGTCCAGCTCACACGTTCCACAGCTTTCTATTTTCACTAATACCCCCAACCTAACGTAATCTCCCTCCAGCCTCTGCCTCGCCCGTCTGCCTGAGCGTAAATCCCACCACCTTGCAGTCTGGCCATTCAGCGGCAGACTGAGTAAACTGCCAACGCTCGCCGTGTGCCAAACCGCCGCCGTCACTGCTGTCACTGCTCACCCTCCCGCTGAGGCTTTACAATCAGGAATGTCAATCAACATTGGCTTTTCTCTCACACTCATCAACATGGCCCTGACCCAGTTTATCATTCTCAGCTCTGTTTATATTGTTTTACTAAACGCTTACTTAGAATAAAATCGAAGTCTAAGAACTGTGTCAACTCCAAAACTCCAAAAGGATTGTATACAATAAACACTAAGCACAATTATTCAAATCTTCCACTCAGACTTATAAAAATAATACAATTTTCTTTCCAAAAAAAATTATTGGCACCCCAATAATAATAATTACAGTGAGTGCAAATGAACGGAAAATGCAGTTTTTTGTTTTGATTTTTTTTTGTTTGTTTGTTTGTTTTCAGTATCCCAGGACTCTATATAAACAGTCAGATCCATAAGAATTTAGACAGAGACACATTTTTTGAATTTTGCCTCTGTACACCACCACAATGGATTTGAAATGAAGCAAGATGAGATTGAAGTGTAGACTTTCAGGTTTAATTCAAGGGTTTTAACCAAATATTGCATTAACCATTTAGAAATTACAATAATATTTCACAGAGTCCATCCATTTTCACAGGCTCAAAGGTAGTTGGACAATTGACTGATAAGCAGTTTCATGGCCAGGTTTGACCTGTTTCCTCATTATTTCATGACAAATTGAGGAGATAAAAGGTCTGGAGTTGATTCCAAGTGTTGCATTTGCCTTTGGTAGCTGTTCATGGGAACTCTAAATATGCGGTCCAAAGAGGTGCCGATGCAAGTGTAGGAGGCCATCATTAGGCTGAAAAAACAAAACAGACCTATCGGAGAGATAGCAGGAACTTTAGGAGTGTCCAAATCAACAATTTGGAGCATTCTTAAAAAGAAGGAATGCACTGGCAAGCTCAGCAACACCAAAAGGCCTGGAAGACCACGGAAGACAACTAAAGTGGATGATTGCAGAATTCTTATCTTATTGAAGAAAAACCCCTTCACAACATCTCGCCAAGTCGAGAACACTGTGGAGGGAAGGAAGGGCTCATGATCCAAAGCGTATCACATCATTTGTCATACATGTGGAGGCAGTGTTATGGCGTGGGCATGTATGGCTGCTAATGGAACTGGGTCACTGGTGTTTATCGATGATGTAACTGCTGATAGAAGTAGCAGGATGAATTGTGAAGTGTATAGAGCTATATTTTCTGCTCAGATTCAGTCAAATGCCGCAAAACCGATTATCACACACAAGAGTCTCTAGAGTTTACATGGAATGGTGCGAAAAACAACAAAAGTTACGTGAATGACAGTTCTATGGGTGGAAACGCTGTGTTGAAAAGAGGGGTCAGAGGAAAATGGCCAGATTGGTTTGAGCTGCCAGGAAGGATATAGTAACTCATATAATCACTCTTTACAACCGTGGTGAGCAGAAAATCATCTCAGCATGCACAAAACATCAAACCTTGAACCAGCAGAAGACCACATCAAGTTCCACTCCTGTCAGCCAGAAACAGGAATCTGAGGCTGTCATGGGCACAGACTCATCCAAACTGGACAGTGAAAAAAAAGTCACCTGGTCAACTGTCTAGTTTCAGTGAATCTGAGCCCATGAAAGCCTCAGATTCTTTATGTTGCAATTTATTTCGCAATATGCTTTTCTAAGATAATGTGATATCTTTTCATTAAATGTAAATTGATATCTATTTATATATATATTTGTAATTATGCACTGGAAGCACCTGTTGTGATGTTAAAATTTTATACTTAAAATGACAAAAACATTTTCTCTCTTTTTCAGTGTTAAATATATTTTTTAATAAATACGTTATTTTTAATTAAAAAATACATCCATCATAAATACGTTTATTAATAATAAACACTGAATATTTTTTTTTAAATGCAGCACTGCCGTATTTGTAAGCAAACCTATATATCGTGACACATACTGTGTTTTTATTGTAAAAAGGGCTTCAATAATCATGATAAGATATTTTTGTCATATCGCCCAACCCCTACTTCAGATTCTTTCATATTTCCTTGGCACGTAAATGTTAGGTTGTTTATGTGTAAAATCCCCGACATCCATTACCTTGTGGAAAAAAAAAACTCTTTCAAAGCAAAAGAAACAGATGGTTGTTGACAAATCAAATTCACTTGCATGCGTCTTTCGGCACAGCGAGGAGGATGATGAACAGGGTCGTTTATGGGAATTGTGTGTGCAGGTGTATCAGAGTCTGGACAGAGAGCTGCAGAGGCATGTTAGCCTGCGAGACACATTGCAGCAGTGTCAGACCTGGCTGTTCAACATACAGGAGGAACTGCAGCCGCCTGCGCAAACGCCACGCTACCTGGAGGAGGCACTGATCCAGGTACACAATTCACAGAGGCAGTTTTATATTTATATTTCCAACATACATCGAGTAAAAGTGGTGTATAACTAACGCCATGTTGGTGGGACTGGACCTTCAGCTGAAGCAGGAGCGAGCTCTTCAAGAGCAGGCCAGTACGTACCTGCAGCTGATCTGCTCCACCTGTGACCTGTCGGATGAGAAGGTGCAGGAGACCGCCGCTGATATCCAGCAAGTCAAAATCCAGGTATTTTACCTCACACTCCCTCTTAACCCTGCAACAAAGTCGTTCATTTTAAATGAAAGTGAGTTAAAGTCAACTCCAGAGTTGTTTTCGGATCATTCTGACACTAGTAGACGGTGAGGCACTGCAATGTTACAATTTATAAACAACACTTTCTTTCTAAATAGTTTTATTTTGTATCAAGAATGTGGTCAAAATGAGGAAAATGTCTTTTTTTATAGCTAATAGATGTTTGATTTGGGGTCAAATGGGTAGTTTTGCATACTTCCTGTAGCTAGCTATCACACTCTAGCCAGGCACTTCCTGAGAAGCCATGGCAACCAGGAGTAACCTAAGATATAAACACCCACCAGCGACTAACGCAGAGCGATTTGAGTGATGCATCGGTGTTGGTGTGAACGTGTGGTGAACAACTGAACATCTGGCTATGAATCATTGTTACACAAATTTTCTTAACTCTAGGTTGAGGAAAGGATGCTCGAATCCCAAGAACTGGCAGACAGCTGGAGGGAAATCGAGAGCCTGCGTTCCGATCTTGAGTCTCGTCTCCGAGAAGCTGAACATTTTCTGCAGAACATGCTGAGAAGACCAGCAGATCTCGAGCCAAAGGTCTCTCAGAATCAGCTGGACCAGGCTCAGGTAAGAATTCACATGGAAGTTATGAATTAGCATTCATGGTTGTAATACATCATAAAACTTGTAAAATTACCAACTTATCATTGCATTTGTGTACATTATATTTCATCAGAAAATGCATAGATTCACCTGTAACTAATTTCTCATCACAAGAAACAGTATTACACTATAGACTGAGTGTTAGTTTGTCTTTTCTGTATAATTATTTTTGTGCATTGACGCATTTGGAAAATATGACTCGTTTGGGCTTCCAGATCAGCTTCAAATCTAGCTAGAGCAATACAAGCCAATAATATATTAATAATAATAATAATAATAATATATATTAATAATAATATATACATATAAATATAAATAATACTTGTTACTAACATTTTTGTATAGTTTCAAATAGAGATTGAGCCTAAATACAGTATACGTTGTGAATGTTATAAAGATATATATTTTTTAAAATCAGTAGCGCAACCCTGAACTGTTTATTTTTTTCCACTAAATTATGCCTGGAGTTTGACAGATGGAAATATTAATCTGTATATAATTGTACTGTCTCTTAGAATTTGGCAGAAATCCATCAATGCTTCATAAAGTCTTCTGAATATTTTTGAGTATTTTGAGTATTTTGAATATGAAGGCAAAATATTTTTATTAAATCCTTCCTTGAAATAAAATCTCTGTGGTCTCTATTGGTTGGGAAAAAAAACTGTAAAATACTATAAAATGTTATTTGATGCTGTCTGAAATCTTCTCCACCCCCACCCCACTTCATCCTCCACAACCATAGTCCCTCCTGAGTTCTACCACAATTTGGGGACCCCCAAACCCATAATCCATGAGTCAGTTTGAGCACTAGGAACCATGTAAATACCCCTCTCTAATGGTTCCTGTTTATTCTTTGGTGGTTTTTTGTGTTTCTGGAAGATCTAAGGGCTTTTGTGACTACCATCCTGGCAGGCAACTTCATATATTAATAAAAACCACCCTCCAGACTCCATGCCTGGCTGTAATTATGGATGTGTGAATTGATTTGTCCGTGTCCATAATTGCTGTCTCCAGGCCGGTGTGGTCATTGTGTGTGAAAATAGACGATATTTTGCCTCTGGTTATATTGTGAGCTGTCAACAAGAAGAGAGATGAAATGTCCAATATATTGAAACCCCCCACTATGCCATCATTCCCATTATTCATATGGAGTAAAAAAAAAAACCTTGTGTAGTAATAATGTCCTCTATTTTCCACCATAAAGGACTTTATCCAGGAGATACAAGCCAGGCAGGCTGATCTTACCAGCCTGAGAGAGAGCGTTGGTAGGCTGGTGCCATCTCAGGTATCGCCTGTGCTGGTGGAAATAGGTCGTCTGCGCAGATCTTGGTTAGAGCTTGCAAAGCAGGCTGCAGAGCTGTTGGAGCAGAGAGAGGAGGATCTCCAGAGGAGTGGGGATTATCAAGAGTGCCTCAGCATGGCAGAAGAGCTGTTTGACCAGTTGTCCAAGGAATGTGATTATCTGTCCAGGCATGTATCACAGTTAAGATTGATTGAATTGATTTACCAATGCATGAGTTCTGTTGATTTGGGTTGTTATCTGAATCTTTCCAAACTAGCCATCTTGATTAATAGTCAATTAATTTTTAGGGGCGATATGGAGAGCACTGCGGGGTGTTTAGATGCTTTGAAGAAGCTCTCCATAGATCTTCAGGACCAGAGGTGTGTGTTAGAAGACTTGAGAGATAACAAGAATGCAATCCTGTCACGCCTTAGTCTCGAGGACAAGGACCTTGTCAAGGAGCAGGTAGGTTACCTGGAGCAGCGCTGGACCCAAATGGAAATGCAGGTTGAACAGAAGGTACAGGGTACCATTCAAACCCTTGAAGAACTGAATCATTTAGAGGACCTGTTACGGGAAACCCAAGAGTGGGCTGAGGTGCAGCGACCATCTCTTTCTGACGTGTTGAAAACCAGCCCCCCTCCGGACCTTGCTCAGAGCTTTTTATTTGACCACTTGAGCTTTTGTGCGGAGCTGGAAGCCAAGCAGCAGCTCATTAATCAATCAATGTCTGAGGCTGACAGCCTTTATTCTCATCTAGGACTAAAAGAGAAAAGGAGACTGCAGACCTTGGTGCAGGATGTTCAAGCAGAGGTAGAATCCCTTGGCTCAAAGGCAGCTCACCACCGCAAAAGCCTTAGTAAAGTATTCACAGAGCGGACACAGTTCCTCCAGGCCTTGGACAGGGCTGCTGGATGGATCAAACAGCAAGAGCAGAGAGTTCTTACAGATGAGCATGTGGCACTCTTGCCAGATGAGCTCTCCAAGCAGGTGTCTATTTGCAAGAACATATGTAGGAGCCTGAAGGCGTATCAAGTGGAACTGACCTCGCTTTGGACACAAGGAAGGGAACTGGTAAAGGATACAACCGAGGATGAGAAGGTGGAGACCTTTCAAAGGCTTGAGGAGCTTCAGGGAACTTTCGAGGCTTCCCTCCAAAGGTGCACACATCATTTGCAGCACCTGGAGAGAGCCCTGGTTATTCGAAAGTACTTCAAAGTAGACCTGGATAGAATCTGCGAGTGGCTGAGACATGCAGAAGCAGCCACATTCCCCGTAATAGACCTCAAAAGGAATGATGTGGAACTGCAGAACCAGTTAGCAAAATACCAGCAGATTTTAGATCATACCTCAGCATATGAGAACCTATTACTTATTGTCCAGAGGGCAGGACAGGAAATTCTTCCCACCTTAAATGAGGTGGATCACTGCTACCTGGATGAGAAACTTAACGGCCTTCCACAACAATATAATGCCATTCTTTTGTCAACCAAAGAAAAGCGAGACAGGATCCAAAGAGTGATTCTGGAACGCAGGGAATTGGAGTCCCTCACTGAAGTGACACGCAAAGCTTTGGAGGAACTTCAGCAGCAATGTGATGCCTTAGAGAAACAATCAACTAGTAGAAGTCTTGAAGATGGGGAAAGGCTGCATGGTGACTATGAAGAGATCCAGAAAGGCCTTTCAAACTTTTTCCAGGCAATGAATGAGTTGAAGAGTAAAACTCAGGACTTCCATTGCACAGGACAACCATATACATGTGAGGTCATTGACCAGCTAGGAAGTCTTTATAGCAGACTTGATCAAGCAACAAAGGAAAAGGTTAACCAACTCAAACGTACGTTGAATGTATTAAATGATTACAGTGCCACAATCATAAAAATGGATAGTGGCATTAATGCAGTCAAGGAACATATGGATAAACTTAATTCTGAGAAGCAGTTACATGCCATGGAGAGATTATCCAAACTGCACAAACTGGCCAAAGAGCTAGATGAGATTACTTCTTATTCTGAAGGTCTATCTCGACAGATCGTGGAGTTCAGCCAGCACTTTGACCACGATACCCTTAAGACTCAGGTTTCCATGAAGGAGACACAGCTTCAAGCCTTGAAATCAAACATTTCCAAATGCGTAGAAGAATGTGAACATTGTGCTAAGTCATGTGTTGGGGGTGAGCCTAGCTTCCAGAGTGAGATCAAAGAAAACTTAGTGTGGCTCAAGATGGTTAGAGAGGACCTCAGAAGTTTGTTTACTCTTCAGGAAATCAATGTTTATGTTGTTCAGGATGAGATCAGATCAGCAGTCTCACTTCAAAGGGAAATGAAATCTAGGCTCCAGTTGCTGGACGTTTTAAGCCAAAATGAAAGGCAAAGGTACAAGACCACTGAACAGACATTCCCCAGTGACATGGAGATCTGTTTGAAGGATATTGCAGACTTGGAAAGTGAGGTTCAGGAATCCCTCTCAACCAAAAAGGCAAGCATGTGTATATTCAAAATATATGTTTCATATCTTTTTGGCATTCCTAAATGTTTAATCTGTACCCATGATGATATATTGTTTATCTACAGGTGGTTTTGCAGTCAGCACTATCCTTACTACAATTGTACCAAAGTGCCTTGAAGTGTACTTGCCAGTGGTTTGAAGATGCAGATGCTGTCCTAAAGCAGAAGAACCAAGAACTAGAATTGGAAGACCTTACAGAGCACCTCAAGGAGCTTAAACAAATTTTGACCCAGGAACCAACCATAAAGAAGGCAATTCAGGATATCGAGGGCATTCTCCCTAAAATGGGGGACTTTGTTGATTCTGGTGTTATTATTAAACTCAAAGAAGGCTATGAGACCACTTGTCAAAGGAGTGCTGAGCTCATGGAGCAGCTGAGATGTCACCAAGAAACCTTAAACAGGTAATTTCTGGGTTTTTTTTTTTTTTAATCTTTTATCTGGTTTATTGGTATCATTGGTGAGCATTTATCTAACATGTCGAGTAGTGGCCTTTTATGGCTCATGCCTAGCCTATAGTTCTAATTTCAATATTGTATTGATGGTCTTTTTCTAGATGTTTTACTCAGTGGATGTCATTTAACAATGATAGAGAAGTACTTATAAGTGAACTGAATGAATTCGAGAGGAGATTGGCTGGGTTTAGTACAGCTAAATCAAGCTCTCTTCAAGAGGCAGAGGAGAAGCTTCGTTTTCACCAGGTCTGTTCAGTTTTCTTCCAGAATTTTTTGCTTGTGCAATTTATTGGATTCATGTACTAACACATTCTGTTGTTTTTATAGGATGTTGTTTTCTACCTGGAGGCTTGTCAGGATAAACTGACAAACCTGAAAGAACAGTCAGAGCAGTTTGAGCTGAAGTCTGTGTCCAGTGCTGCCATTTCGCGTTCAGTCTGTACACTATGCCAGCGATGGACTCAGTTAACCAGTGTGGCTAAAGGACAGGAGAAGGCTCTTAAGGACACAGTGCATGACTGGAGACGTTTCATTGAGAAGGTAAGATAGCAATGCTTGTAGTATCATTGAATGCTACAACAATGGAGCGCCTTAATATCTTATAACGCCTGGCATGAACCTCTATAAATTAATAACCTCAGAATATTTAGTGCTTTAATCCGGAGTAATGCCAGAGGTCTGAGGTTACCGGTGGCAAACTGAATACGAATATGTCATCTGAGCATGATATAAAATAGTTAAATGCAAAATAATAGGATGTGCTGGATCAAGTGCTATTTTATACGCTGCCCAATAATAAAATTTTCCAAATTTCTAAACATTTTTCCAAATGTCCTCGCAGGGATCAATAAACTCCATCCATCCATCCATCCATCCATCCATCCATCCATCCATCTATCCATCTATCTATCTATCTATCTGTAATATGGAAGCCATATTGTTAAATTAAACTAAATTTCCAGTGATTAGTGTGATAATTACTATTTATGCAGCAATATACTGGCAATATACTAGACTCCTGTTAGAGTCTTTTCAATATTTGCCGTTATGTCGTCTATATATCATTGTATTAGTCTTTTTTATTTTTCATTTTAAAATCGTCTCTTGCTTTTGTGTTGCGTCGTATTACAATTCATAGCAAAGAAAAAAAATCTGTCTGCATCTTCTGCTCGTGTTTTCTATCCCTCATTGTTTTGGAGCTTCAAGGCATGTGTCTATGTTTAAAGTTTAAGGTATAGACGTTATTAAAAAAAATTCTTTAATCGATTAATTACAAAAAAAACCCAATATTCTTAATCCTTTTCTACAGTGAATCAGTCATCTTTCCTGGCTTTCTTCTTGGTCATGGTTGGTGACTTGGAAATGATGCAATGTTTGGTAATATTCCAGTACACTATTCATGATTTAGGGTGGAAATTGCCAGTCTACCACAGTGCTCATAAATCTTAGCCTGCTTCTTAGGAAGTGATGTAATTAGGCAAGAAATGTGGATTCCAGCGTGTGTGTATGTAAGCTGCATCTTCAAGTACATTACCATTTTGCATTTGTGCGCATCCAAATGAATTCAATTTTAATTCTTCATTTTCATGCATGTCTTCTGTGTTAGTGCAGTGCTAGATTTCTCCTTTCTCCTCTTGTCCACTCCTGTGGGTTTGACATCAGCTTCTTAGGATGACTCATTGCTGGTGCATGGCCTTATGACACACAGAAGGGAGCAAAATGCCATGTGCCAAAGCTTCTTTCTCATTAACAACAATCAGTGCACTGTTGTTATACCCATAAAATCATGCTTCAAGCCTTAGAGATGAAACGTCCCTGTGCATCCACAACGCATTATTAACTGTTCATAAAACATAGAATATATTACTTTTCTATCCTAAATGTCGGTTTATTACTTTTTACTTTGTCAGAAATGTGTCTGAGAGCCACCTGGAACAATGAAAGTTCCTGGTTATTCAGAACAGTAGTGTTAGTTTAACTATTTTAGGCTGCTTAGAGTGTCTCTTTGTTCACTGGTTGATTTTGAACGAGATGATGACTTTCCTGTTCATTTGTCGCAGCCTGTCTGAGGAAAACGGTACAGAAGCGTCACGTGCCATCGAATGGAAAACATTTATATGAAAACATGTTTAGAATAAACGGTTGACACGTATAGCAATTTTATGTGAGCTGTTACAGGACTTTTGCATTTTAATCAGACATCATTTAAAGCCACGTCGACTTACTGCTTGATATTACGATCGAGAGATACTTTAAAAAGCTGTTCAGCTACAGGTTAATCTAGAACTAATATCCTTAAACAGTGATTCCACAAGAAAGAGCTCTCTTGCACTGAAAGAGAAAAGTGGCTTCAACCAACCTACAGGCAACAATCTTAAGAAAAAAGGGGTACTAAGCTGTATCACTGCTTGTCAGTGGAGTGGCCCCTCAACCATACACATTTTGTACCATTAGGGTACAAAGATCTTTTACTTAAAAAGCTGTATTTAGTGTACCTTTAACGCTTTGCTCTAAAACTAGATTATGTACCTTTAATCTTTTTTAAAAATACACTTCATCTACCTATCCAGGTGAAAGACATTTTAAAGGTGCAAAACATAACCGTACTACGCTAGTGACAAAGAAGGTCCAGATAAGCTTTTTCTGAGAGTGTATACGCTTACATAACATTGTGGTAGCTAAAGACGAGTCAGTTTAGTGTTTCTAGTCTCACTGGTTATAATCTACATTTTTAATAATAATTACCAATGCTACCACTCTGCTTAGTTTGTGCCCCCTGTCGTTACCTGTAGCTGGAGAAGATGAGGTCTGTGTCGGAGGACCTGCACAGCCGAGTTCCTGACAGCGTGGTGGAGAAAGCAGCCAGCACCGTGGCCCTTCACAACCTGTTAGAGTATCATGACTCCTTTAGCCGAGAGGTGGAGAGAGAGAACAGCGCCCTGACACTCCTCAGACACCACGCCCTTCACTTGCTCCTCCACTTTGATGCTGCAGGACTAAAGACACCCAGCGACCAGACCCGCTCTATCAGCAACCAAACACCCAGGCTTGGCAAGCTGTCAGCCACACCCCTCAAGCAACCAACCACGCCCATCAAGCAACCAACCATGCCATGCAAGCTGCCAGCCTCAACCAGCAACCAATCAACCACTCCCGCTACACAGACAGCCTCTCCAAACAACCACATGGACATGCCTAGTGATCAAACATCCAAGTCCAGCACACAGCTAAACGCTCCTAGTTCACAATCAGCCACACCCACTACACAGCCAGCCACGCCCAGTAACCAATTAGACACACCTAGCATTCAAACAGCCATGCCCAGCACACAGCTACCCACACCCAGTACACAATCAACCACACCCACTGCACAGCCAGCCACGCCCAACAACCAATTAGACACACTTACCATTCAAACAGCCACACCCAGCACACAGCTAACCACACCCAGTACACAATCAACCATGCCCAATACACAGCCAGCCACGCCCAACAACCAATTAGACATGCCTAGCAATCAAACAGCCACACCCAGCACACAGCCAGCTATGCCCAGCAACCACTTAGACGTGGTTATCACACAGCCAGCCACACCCAAATACCAAACAACCACACCTATCAACCAGCTAGCCACGCCCACCAAGCAGGCCAATAACGCCAGCAGTGAAGATGCTTTCTGTCTGAAAGAGATTCAGGCAATGCAGGAGAAATACGAGAGGTACTGATGAAATGTCACGTATCGGATGCACGGTGTTTCTGTTTTTATATCTGTTGAACTCATTTAAGATATATTTAAAGCCTGTTCATTAAGCATAAGAAATTAAACACTCTGCGTCATACTGTTACAGGACAATAATACGCGACGTTGATTACGTATGCACATCCTGAAGCGTTTTATTGTATGACATATCTACATCACACCTCTCTTATTTATCTCCCGAATCCAGCCTGCTACAGAAAGTGTGTGTGAGCCGGCAGCAGGTGCAGGTGGAGCTGCTGGAGCGAGAGGAGGTGGAGAGGGAGCTGGGACTCGTTAAAGACTGGATCCAGGACACACAGGGCCTGTTGCTCAGCCCGACAGCTGACCTGGACACCCTGCTCTCTGACCTGGAGGTAAAGTGGAATTAAAACACCACGTCGTTCCTGTCCGTCCTGATTAGGGATGCTGGATACTGAGTCTGGTATGGAGTATCATCCAATACCATGCTTATTTACTCATATGTGCTAAAAAATGCTGTGATACCAACATCAGATATCAGTGTCCTCTATGGCACTTAAAACCAGACGACGTGAAATGACAGGGATCTTGACATTTCTCATGAATATTGATGGCAGTTAAAGCAAAGCAGACTGCAAACTGTGGACATCTTTCTAGCTACCTGAATCTAGCTGCATCTTAAACATAAAACTCAACACGAGGAGTTAGCACCAAACACTGGCTAGGTGAGAAAAATGTCTACAGACAACTGATGTGAAAATACCCAGCATGTTGTTCTTGACGTTCAGCCGCTAGCCAAGACAAAAAATGTATTTTACTTACAGCTGTACAGAAGCGCTAGAGCAAGAGCCGCTCTTTTCCACTGCAACATTAGTCTAAGGTCACTAATGTAGCCAGCTAATGCATTTCATTTTTATTAGATTAAACTCGCTAGCATTATAAAGAATATGTCTAGTAGCATAAGTGCAGTAACACACATATTTGATTGTCATGGCCACTATTTAAATCTGAGGGAACATAAACAGAGCGAAATGAAATGCTCTGTGAGTTATTCATTTTGCTCTCAGTATCGGTATCAACAAGTACCAAAACACACGTCCTGACACAGTCCTGAAACAAACAGTGTTGATGCATTTCTTCTCCTGATCATTTTCCAGACAGCTCTGATGAATGTTTCTTGTGTGTCCATGGTCGCTTGTGTGTGCTAGACGGCTCATGGCAGTGTTCAGTCTCAGCGGCAGGCTCTGGAGCAGATTGCGGATCGCCAGCAGACGAAATACAAAGACCTCCATGTCACTGTTCCCTCTGAGATCAGCACCCAGCTGGCACAGGTCACTCTGGCACTAGGTTCAGCAGAGGACCAGGTACACGCTTGCACAAACAGACACACGGTCACACCTTGTCTTTGTTTTATGGTACTGCTGTGTGTTTCACATTAGCCATGAAACTAATTCATCAACTTTGAATTCATCTGAGTCTGATTCATGAGCTTGGACGCATGCTCCACTAACTACTTCCTTATTCATGTCATATGCATATGTCACACCTCATCTTATACATCTGATTTAAATGAAACACACCCCAGTTTATGCAAGTGTTTGTAAAATGGACTGTCCAATATTTCCTTTGTTTTTACTGAATTTAATATTTAATATTTTAACATGATTATGTACTCAGTTATGGAACTGTGATTAGCTAAAACAATACAGGCTTTTTGTTATTTCCCGACCTTTCATGCGTGAATTCCAGGTGCAGAGCCGAGAGAGAGAAGTGCAGCACAGCAGAGACGTTAAAGAAGACTTTACTGCCAGACTGAAGGACATCTCGGAGAAAGTCAGCACCATCTCTGTGAAGCTGAAGCAGAAGAGTGTGGATGTAGAAGAGGCCAAAGAGGAGACGGAGGTACCGCACTGACTCTTAAACACACTTCCTTTCGCTTTAACTCTTGGATAAAGGAGTCGCTTGGTGCATTTTTCTTCTTGGTGGGTCGTTCTGATTTACTAAGATGACAAAACAAAAAAGGGTCATTCGATTCACTTCCTGAAGTCGAGTCGCGTCGATTCGATTCGATTCGAACAGAGCTTGCTTTCAAGTGAACTCGATCACAGTGAGAAAGCGATTCAACTCCGAATTGACTTGACTGCAGGAAATGAATCAAATTAACCTTTTTTGTTTTGTTCGCTTTCAAGTGAACTCAGTTGCAGTGAGAAAACAATTAGACTCTGAATCAACAGAGTTCGCTTTCAGGTGAACACAACTGCAGTGAGAAAGTGATTAGACTCTGCCTTCAAGTGAACTAGATCATGGTGAGAAAGCGATTCGACTCTGATTCAGTTCTGAGCTATACCATTGCTTGAGCACAGTGAGAAAGCTGAATCGACTCCGATCTGACTCTGAACTAAACACTGTTTAGCCTGTATAATACCGTTACTCTAAACCTTTTAGAGAGCAGTTAGTAAGGAAGAGAATCGTTTCTTGGTGTTTATTTCCATGCAGACTCTGCGTGAGGAGCTGGAGGACTGCTCGCATGCTCTCTCTGAGCTGGACGTGGCCATGCAGGAGTTCGGGGAGCAGAACCCGCTCCTGGCCCGGCAGCTGGGCGCCACACTGAGCAAACTCACCGAGCTTCACTCTCAGACCAGCAGACTCGCAGAGGGAAGGACCACACGGCTTAAGAAGGTAAATACGACGAGACGCCGCTCCACAATAGCCCTCAAGATGTTCAGACGGAAGCTGAAACGATGTTTTTATGGAATTGCAGCCTCGAGATTCCTGACTCCTGCTCAATCTCCTCCTGCTTCTCATTCCAGGCTGAGCAGCACTTTGAGGAATTTAGCGAGAGACTGACCCTGATACTGAACTGGACAGAAAAAGCCGAGACTCTAGTTTCCTCCAGCGTCGTGTGGAGCCCCGCCTCTATGATGCAGGAGCAAATCAGGACACACCAGGTATGAAGGATTCTGACCAATCAGAATCGGGAATTCAGCAGCGCTGAATTGTTTATATAATGCATTATAAGTGAGTGTTTGTTACACATTATAAAGATTAAGTTTTTTTTCCCCACCAGATCAACTAGGCTGTAATTATTAAAAACATAACGGAAATTAAAAAAAAGATATCACGATACCACCGGTATCTTAGAAAAGAGTATCGTGACATAATTTATCACGATATCAATATTACATCATCATATCACCAAGCTGTAAGTATTATTAATATTATTGCCCCAACACCATGTCCTCCGTCTGAGTTTTGGAAAATCGTTTTCCTCTCACGTCTCTTCCTCTCGTCTTCGCATCTGGTTTTGTGAAGCCAAAAAAAGGCTGCTGTAAGAATAAAAACGCTGCGTGTGTTTGTGCGGTGGTGCAGGCGCTGCTGCGGGAGTGGCGGAGGCTGCAGGGTGAGATGGAGGCGGTGATGGAGAGAGTGGGGTTGTTGGGAGAGGTGGTGCACACTGACGCACTTCACCAGCAGGTGGCAGAGCTGAGCCATCACGCCGAAGAGCTGCAGCAACGCGCCAAAACACGCCTGCTGAATCTGCAGGACGCTGCGAAGGTAACACACTGTGTACACACACACCCACACACACACACACACACACACACACACACACACGCTCTGTCACACTGCCAACATCCTGCACAGAGAGGGAATTTGTTTCTAATACATACATTTAGCATTCAATATATAAAATAATTCAATATTTTGTATCTAGATTTTTTTTATGTATTGTATTTAATCATGAGTGTCATGAAGTCTGTTCCAGAATTATTGGCACCCTTAAGGAAAAAAAAAAAAGAACTATTTTCTAATAAAATGTGGCAAAACAATGCAGAGTCAATGTATGGTTAGGGTAAAAATACCTTACATGGCTAAGTTGCCAGTTTTCCTGAAGAGGGGTGTGTGAGTGTGTGTGTGTGTGTGTGTGTGAGTGTGTGTGTGAGAGAGAGTATTTGGAACAAATGAACATAGTCATAGCCATAAGCTCGGATTAGAGCCTTATGAGTCCTCATTAGTGTTGCGGATGTTAGGTTGGAGTTCATTTATTTATGATGAAATCCTGCCCTCTAGTGGTGACGTTTATACTGTACATGTCAGCTTAATGTTTTCTTCTCAGCCTCAGTCTCAGTTTGTGCAACGCTCTGTGAGGATTGGAGCAAAATAACAAGATTTATATGATTTAAATCACGTTCATGATGCCTCATTACAGTTAAGAGAAAGAAAGAAGAGAGGCTGGTGAGGGAACGACTGTTTATTACCCCCACCCAACACACACACACACACACACACACACACACACACACATACAGCACGTTTCAAATGAAACAGCTCTGTCTTAGTCCTGCACTGTAACATCTTCATCCGGAAAATTATTCTCGAGATACCTGCAGAATAATTGACCCACTTACACACGTCTAAAAGGAGCAATTTCCTGTTATTAAACACGTTTTGGAAATGTGGGTCAATGACGTGCCCTGAAAGAGCGAGTTTCACTCACTGTGTTTCCTTTTTTAGGTTATTTGATCTGCTGTGATGGGGAGGATAATGCATGTCAGACTTTATAAAAGCATTTTTATCATTTTAAATCTTGACCCACGGGTTTTATTTAAAAGGTTTTTTTTTTTTTGTTTTTTTTTTGGATGAGCTGTCACGTCTATAATTCGGCTTCATGTCCAAACTGTACTAGGAAAACCCTTGAATTTATTTCTTTTAAATGTTTTAGTATTTTCTTTAATTTATTATTAATCAATCAATCAATCAATCAATTAATTCAATTATTGTTTAATTTATATTCATTATTATCTATAATTTTTTTTTGTTCTAATGACGTTTTAAAATGTAGACTTTCATTTACAATAATAAAAATTCTGTGTAAAATAATAGCAGATTAAAAATATTTATAATTATAACAAACATACTTAAACACAATGCAGTGTAATTACACTGAATAAATCTCGATTAAAAAAACATCACACACGTACATCACACACGGTATGTTTAGTCTATACAAAATCGTAATATGATTTTTTTTTTATTTAGTAAGAAGCATTTAATTGTCTTAATTTTTTTTAAATATATGTGTTATTTCTTGTTTAATATTGTTGTTCCTGTGTTTCTAACCCTATCAGTGCTTCCTATTATTGTATCATTTGTTTAATTTTGTGTTTATGGGAGAGGTGGATTGTGTGGATTTCATGCGCTACAATAAAAAAGAAAGACTTTGATCTAGAAGCTTTCTGACTCCCTGCATTTTAAAAATGGGTTCTTCCTTAAATGGACTTTAATCTGTTTTCGAGACACATGACGAGTGACGTAGGCTCGAGAAATAAAGAAGGCATTCAGAAAGAGAGAACACACTCCAGGTCCAGTGACTCGCTGACGTGAACACGTTACTCTTTGCTGGTTCCAGGACCTGAGCAGGCTGGAGAGCGAGGTGAAGAGCCTCCACCGGTCTATAGAGAGAGTTCAGGAGATGCTGGCGTCCCCGGAGCTGGCTCGCCTCAGCCTCAGAGAACAGCTGCTCCAGAGACAGGTGAGAACCTCAGAGCAGGTGGGATGAGTTTGAGTCAGGAAAGAAACCGTGGGAAAATTTTAGATCGAAGCGCTAAAGTCATTAAGATGATGATGTGTGTTTGTCGTGCAGCACCTGCTGACAGAAATGGAGGGCTTTAAGGTGCAGGTGCAGGCCGTACAGAAGTGTATGAGCGCTCTGCAGCTGCCTGAGGAAGCCGTGGCCACGTTACCCCTGTGTGTCACCGCGCAGAGTCTACAGCAGGACAGCAGCCATCTCCAACACACCACCATACAGCAGTGCAATATACTGCAGGTACACACACACACACACACACACACACACACACACAC